>CM030366.1:211411208-211876946 GCA_017893485.1 Hemerocallis citrina
ACTACCGGAGATGCCAAAGAGGGGTAGGGAGGAGTTGAGGGAGGAGAGAGATTCTCAGCGTTGTCCTTACCTTGGAGGAGATGCTGTTAGGGAGAGGGTGAGGGTGCCTTCTCGAGAGAGGGTGCAGCGTTATGATCAGAGAGATCGTGCGGCTGATCAGGGGAGACGTCCTTCCGAGAGATTCCACTCTCGGCAGTATGGTGAGGAGAGATCTTATGCTGAGGTTACTAGAGGGGAGGGGTGAAGGGACGAGGGGCATAGAGCTCCGAGAGTCTCGCCTCCTCCGGAGATGTTAGAGCCCAGGAAGAAGGAAGACGACGAAGGGGAATGGGTTCTTGTGAAAGCGAAGAAGGGTCGGGGAAGGGAGGCGGCACCGGGGAGCAGCAAAAGTGGGGACTCGTCGGGAGGGAAAGGCCTTGCTGGTAGACCGCTATGTCACAAGTGTGCCCAAAGAGGGCATACTATCCACCATTGTAGGAATGAGTGGTTCTGCTTCAGCTGTAAGCAATCGGGACATATTTCGACGGCGTGCCCTCACGGCAAGAGTGCTACGTACTCCGACAAGGTGGTTCCAACTCCGGCGTCGTCTACAAAGTCCATCAACAGCAAAACAGAGGAGAGTGCGGCGGGCAGTAGGAAAATTGCGTTGGCAAAAATCACTCAGACTCCTATTATGGCGGGGATCGAAAAGCGGTACAACATGGCCATTCTGATAAAGGCCCACACCGGTCATCCTACAGGCAAAGACATAGAAGAACTACTAACGGCAGTCACCTCTACTGGTCCTGAGTGGAAATGGACTGCATTCCAAATGTCGGAGAACAACTACTTGCTCCACTGCAAAGATGAGGAGAGTTTGGCGGAGCTCCTGTTAATGAAAGGTATGGAGGGTAGAAGCGCCGACGGCATGGAGTTTTACATTACCTTCAGAAGGTGGTCGCGAGTTGAAGGGGCGCTGAAAGTGCAATCGATGTACTCAGTTTGGATTAGATTATTCAATCTACCGATGCAATGTTGGGTGCGTACTGGTTTCCAAGATGCGGTGAGAAGTTTTGGAATGGTCCTCGACGTCGACAGAGGTACGCTAACCCATTCCAATATGAACTATGCTCGTATCAGAGTGGGCGTCGTCAACAAGCATGATATTCCATCATCCATCAGTGTCGATTTTGATGAGGAACGATTCGAAGTGAAAGTCATTTCGGAGCTTAAAAAAAGCGTCTCCTTTAGAGCTGATCAGAAGAGGGAAGCAGAAGACGTCGGCGATTCGGGAGGCGAACGTGAGGTTGAAGACAGCAGTCGTCCGTTGGATAGGGGATTATCGGAAGTGGAGGGTCAGGATCTGTCTAAGCCTAAGGGGTACGTTACGTCGTTAGATCGTGCAAGAGTCCATCTGGATCGTTCATTGGTGGTTGCAGCTAAGGGGGTGGGTCCCAAGGTTGCTGACGTCATTCACAGAGGAGAGGAAGCTAAGAGTACAAAGGATAAAGAAAAGCTACTGGGCTGCTGTGATAATAATCAAGAAGGGACGTCCTCAGAACAAGGAATATTGAAACGTCAATTCAATGGTTCCGGGCTCGAGGGAGCTGACATGCATTCGGCGCTAGCTTTCACCAAAGAAGATATAGCGTGTTCGATTCGTCTCGCGATCAAAGCTTTAGTAGCACGTAAAGATCAGAATGGACCTTTTGGGCCAGAAAAAGTGGGGTTTAATTCTAAACCGATTGGTGGGCCTGCTATACAGGTGGGCCATGTGGGCAATGTTGAGAGGCCATCTTGTAGCGACCGAAGATTGGGATTTTTGCAGCACCAAAATTCTGAAGAGGGAGAGAACAGTTTACTGGAAGAGGGCCAACTTTTGCAGGAGGCCCCGATAGTTGAAATACAGGAAGAGAATGTGATGATTGAAGCACTAGATGGGATTCGGGACGATATTGTTATCTCAGTCACTGAGCCAGAGGAGGGAGAGAAAACAGTGGTCATTACTGATTTGGGTAGTACAGGAAAAAAATTTACAGAGTACCAGAGGAAAAGCAAGAGACAGTTAGATAAATGGGGACTGCAGGGCCCTAGCGAGGAGGACCTTATTAGGGTGGCGGTGAAGGGGAAAGAACCAGCCTCGGCATGCGGAGGTATGACTGCAAACAATTACTCCGTTTTAAATTTAATTAATGATGAGTCTTTTATCTATTTTGCAAGTCTGTACGGTTTAGACATGGGTGCGAGTAGTGATGATCAGGCTAAATTGGCTGTTAGGATTAGAGAGGACATGAGTTGGGTTCGGTAATAGGAGTCGGGTTGTCCGTGAGAGAGGTTGGATAGGAGAATTATTGTGTAGTTATGTCATACATATTTTGGAATGTGAGGGGTATGCGGCAAAAGGGTAAAAAGAATCTTATTAATAGTACAGTGGGTAGAGTCAGACCTACTTTTTGTGGTCTTCAAGAAACTAGAATTGAGTTCCCTACACAGGAAGAATTTCAACAGCCCTCCTGGGCGAAGGACTTCGAGTGGAGGTTTAAACCTGCGATAGGATTTTCTGGGGGGATCGCGTTAGGTGTGGATTTAAAGGTGTTCGAAATGCTGGATCATAAAATTAGGGAATTTTCGATCTCAATTAGAGTTAGAAGGAGAAGCGATGATTGGATCCATGCGGTTACAACGGTATACGGTCCTTATGATTCTAGAAAAAGATCGCGATTTTGGAAAGAACTCAGAGACATAAGGAAGGATTGGGTTGATTCGTGGGTATTGGGGGGTGATTTCAACATAACCAGATTTAGCCATGAGCACGGAGGTAGGGGTCAAAGTAGAAGTGATCAAGTTGGTTTCAATGCTGTTATTGATGAGTTAGAATTAATGGAGGTAGAGCAGATCGATAGAAGGTATTCGTGGTCTAACATGCAAGCCAATCCAATCCAAGCCAAGTTGGATAGGATCTTGGTATCCTCAGAGTGGGAAGACGCGTTCCCGTTAGTTAGAGTGAAGTCCATTATTCGTTTCACTTCAGATCACCTGCCTTTACTTATGGAATGTGGGGAGGGGTATGTTAACAGTAGGCCACCATTCAGATTTGAGAAAGCATGGACGTTGTCACCAAAGACTCATCAGATTATTCAAGAATCATGGGAGGCCAATACTAGGGAGGTCTCGGCTGTAGGGATTTGGGTCGAAAAGACGAGGAGACTGCGTAAGAGGATCAAAAATTGGGCTAGAATCGAATTTGGAGGCAACAAAGATAGATTACTGGAACTAGGAGTAAAGGCAGTAAAGTTGGAGACCAAACAAGAGGAAGGGGAATTAGCAAATGTTGAGTTTGAAGAGCTACTCAACTGCAGAAATCAGATTAAGCTGATCGGTGACATGGAGGAACAACATTGGAAACAAAGATCAAGGGTGCAATGGCTCAGAGAGGGAGATGTGAATACAAAATTCTTTCATAAAGTAGCAAACGGTAGGAGGAGACAGAATCGTATAGCAGGAATTTTCATTGACGGTTCCTGGTCAGAGAACGAAGGACTGATCAGGCACGAATTTGATAAAAGCTTCAAGAATTTGTTCGGTGTTAACTCTGTAGGAAGGTGTAACCTAGTCCAAGACATGAGCTCATCTAGACTAGATGGTAGTGATGGTATAGAGGGTCTCTTCTCAGAAGAGGAGGTTCTGCGCGCAATTAGAGCGCTGGGGCAGGACAAAGCTCCGGGTCCAGACGGGTTGTCAATCTTCTTCTACAACTTATATTGGCAAATTATTAAAGACGATCTGATGAATATTTTCCACGAGTTTCATAGCGGGAATCTGGAGCTGGACAGGATTAATTATGCTAACGTGATCTTGATCCCCAAAAAGAAAGAGGCGAGCAAGGTTAATGATTTCAGGCCCATTAGTTTGCTTAATGGTTCGTTCAAGATTGTGACGAAAGTGTTAGCGCGGAGATTGTCGCCACAAATGAGAGATGTGGTAGGAGAATCGCAGAGCAGTTTTATCAAAGGGAGGATATCATGGATAGTGTGGCATCTGCTCATGAGGTGGTGTTTAGAGGGTACAAAGATAAGGCGGATGGCTTTCTTCTTAAAATAGATTTCGAAAAGGCCTACGACACGTTAGAATGGGACTCTGTTGAGGAAGCTCTGAAGCTTAAAGGGTTTGGGCCCATATGGATTAATTGGATTATGAAATGTGTCCACGGGGGGAAGTCGTTCAGTCAAGTAAACCATCAGTCAGGTAAGGAAATCAGATGCAAGAGGGGACTCAGACAAGGTGACCCATTGTCTTCGCTTTTATTTGCTATCGTAGCAGATGGATTGGCAGAAATGATCAGTAGGGGGAGGTCTCGAGGCATTCTTCAAGGGATCAAGGTCAAGGGTGTTCCTCGATCTATCTCTATCCTGCAATATGCGGACGATACGTTGTTGTTCGGAGCGGCCAAAGAAGAGGAGATGGGTGCAATCAAATTGGCGTTGCAGTGCTTTGGTTCATGGTCTGGTCTCAAAGTGAATCTTGCGAAGACGTCCGTTCTGCCTATTAGCGAGCAACTGTCCATTCCGGCTGATGATATTAAGAGTTATTTCGGGTGTGAAGTGGTCAATTTTCCACTGGTTTATCTTGGGGTACCCATCAGACCAGGGCCACTCCATAGAGAAGATTGGCTACCATTGATTGAAAAGATAGATAAGAAGTTAGCCGGATGGAAAGGCCGATTTCTAACGCTAGGGAGAAGAATCACTCTGTTAAATTCGGTGCTTAGTAGTTTGCCGACATATCTTATGTCGATTTACGAGTTACCGCAGTGGGTGATCAAGTCAATAGATAAAAGTGGAAGAAGGTTTTTATGGAAAGGAGCGGACGAGTCGAACAAAGGATTGCCACTGGTAATTTGGGGTAGAGTGTGTAAAAGAAAAGAATTTGGGGGCCTCGGGATTCTCAACTTGAAGGACATGAATAAGGCTCTACTATGTAAGTGGTGGTGGAAGATGAGGAGGAGATGCAATCTTTGGTGGTGCAATTCATTTGCGCAGTATAGAGGGAGGAAAACGTTCCGTTTTGGGGGCAAGTCCGTTACTGGGAAATATTCGGCTTTATGGAAAGGAGTAGCTAAGGTCGGTTTGTTGTTCCACGCGCATACAAGATCTTCGATCGGAAATGGGAAGGACACTAGATTCTGGAAAGACAGGTGGTGCGGGGACATTAGCCTGATGAACCTTTTCCCAGCAGCAGCTGAGTTTACTATTAACACCGATACACTAGTGGCAGATGTTTGGTGCAACAACAGATTAAAGTTGATCGTTAAAGGTCAAGTCCCGCAAAGTGCTCGGATAGAGTTTACTAATCTTAATAAGTTCATCTCAGAGGTAGGAAGTAATAACAGTAACGAGGCTGATAGCAGACAGTGGATACTGGGGAGCTCGGGGGAGTTCACGGTTTCCTCGATGTATAAGCGACTTAATGATGGTGGGCTGCGTTGTAAGGACGCGAAGATCATATGGAAGTTGTCCGTTCCTTCGAGAGTTAAAATTTTTGCATGGTTAGTTATGAACGACGCGATCCTAACAAAGATTAATCTGCAGAAAAGGAAGATCGAACTTAACGTATTATGCGGGGAATGCGAGTGTCATGACGAAGATATTAATCATCTTTTGTTCGAGTGTAATAAGGCTAAGTTAGCATGGGAGAATATAAGTCGCCGTTTTGGGAGGGTTCAGCGTCCTAGGTCCAGTGCTGAGGTCTGGGGTAGATGCTGGGTAGAGTTACCTTGTCAGAAAGAGAGAGAGAAGTGGGGTATTATAGCCGTAGCAACTATGTGGAGTATTTGGCTATGCCGGAATGACTTATGCTTTAAGAATTTAAAATATACTTATTTGGGGTTGATGTACAAAATTCTGTCTCTAACACATGAATGGACAGGTAACAGAGGAGCCATGAAATGTCTACGGATGGAAGAGGAGGAGTAGGAGCGGTTGGTGGACTCGTTGGTACTTCGGCGGTACCATTAGGCCTATCTCGTCGAGGCTCAGTAGTTTTATGTTGTGTTTTGGTAGTGCTGGCCTGCATGTCGGTTGTATCTTACTTTTCTCGTTTGTTAGATTTGATGTTGTTGCTTTGTTTTGTGTCGTCTAGCGGATAGGTGTTGTAGCTTCGGCTTATGTATGTAGTCCTACTTTATTTCTTTAATTATGCATTAATGAAACGATGACTGGGTCATCTTTTATCAAAAAAAAAAAAAAAAAAACATTGTTTTCCCTCCTTTTTCACCAAAAGTTGGAAGATGCAGGTTGCTCGTTTATTTTTTTAAATTTTAAATTTTAATTTTAAAATGGGACTCCATCAATTTTATTGCTTACAAATCGGTACAAAGAGTGTGCAGGAAGCACAAAAATATACACATCTAAGAAAACACCAATCGAACCCGTAAATGCAGGTTGCTCGTTTCCAAGTATCTTTGTCCAGTCAGCATTTATTGGCAACAAAATTCACTTGCATTCAATTAGCAAATAATTAGCAAATAATATCGCTTATCTGCATTGTTGAAACAAATTGATGTGAAAATGTAACCTTTATTAAATTGGCTCTCTTCTTTGACTCTTTAATGTTTTAAATTTATTTTCCAGGTTATGGAGAGATGTCCTCAACCAATCACTTGCAGCACTTTTAACAACGATGGATCAATTTTCGCTTATGCTGTGAGTAACTCTTCATTTAAATTTCATGTCTCATCTATAACGGCAAGAAAAACACCTTTCTTGTTAGTTTAGACTTCTTGTAAGGTTGCATTTGTAATGTTTTCTTATTCCCTTTTCTTTTTTCATCTTTTTTTAAAAATTTGGTTTGTCGGTGGCACATTTTGTGTTCCAACTATATTTAGAATTTCATATTGAGGTTTTCCTCAGGACCTCAGCTATGACTTGTCTCTACTAGTTGAAGTTTGCCAAATTCGGTTACATTCATTTGAGTTTCCCCTCCATTCTTAAGTTTCATCTATATTGCTTAATTACAACAAAATATGAATGGTGAAATGTGTGTTTTTATATCACCCTTCAAAAACCTGATAGTTTGATACATCCCTTACAAAACTCTAATCTATATGACGCACCTCCTAAAATGGACAAAAAAAGCACTCAATGGATTGGTAAATATTGTAAGGGTATTTTTGTCACTTTTTTGGGTGTAGTTGATATAATTTAAGGTTTCAAGGGTTATAGAAATACAAGGAATTTTGGGGTTTATGTCAAAATATTTTTTTTCCCGTCGGGAGGGGGTGGGGGTGTTGATGAAAACCCTTCATAAATATGAGTCACTGGGTTTGAGTTTCTCGAGTATTTATTATTTTTTGGGGGGCTTAGCGTTAATGTTGCACGAATTTTGATGAGTTTATCTGTGCCATCCTTCAATTTACTGGTAATACTTAAGAACCCGTTTGTGGTAGTGCTGGTTTATCATGGTTCCTACTATTAAAATGATTCAGTGCCTGGATCATTTGCCATGTAAAGTGTATGGTATTGAGTTATTTGTGATACTACACAGGTCTGCTATGATTGGAGCAAAGGTGCCGAAAACCACAACCCCGCAACTGCGAAGACACACCTTTATCTTCATAACCTACGGGTAAGCTGAAATTATATATATATATATATATATATATATATATATATATATATAATCTTAATTGGTTGTGTGATTCTCTCTCTCTGAACTTGAAAAAAAAACTCTCAATATATTAAAATTATGACACTCTAAATATATTTGTGCGACATTAGAGTGAGAGTATGTTGAGATCTATGTGTTAAGATTACTGGATGAGAATAATTCTTTATTAATTGATTGAATAACTGAATACAATATGGCTCATATATATAAGAGAGAATAAAAGACTAAACTGATACATAACCAATATGGGACTAAACTAATATATCATCTAACACCCCCTCTCAAACTCAAGTTGGTTCAAGCAACAAGAGTTTGGAATACTGACAATATTGATGTGGAAGGAACAACAAACTGTGGTGCAGTGACGGCGCTTGATAGCGCATGTGATGGAACTGAGAAGTAGAGTGTTGCGGAAGGAAGTAGTGGTGACGCACTGTTGAGATCTCTCCCCGAACAGTGGCGGGATCTCCATATCCCGATCTGTGAAGGGATCTCACTCCTGACTTGAGACATAGTCGATGATGGGATCTCACTCTTGAACTAAGAAATAGACCGATGGGATCTCACCCCTGACTTGAGAATGGTCGATGATAGGATCTCATCCCAGACTTGAGAATTTTTGATGATGGGATCTCACCCCTGACTTGAGACATAGTCGATGATGGGATCTCACCCCTGACTTGAGAATGATCGATGATAAGATCTCACCCCAGACTTGAGAATTGTCGATGAACTGAAAACTGTGAGGATGTTGATATATCCCCCTTTCAAACTCAGTGTGAGTTTGCTGACAAACACTGTGGAAGCTGAAGGACCTACAAGAAAGATTTTTGTGTGTGGAAATCTCTCTCTCTCTCACACTCAACTCGAGCGAAAAAGAAGAGAAAACTGAAAACTTATTGAAACAAACCAAAGGAGACGCGCAAATCTTGATCCAACACTTGGGTTCCTTCCAAAAATGATCAATTCCCCAAATTTGGTATTCTGAATGGCACCAAGGGGATCTCTTTCATCCCCGATCAATGCAAGCTTCGTTGAAATCGATCAAGACTCCTTTTTCTGAGAGAAGTTCGCAACTGCAAATGAATCACCTTCAAGAATGAGTTGAGGAGAGGGAGGACCATCCGGACTACAGGAGGTGGAAGGATCAAGAAGAGGAGATTCTCAAAGATATTTTGCCGACCATCACTGTCACCAAAGAAATTTTGCATTCTGAGAGATATGGATGGGGAACGTCTATGTGCTGATTACGAGAAAGCAGTGGTGAAGAATCTTCTTGCTCATCACCCATATTCAGAAAGTCGAAAGATGAATGGTCGACTACTTCATCATATTAACTATGATGGACGGTCGACTGTGGTGCGGTCGACCAACACTATAGTACGGTCGACCGCAATCATGCTGATTCTGACGAAACCATTTTATATTCTTACAATATACTAATCAATCAATTACATATAAAATCTCACATGTATGGAATTACAGAAATTGATCTTGCTGGCTTTCTTGGGCTTTAATCAACATGTGCTCTTTTTGAATAATTTCTTCTTTTGCTTGATTTTGTAATCCTTCTTTATTGTTTTCCTTCTTTTGCTTCTTTTTGAATCTTTTTTATTTTCTTATTGATTTATTTATTCCTAAAAATCCGAAAATCTTAATGAAAACTTATTAGTATCTGTAAGCACGTTTTGTGCACACCAAACTAGGAGTCAACAAGAAAGTCAAGATATCTCTTTGTTGTAAGGACTGATGGTGTCGGGAGAGCGGGTTCGGTTCGGAGTCGGTGAGGCCCGATTAGAGGCGGCGGCGATGGCGGCGGCGAGGGAGTGGGAGGCAGAGGCAAGGGAGGTGAGGCAACCGTCGGCCTTGTTGACCTTGCCGGCGAGGACCATCTTGACGCCGTCCATGGTGGTTGTTGCTTGATGTTGTTGCACATGGAGTTTTGGATCAGTTGTTGCCGAAGTTGTTGGTGTAGCTGCTTGCTGTGGCGGCTAGGGTTTGTGTTTGAGAAGGATTTTGATTTTGGAGATTTGGGATTAGGGTTTGAGAGATAGGAGATGACGGCTAGGGTTTTGGGATTTGATCGGGAGAGGAATGTCGGGGGTGGAGTGATTCTGATGAAGACGAGAACCACCCCACCTCGACGATGAGGATCAAATTAGTTTAGGTCATATAGGACGGTAGGCTCTGATACCATGTTAAGATTATTAGATGAGAATAATTCTTTATTAATTGATTGAATAAACTGAATACAATATGGCTCATATATACAGGAGAAAATAGAAAATTAAACTGATACATAACCAATATGGGACTAAACTAACATATCATCTAACACTATGCCTAGTAAATCATGCATTGCTTTAAAAAATGGAGTCATGTATTATTTTAGCATAAACGGTGCATGGAAGAAAAAAAAACTCCGGATTTCATTAATAAGTTTTTAACAAAACAAGATACAAAGACACACTGCTAAGAGATGTATCTCCTAATGCATGATTATCATACTTAGCCACAATGACAAGGTGGTATGATGCCCATATGGCCAAAAGTAAACACCTAGTCACATGTAATTAGGTATCGATACCCCCCCCCCCCCCTCCACAAAAAAAAGAAGCCCTCCTGCTTGCTTCCCATAAAAAAGAAACCCATGTACACCTCCACAAGATGGCATGGGTGAGAGTCTAGCGCTACTCCTCCTGGCCTATATCTCCCACTGGCCCACCCCCTCTCGAGGTATCCCGTGTCTCCTCATGCGTCTCCAATGTCCTCACCCTCTTGCGCATGGTCTCTGTAGACAAATCAGTAAAAAACATCATACTAGACATAATGAGGAAGAGAATAATATCTACATATAAGTGTGTGCTTTTAAAGATCACATCGTTCCTTTCCCCTCATATGAGTCAACAAATAGCAGCTGCCCCAATATCCCAAAATTCCCTACGACCCGTATTACCCTCCTACCCATTCATTCCATCCAGAGTGTTGAGATAGAACCCGATGTTCCTCTTATCTTGAATTTATCTTTGATATGTCTCCAAATTTTCTTTGCAAAGTCGCATTGCAGAAGCAAATGGTCCACCATTTCGATGATGTTCATGCATATGATGCACTCCCCAAGCCCTTACCATCCTCTTCTATGCAGGTTATTGTTAAGTTAAATGCAGAAACAACTCAATAAAGAGATGCAAACAAAGAAACTAATCAAACAAACAAAAGCAAACACACAAAGATTTTTTCGAGGTTCACCCAATGCAATGACTACTTCATCGCATAGAGACACTCCTACAATTTCCACTAAAAAATATGAAGAGAAATATGTTACAATCACTCAAGAACTCACCATCTTTTGTATGTCTTGCATACACATGTCTGATGAAGAAGATGATGAAGCGTTGAGATGGATCGAAGCGAGGCATCGAAGAAGAAGGAAAACAGTCAGCAGAAGCAAACAGATGGAGTTGCGGTCGACCGCACTTGGGGTCGGTCGACCGCTCCGACTGCATAGGATTCCCGAGAGGGGAACGGTCGACCGATTGCAATGCTGATGGATTATTTGGATCGGGCCTTGGAGATTCGTGAGAAGCCCAACTTCATTTTCAAGTCAGATCGTACGGCTCCTAATGCAGGGTTATCTATTCAGTAGTAATCTGATGGTTAATGTATCAAGTGTATCAAACTAGGTTTCTCTAGATCTATAAATACAATGTAAACACTTCCTAGAACAATATGATTCTATGAATAGAAGAAGAGAGTACTTCATATAAGAGGGTGAGAGAATTTCTCCATAGTAAGCAGCAACCAAGTGTTAGTTAGGCTTGAGAGAGGGTCATGGTGAGAATTGTAATATTCTTGTATCTTCTTTACTTGAAATAATATCTCGGTTTTCCTCCCCGGATTAAGGCGAAAGCCCCAACCGGGATAATTCTTGTGTTTTGTGTGATTGGTGCGATCTAGTTTTGCTTGGTGGTTTGTGTTGATTGTGTCAAAGACTTAACAAGATCCTCAGTTTTTCCTAACAATTGGTATCAAAGCAATCAAGTTCGTGGGTTTGTTCGGGTTTCTTGG
The DNA here is from genome assembly GCA_017893485.1 of Hemerocallis citrina. Taxonomy (NCBI): domain Eukaryota; kingdom Viridiplantae; phylum Streptophyta; class Magnoliopsida; order Asparagales; family Asphodelaceae; genus Hemerocallis; species Hemerocallis citrina. The sequence goes on from CM030366.1 coordinate 211,422,921, forward strand.
AGGAGATGACAAATCAAAAGATGAAGATCAAGCGATTTGATGGTAAGATCAACTTCAATCTATGGAAGGTGGACATGTATGATGTTTCGGTTCTGAAGGACTTGTACCTTGTCTTAGAAGAGAAGAAGCCAACCGACATGAAGCAGGAGAAGTGGGATGAGATTTGTTTGAAGACCTTGAATTTATTCCTGTTGCAATTGGCAGACGAAGTCAAGTGTAATATTCTTGAGTGAAAAAGTGTGGAGAGTCTATGGGCGAGACTCAAATTTGACTACTTGGGGTCGTCGTTGCTAGATCGAATGTATTGAAAGAGGAAGTTGTTTAGGTTCTCAATGAAGGAAGGTACCCATCTTCAAGATCATATTGTGGAGTTCAATAAGGTAATATCTGAACTGAAGGCGATTAACGCTGATGATCTTAGTGAAGAGGATAAAGCTTTCAACTTGATTTATTCACTGCCAACATCTTATGATCACTTGATAACTACCATGCTACATGGAAAACTAGCCAAGGAGACACTTACTGTAGCCGGGGTGATTAAGGGTCTGAAGGAAGATGAACTAAGAACGGAGACTCATAAAGGAGGATCTATTTCTACAGGGTGTTTTGCAGTGAATGGTGATACTTCAATTGGAAGGGATGCGACACACAAAGTAAGATTCGTTGCTACTATTGTAGAGGAGTTGGGCATTACAAGAGAGACCGTCGCAAGTGGTCGAGTCAGAAGAGTGCTACTAAAGAAGGGGAACAAGCCCATATTGTCAGCGCAATTGAGTCAGGTAATAATGAGGATTATTGTCTTCTTGTTTCAAGTTCTTCAGATGTGGATTTAAGTTGGTATCTTGATTCGGAAAATTTTTCTCATATTTGCTCCGAGAGGAAGATGTTTTCTACTTACAAGTCGTCAACATGCCGTAGTGTGAGGACGGCAAGTGGTGAGATTTGTGAAATAGTGGGTGAGGGAACAGTCGAATTGGAGACGCCAGATGGTAAAGACTTCACACTAGAAGTGGTCATGCATATTCCTTCGATACAGCAGAATCTGATATTCTTGGGAACTCTTGATGCTCGTGGCTGCAGATATACAGCTCGAGGTGGAGTTTTGACAGTTTGAGATAGTCGTTGTAAGATAATGAAGGGTAAGAGGAGAATTGGGTAGGGTCAACACAACCTCTACCAGTTTTTTGGGAGCATAAATACTCGGCCGAGTGTATGGAAGTCTATTGTTCCTAAAGCATTATTTAGTAAGACGTCATTAGAAATATCAAATCGAGACTGCAACATTCGAATACCGTTAGAAGGTGGAGAGAGCCTTGAAGTAGGTGAAGTTCATGTGGAGAGTGGCACATCCATGATTACATCTACAGGGTGTGCCCTTGAGGGGGGCATACAGCTAGAGGAAAACAGGTGGAGGTAGATTTCAACTAGCGGACGAAGCCATAGAAACGTGTTGTTTACAAAGAGGAGAAGAAAGGTCTAGAAGAGTTTTAAATCACACATGTATGGATTCATGAGTATGCAATCGAAGATGGAGATTGTTGGGTTTGTATGTCTTGCATACACATGTCCGATGAAGAAGACGATGAAGCGTTGAGATGGATCGAAGCGAGGCATCGAAGAAGGAAAACAGTCAGCAGAAGCAAACAGGTGCCGGTCGACCGCTCCGACTGTACAGGGTTTGGAACAGTCGACCAACTGTTATGTACGATCAACTGACCACAGCGTTGATGGATTATTTCGGTCTGGTCTTGGAGATTCGTGAGAAGCCCAACTTCGTCTTCAAGTCAGATCGTACGGCTCCAATGCAGGGTTATCTCTTCAATAGTAATCAGATGGTTAATGTATTAAGTGTATTAAACTAGGATTTTTCTAGATCTATAAATATAATGTAAACGGTTCCTAGAACGATATGATTCTATTGAGTGCCGAATAGAAGAAGAGAGTACTTCATATGAGAGGGTGAGAGAGTTTCTCCATTGAAAGCTGCAACCACGTTCCAGTTAGGCTTGAAAGAGGGTCATGATGAGAATTGTAATATTCTTGTATCTTCTCTACTTGAAATAATATCTCGGTTTTTCCTTCTCCGGATTAAGGCGAAAGCCCCAACCGGGTTAATTTTTGTGTGCTTTGTATGATTGGTGCGATCTAGTTTTGCTTGGTGGTTTGTGTTGATTGTGTCGAAGACTCAACAAGATCCTCAGTTTTCCTAACACCATCTAGGTGTATGAACGGCTGCTAGATCTCACTTTTTCACTTGGAATATAATTGGAATAACCCTAATAATCATATACAATACATATATATATGATTACAAAAGATTAGATCTTAGTCATAGATTGATTTCCTGATCAGCGTCATCGCGGTTGGCTGTGGAGAATGATGGTCGACTACAATCATAACTCGAGCAAGTCAGAGGGCGAGCACGGTCGATTGCCCTCCTGGCGGTCGACTACATTTGCTCTCGATTTCAAAGAGAATTTAGTGATCGATTTCATCACAAGCAAACATATAATTTCGAAAGTCAGGGAGCATTTTGGTCGACTGCGTTTCATTGCAGCTGACTGCTCCATCTTTCTATTTGATGGTCGACTGCCTGTATCGGTAGTTGACTATCAATTCTTTTTTTGCTTCTTGTTGTTGCTAATGCATGCTTCTCTTACTTTCTTCAAACTCTTGTATATCGTGTATTGGATCGAACAATCTCAACAGTTATCCCTCGCCAGGATTGCATTATTAGTAGCTAACCAGTTGAAAATTTTCACCTTGTGTGGGCACTTGATCTTCCAAATGGATTGTGTGAGGTTAGAGTACACTCCCCAATATTGAGTAGCCGATACATACTACTGAGGAAGAAATCTCCCTCCTTTCCTATAGTCCATCCTATATTGTCATGGGCTTCCCCTCCTTATGGTCTCCATTTGTAGAGATATGCTATCTGCGATCTTCTTTCCCCCACATCCAGGTACCCTTCTGCATGAATGGACCTAGTTCTTCACTCCCCTCGTCTCCAATGTTAGAAATATGCCTCAAATATTTCTCTAGACTTAAAATCTTTTTTTTAGTTATGTTCAGTATATATCTTTATCTATTTGATTTATTTGATATAATCTCTTTGATATAATTTAAAATATTAGTTAGGGGAATTAACTAACTTAATCCTTTTTTAAATATAGATTGAATATTTAATTTGGAGTTTATGTTTATCTTAAACTCTAAGTTATGATCCAACTGATATTTAAATTAGAGTTTTGAATCTATCTTTCCCAACTTGTATTCCAATATTAGTACTCTATAAATACATGAGAAGATATTATATCTAAGAGAGAGCCAATAGAAAAAACTAAGGGTCTGTTTGGAAACATTGAAGTTGGGGAATGGAAAGGAATGGAATGAAAATGAATGGAGAGGAATGGAAAGAAAGGGAAAGGAATGAATTAATTTTATAAGTTGTGTGTGTTTGGCAACTGGTGGAATGGAATAGAAATTGGGGGTGGAGCTTCAAATCTTATTTCCATTCTTTTACGCAGCTTTCCGAGGGGGGTGGAGCTGGAATAGAAATTGGCTGAAATCTTTCTCTAGGGAATAAAATTTAGTTGTTTCCTTTGTTTTCTTTTTCAAAACAAACAAGCTGTGGAATAGGATAAGATGGGTTTATCCACAGTATTCCATTCCTTTCCCTAGTTTTTTGGGTTCCCAAACGCACCCTAAGAGCTAGCTATTTAATTGAAAGATTATTGTAATCAGAGAAGAAGAGAGAGACTAAAAGGTATATCTTGTAATTCCCTTACTATCTAAGAGCTAGCTATCTAATTGAAAGATTATTGTAATCAGAGAAGAAGAGAGAGACTAAAAGGTATATCTTGTAATTCCCTTACTATCTAATCGAAAATTGGTTCCGAAAATCTTCATTTGTTCTTCTTTGACTGTTTTTCTACTTATTGCAAGTCCGATTTATTTGCCACCGTCCCGTCCTTATCCATAGACTTCTCAAGAGTGAGGAGAATTTTCTTGCAAGAGTGATTAAACTGCACCACCTATCATTCCAGAAGCTGATCGTTTCCCCATTTCCCACAAAGAATGAGGCACCTGCCAGGAATGGCTTGCTCATCCTATCTACTCCTTTCCAGAATCCTGACATGGTTGCCTTGTTCTTGGATTTTTGGTGTCGGCTCCCATTCCTGACTTGGCGAGCTTTCACCAGCTGAGCACTAATTTCACGTTCATTTAATTGTCTTATTTGATCATGTAGTTTTGTGTGCGTGCAGGTAATAGACTTTTCTGAAAGATATGATAACATAACATTTTGAACTTTTGTTTATAGTTTTTTAGAGGAAATTCTTTAACTATATACTTGCGTGCTCTTTACATTCTCTTAGAAAATGAAGGATTTTTGTGGAATTCCTTGCATAGGATATTTGGGGTTTTATTTCCCATTTAGTTTATTTTTATATAATGACCAAAACAGCATGACTTTTACCTATTAGAAGTTGCATATCCTGGTCATTGTGATTCAAACCTGGTTATTTTTACGAAAATAAAGTTGCATATCCTGGTCATTGTGATTCAATTCCTCGGTTACTTGTACAGAAATAAATTGGTAGTAATCACCTCATATATAGCAACATTTGATGTACAAATTTATGTTACTAGGGAAAAGAGAGACAGAGAGAGAGAGAAACATCATGAATTAGATGAAAATTTCTGGTTCTTTTTTTTTTGTGTGCTAATTATCTCCACTTTTCTTTTTCCCTTTTGTTTACAGGAAACAGATGTTAAACCAAAACCAAAGTTTGCAACTGGTAAACAGTGGTACTCATGAGCCTTAACCTTTCAGAGTTAAAAGGAGGGCTTTGTTGCCATTTTTGGTTACCATAATATATCTTCTCCTAATTGATCAGCGACAATGTTTTTTTGCTTTTTCTTGGGGGGTTATAGTATTGTGGTTTCAGTAAAGGCTTCGATGGTGGTATTTTCAGGAGGATGTTAATCACATTTTATACATGTACAAAGTAGAGTTTTCCCCTGTTCTATAGTTTTATTTATGCAGTTATTTGGTTGATTGCAGAAACATTTGTAAAAGTGGATAGTTACAAGAGTTTATTTTGCTATAATCTTCTCCTGCAATTGCCATTGCAGTTTCAAATGCGCCTCTAAGTATTTTACCCGTTAAAAAGTTTGGTTTGTTCTCTCTCAGACTATAAATCACAATCCCACATGTTATGGGCATTGTTCTTGTGCAAATTGTGCGGACTTAAAAATCCCAAAGTAAGTTTACAAATTGCACCAAATTAACATTAAAAAATAAGATCATCTTAGCTATGAAATAAACTCCAAAGTATGACGAATCTGCACGTACGAAAAAATTTTGTAGCAGGAAAATGAAACAGTCTGGTGCTTTAGGCTCAATATAAGCCAAGCCATATATATAGACAGTAATTTGTTTGTACCACACAAGAAACAAGATATATATGGAGAACATGAAACAAAAAATTTCTCTGTTCCTAATTCTTTTTCTCATCTCTAAAAAGGTAAAGACTATTTGCTTGAGATCGTCCATTCACATATCTAGTGTGTTTCTTTCTGAGAAGCTCGATCTATGTTTTGTTGTTTACATCGAGCTAAGAACACACTATGTGCTGTTGATTTTGGTGTGAGAGTAAACAGATGTATTTGTGGATTCTTTTGGAAATAAATAAGGCAAACCTATTGACTTTTGGCCGACGTTTGACTGTTTCTCGTTGCTACGGTTAACCTACAAAAAGTTCGATACACTGGGATGGATCTCGGCGACGAAACTTTGGAAAAATATTGATTACCTTTCTTATGGTGGGGGGAGAGGGTATTTATAGTCGTTTTTAGAGACAATTTAGAGATAATCATTTATCCCTATGTCTTCGTATTTTTTTATAAGATGTAGAGTTTAAATCGTTTCATAATAAGAGATTTAGTTTTAAACCGTCTCTTAGAGATAATCATGAATTTGGATTACTCTTCAAATGATCTGGGCTGGTTTGTGACGGGCTGTCACCCATACCCAATAGGACAGATCCGTTTTTGGGTTATTGGGCTTTGAAGAAAGACCAAGTTTCCATTTCAGACCCGTTAATGGTGGAAATTACTGTTTTACCCCTGGAAGCTTTGAGATTCGTGCCTGATTTAAACGGTCCCGATTTGGTTCTATTTTTAGCCATATCACAAGCCCCCCACTCCTAAAGAGCCTTTAAGGAGTAGTTTTGTCCGTTTTCAATGGCTAATAGAATTTATCGGAGTTCTCGGGAGAGATTGGATCTTGCTCGAGGTGTAACGGTGTTATTCTGAGCTCGTAAAATGCCCAGAATTATTCTCAGAATTTTCTGGATTTTTAGTGATTTTTCCATACTTTTCTAATTTTCCCCCAATTTTTAATAATTCTTTTGAATTTTTAAATTTAATTTCCGAATTTAAATAATCAATTTTCGAAAATTTTAAATAATTATTCTAATTTAATAATTATATTTTTTAGAATTTTTAAATTATTTAATGAATTAATATTTTTTTTAGAATTTTTAATTATTTTTTCAGATTTTTTAAATAACTAATTCAAATTAATAATTATATAAATTAATTAATATTTACCTGTACACGTGGCACAATCATGTGTGTTGATCACGATCAAGCGTGCATCGGGAGGCAGAGCATTTCCCCTAATCTCATGCTCGGATCCGCGTTTGCTCGGATCGCGCCGATCGTGCGCTGAGAACGCTCGAGATGGCGCCACATGGCGGTCAACGATGACCGTTGACTTGGTCAACTGTTGACCCCGATGTATTTCTTTTTTCTTTCTTCCTTCTTCTGTCTTCCTTCTTCCTTCGCCTTTCTACTTCGGCTCCGATTTCTTCTCCGCGACTTCGACTCTGATTCCTTCTCCGACCTCGTCTCCAACTTTACGAGCACCCCGTGTAGCGAGAGGAGCTCGGTGTCGAAGGGGCTCACCAGGGTCTTGCTCGAGATCGGCAATTGGGGAGCTCGGGAGTGGCTTGGAGTTGGAGCTCGGTGAGGGAGCTGATGGAGGTCAGTGGGGGCCTCGACCTTGGCGAGCTCGACGACCTGGAGATGGGTTTTCGAAGCTCGGTCGAGAGGGTTTTGAAGAAGAGGGCTGTGGTTCTGATGGGTTTTGAAGAGGGTTTTTTGAAGGTGGGTTTTGTTTTTGGGTCTAAAATGGGTCCGAAACCCACCCATTAACCCTCTCGATTTTTTTTGGGCGCATGTGAGCCGTCGATCAAGACCAAGTACGGATTGGGAGGAGTTTTTCTCCATTTTCCAGTTCGGGGACACGTTTGCTCGGATTTAGGATCCGAGCGACGTAAGATCTGAGTCATCGATGATGATTTGAGCGTGGATCGGGAGGAGTCTTTTTCAACGTTTGCTCGGATTTTGGATCCGAGCGACGTGGTAAGATCTGAGTCGTCGATCTAGATCAGGCGCATCTTGAGGCAGAGATTTTTCCCAATTTCACGTTCGGGGACACGTTTGCTCGGGTCATGCCACAGAAGAGCTATGGTTGTTCGACCGCGTGACACGTGTCCTTTGACCAGCCAACGATTTATTGGCTTGGCACAGCTGTGTTGTATCCCACTTTCCCGGTGTTACGGATGTCCGATCGGGGCGTTTGACCCCTCGTATCAAAGCTGACCCGAAGTTCTACAATTTCTGTTTAGCTGCCAGTTGAAGAATCATCCTTCTTCATGGTCAAAATAGTCCCGCAACATCTTTGTCTTCATGAAGTTGAGAAGAGCTTTGTATGACTCTTGGGAAGATTCATTCTTGGAGGTGAGTCTAAGGAACGTCTCTAGAAGAGTTAGGCTCCGAACTCCCTTGGAAGAAGGCCACTCCGAAGGCGAGTGGGATGAGGACATCACCAGGCTCTAGGAGAGAGCCGTTTGGGAGGCGAGTTTGAGGAGCAACTCTAGGGGAGAGTTGAGCTCCGTACTCATTTGGAAGAAGGCCGCTCAGAAGGTGAGCGGGAGGAGAGCATCGCCAGGCTCTAGGAGAGAGCCGTTTGGGAGGCGAGTTTGAGGAGAAACTCTAAGGGAGAGTTGATGTTGTGCAATCTAGATACCTAAATAAATAGATAAACTAGACACAAATTAAAAACCTCGCAAGTGCACGAATCGTTTACAGAAGCGTAGCAATAGCAAGGGTCGATCCCACAGAGATTGTAGAAATTAACTTACTAATCAATAAAAAGACTAAGAATCATAAAGAGTTGTTTTAAAAGTCTAAAAGAAATGAAAAGATTAAAACTAAATTAAGAAGTGTTGAATCACAAATATCTATTAAGTAGTTGGGCGTTGATTTCCACCAATAGTCAGTAATGCTAAGTCACCTTCTGAACTTCTTCTTATTACTCATGTTCGTTCTCTTTAAGGGCATGGTATCTACTCCTTAAAGTAATGTTTCCCTAAGCCAAGAATTAGGCATGGTATCTACTCTAATTCGTTTCTTTCATTAAGTATTTAGCATGGTATCTACTAAGTTGTACTTAAAGAAAACATAAGAACAGTGGAAACGAACAAACACTTGAAGTTCTAGAAATTGGTATCAGATCTAGATCCTTCAAGTTGATTAAACCAAGAATCCCTAAAGATTCCCTTGTTACAAGTATGAACACGAGATACGGGTAGTCTCAATATGCTCATATAACAGATTCAGATAGATGATAATGCAAACTTGATATTCTCAAGTTCTGTATGTCAGTCGACTGGCTCTCACCTCAGTCGACTGCTCTCAGAACTTGAGAACAAGTTTGATTATCATCAATCTATATCAATTCAATCAGATTCAATCAATAAGTAAATAGAAGGTTTCAGAAGAATATAGCACTACATAACTACGGCTTCAATCTACCCAACTATGAAATTAGTTCCACATAATAATACTTTTATTGATCAACAAGTTCAAGTACATGATTAACATAAAAGAGTTAGAAAGAGAAGGAATAAACTGATGTAGTTCGGCTAGATGGATCGACTGGCTGTCACACAGTCGATCAGCCATTCTCTTCTTAATACTTGATCTCCTTTCTCCCCCTTCTATGTTGATGACGTGCTGCACTTTGTTGATGGCTTGATCGTTCAGGAAATCTTGTGATTCGGCTGATGGTGTGTGCGGAAGAGAGAGAGAATCCAGCGCCCTCCGAATAATGCTTCTTGGTTGGTATTTATAGAACACGGCTAGAGAATTAGGGTTTGCACTTTTCTTTTTATAGAAAAGTCCCTTTCTTTTATTTATTTCCTCCCTCGTTGCTCTGCGTATTATTTCTTTCTCTTTTCTTCTATTCTTCCTTTTCTGTTCTGATTTGGATTAGATTTGGATGAATCTTCAAATATCTTATCTTTTGACTCTGCCGCCTACCAGTCGACTTGCCAGCGAACCAGTCGACTGTGTCGAGACTTCTGAAGATTTTATAATTGATCACATAAGTCGACTGGGCTTTGGAATAGGTCGACTGGACCGAGCGGCTGTGGAAAATCAACTTCTCTGGGCAGTCGCCTGTTGTAATGGACCAGTCGACTGATGATCTGCAATTTCCTGTGTATCATCCTTATCATCCTGAATCTGCTTCGTTTCTCTGTTTTAGGCTGTTTCCTATGAAAAAGAGAAAATGAGAGTTACATATCACATATAGAGCATTTAAATGTTCAATTGCCCTAAGATTATTGCTCCTAAAAGTGAATAATATTGTGTTCATCAAATACCCCCAAACTTAGATTTTGCTTGTCCTCAAGCAAAAAGTGAATTTATGAACAAGGAGATACTCATAATGATAGACTCAACCACCACGAATTCTTATTATGTGATCATCAACATAGAAAGGTATAAACAATCTCAGATAAAGTAAAATTAAACATACCCACTTTCTCTAGTGCAATTGTTTATTCATAATTCCAAACTCAACCACACTTGTCATGCAATTAATTATAGTTATAGTATGTAATTACTCAATCTGTGATTATCCCTTTTTCTCTACTACAAACCGACTAGCAAACTAGAGTTTTTTTTTTTTTTTTTTTTTTTTAAATTAAGTCGCTTCTCTAAAGTTGTCACTTGCCTTTTTACGCGAATGCAAAACATTTGTGATGAATCCACCCGGTTACTCAGCAATTCACAACTCTAAAGTGCTTTGCATACTCATATTTCAAGTTGCCGTTTGACGTAAAGGTAAACATTGGTGATGAATACCCCTAGTTACTAAGCACTTCAAAACATTGGAGTAGATTGACTTTATTCAAATATATATATATATATTTTTTATCACTCTATTTACTTAAACTCAATTTAGGACTAGATCTAAAGGGAATAATCGCCAGAAAAAGCATCACATTTGTTTATTATGTATAATTGCATGACTCATATAATTTTGTAGGGAATTTATGAAACTCAACAATCCTAAAGTAAATAAGTATCCTTCTTCTTACTTTATAAGGAATTGTTTATCCTAAAAAAAAAATTCAAAAAGATGATAAATATAAATACCCCTAATACCCCCAAACTTAGATGGAACATTGTCCTCAATATTTGAAAGAAAATGTAAAAATAGGCATGTGTCACCATCTAGTAAGGAGAGACTGAAAAATAATTAAAAAAAAATGAAAATAAAAGATAAATGAATAAAAGAAAAATAGAGGGAAAGTGTAAATACTCCCCTGAAAGTTGGGTTGCCTCCCAATAAGCGCTGTGTTTTCTGTCTTCAGCTAGACTTGATGAGGTCATGCAATGTATTGAATGGTTTGAAGATGCACATCTTCCTCTTGCGGTTCTATGCTCATCTCTATGTATGGCTTCGCTCTATGCCCGTTCACCTTAAATGTTTGATTCTTCTCTTTGCTATGAACTTCCAATGCGCCATGTGGGAAGACTCTTGTGACAGTGTATGGCCCATACCATTTTGACATAAGCTTGCCTGGAAAAAGTCTCAATCTTGAGTTGTATATTAATACCTTCTGTCCTTCATAGAACTCCTTTCTTGCTAGCTGTTTGTCATGGTACAACTTGGTTCTTTCCTTGTACAATTTTGCATTTTCATATGCGTCGTGCCTCAACTCTTCAAGCTCATTTAGTTGCAATCTTCTTTTGTCACCTGCTTGTTTCATATCAAAATTGAACCTTTTAATTGCCCAATAAGCTTTGTGTTCCAACTCCACTGGTAGATGACAGGTTTTTCCAAAGACCAAACGGTATGGTGACATGCCGATAGGTGTTTTGTATGCTGTTCGGTAGGCCCATAATGCATCATTCAAGCGCAGCGACCAATCCTGTCTCCTTGTGTTGACTGTCTTTTCCAAAATGCTCTTGATTTCTCTGTTGCTGATCTCCACTTGCCCACTAGTTTGAGGATGATATGGGGTGCCCACTCTATGTGTGATACCATATTTCTTCATCAATGAAGCAAATGGAAAGTTATTGAAGTGGCTTCCTCCATCACTAATTATTGCTCGTGGTGTACCAAACCTAGTGAAAATGTTCTCCTGCAGAAACTTGACAACAACTTTGTGGTCATTAGTTCTTGAGGGGACAGCCTCGACCCATTTAGACACATAATCCACACCAACAAGTATATATAAATAACCAAATGAGTTAGGAAAGGGACCCATGAAGTCGATTCCCCAAACATCAAAAAGCTCGATTACTTGTATGTTGTGTAGTGGCATTTGATTTCTAGACGAGATGTTGCCTGTCCTTTGGCATTTGTCACAAGTCCTGCAAAAAGAAAAAGCATCTTTGAATACTTTAGGCCAATAAAATCCAGATTGCAATACCTTGAGTGATGTTCTTTTTGGTCCAAAATGTCCTCCACATGCATATTGGTGGCAATATTGTAGAATACTCATTTGCTCTTCTTCTGCCACACATCTTCTTATAATTTGATCAGGGCAAAATTTGAACAAATAAGGATCATCCCAATAATAATGCTTGCACATAGCCACCAGTCTCTTCCTTTCCTGACTTGTCATACCTGGAGGGAAAACACGAGCAGTGAGATAATTTACAATGTCAGCAAACAAAGGAAAATTTGAGCAGTGAGATACCAGTCGACTGGTCCTGTTACCAGTCGACTGTCTGAGGATATGTTTATTTCAAATAGATGTTCATCTGGGAAAGTTTCATTAAGTGGGTGCACAATTCTTTCTTCCTCATGCAGTAGTCTGGACATGTGATCTGCCACAACATTGTCGCTTCCTTTTTTATCCCTAATCTCAAGATCGAATTCTTGAAGCAACAGCACCCATCTGATCAACCTAGGCTTAGCCTCCTTTTTAGCAAACAAATATCTCAAAGCAGCATGGTCAGTAAAAACAATAACTTTAGAACCAATTAAATATGATCTAAACTTCTCTACAGCAAAAATAACAGCTAACATTTCTTTTTCAGTAGTGGAATAATTTAGTTGTGCATCGTTTAGAGTTCGAGAAGCATAGTAAATAACATGGGGTTTCTTATTGATTCTTTGACCTAAAACAGCCCCTAAAGCATAATCACTTGCATCACACATGAGCTCAAAAGGATGGCTCCAATCTGGTGCCATGACAATAGGTGCAGAAATGAGAAGATTTTTTAATGTAATAAAAGCATTTGTGCACTCTTCTGTCCATACAAACTCAACATCCTTAGCCAACAAGTCACAAAGGGGTTTGGAAATTTTTGAGAAATCTTTTATGAATCTTCTATAGAACCCTGCATGTCCAAGAAAACTCCTAACACCCTTAACTGTAGTGGGAGGGGGTAGTTTTGATATTATATCGATTTTTGCTTTGTCTACCTCTATGCCTCTTTTTGACACTACATGTCCCAACACAATACCTTGTTGTACCATAAAATGACACTTTTCCCAATTCAGCACTAAATTGCATTCTTCACATCTTTTAAGCACAAGCTGCAAATGATTAAGGTATTCATCAAAACAAGATCCAAAAACACTAAAATCATCCATAAATACCTCGATGAACCTTTCCACCATGTCTATACTCATCATGCATCTTTGAAATGTTGCTGGTGCATTGCACAATCCAAAGGGCATCCTCCTGTATGCAAAAGTACCAAAAGGACATGTAAAAGTGGTTTTTTCTTGATCTTCTGGAGCAATAGCAATTTGATTATAGCCACTATAACCATCTAAAAAACAATAATGACTATATCCTGCTAATCTTTCTAACATTTGATCAATAAAAGGAAGAGGGAAGTGATCTTTCCTGGTTTCGTTATTCAGCTTCCTGTAGTCAATGCATACCCTCCATCCTGTAGTCACTCTTGTCGGGATAAGTTCATTTTCTTCATTCTTTACCACTGTGACTCCACTTTTCTTAGGCACTACATGTATAGGACTTACCCATTTGCTATCTGAGATGGGGTAGATGATGCCAACATCTAGTAGCTTCAGAATCTCTGCTCTTACCATTTCCTTCATGTTTGGATTAAGCCTTCTCTGTGCCTCCCTGCTAGGTTTTGCGTTGTCTTCAAGGAGTATTTTACGCATGCATTTGGATGGACTTATTCCTTTGATATCTGCAATGGTCCATCCTATTGCATTCTTGTGTTCTCGTAATACCCTTAGCAGCTTATCTTCTTCCTGTGCACTCAAATTTGCAGCAATTATCACTGGTAGCGTCTGGTTCTTGCCCAAATATGCATGCTTCAAATGGTCGGGCAACTGCTTAAGCTCTATGTCTGGGAGTGTCGGTGCAGTCGACTCATCATGTCCACCAGTCGACTTGTCTGATCCACCAGTCGACTTGGCTGATCCACCAGTCGACTTATCTGCAGAAACAAAAATGTCATCAGTCACTAATTTTTCAAACACAGGTGCAAACTTACCTGAGTATGACTTTGGAGTTTCAAGGTGATGTACTGTCTCTGCAATCCCCCAGTCATCATACTCTTGTTCAACATTAGATAAAGTTAGAGATTGTGTAATTGTGGCTTGTAGTGGTTCAACGCTATGTACCTGAAATGTTTGATCAACAATATCCTGCACCACATCAATATTATAGCATTCATGATCATCATGTGGAAATTTCAGTGTATCAAACATTTTAAATTCAACCTTCTCTCCATTTATTTTCATGCTTATAGTACCCTTTTTAACACAAATTTTTATATCAGCTGTACTCATAAAGGGCCTACCTAGGATGATTGGTAGCGACGATGGCATTGAAGAGTCCTCCATATCTAACACAACAAAATCAGCAGGCAAAATAAAATCGTTTACCTGAACTAGGACATCTTCCAAAATACCTCTAGGTCTTTTAATGCTGCGATCTGCCAATTGCAAAGTGATGGATGTTAGTTTGAGTTCCCCCAATCCTAGCTTTTCGTAAACAGAGTAAGGAAGAAGATTGATGCTTGCCCCCAAGTCTAGGAGTGCCTTTTCAAAGAAGTGCTCACCAACCCTGCAAGGAATAGTGAAACTACCTGGATCCTTCAGTTTATGAGGTAATTTTCTTAATAATACAGCGCTCACTTCCTCTGTCAAAGCCACATCTTCCTTAACCTGAAATGTTCTTTTGTGAGTACAACAGTCTTTCAAAAATTTGGCATACGAAGGAATTTGTTTAATAGCATCAAGTAGGGGGATATTAATTTCTACCTTTTTGAGAGTTTCAAAGATGTCAGATAAATGTTGTTCTTTCTTTTTATTGACTAACCTTTGAGGGAATGGTGGCGAAACTGTCCTTTCTTTTTCACTTACCTCGTTGGAACCCAAAGCTTTTGATGGTTGTGCTTGTAATTCGTCTGTGTGTGTTCCAACCTTGCTGTCAATTATCTTACCATTTCTTAGGGTTGTCACAGATTTGAGCTGTTCTTGGCCTCCAGGGTTTGGTATGGTTTGGGAAGGAAGTTCCCCTGCCTTTCGTTCGCTTAATTCTTTCGCAATTTGGCCAATTTGCGTTTCCAACTTCTGAATTGCTTGCCCTTGTTGTTTGTTTGTTTGATGTTGTTGTTGGAGCAATTGAAGAACGGTCGATTCAAAATCCAACTTCTTTTGTTCTTGAACTGGCCTATCAAACCCGCTTCCCATTTGGGAGTTCCGTGCATGTCCTTGTGTGAATTGAGTCCCTTGATTATTCTGATTATTGCTCCATGAGAAATTTGGATGGTTCCTCCACCCTGGATTGTATGTGTTCGAGAAGGGATTGTTCTTTGGTGGAAACACTCCTCGACCTACATAGTGTGCATGCTCCTGATCTTGAAAGAAGACATGGGACATGTATCAGTTGTATGATCTAAATGAGAACAAATTGCACACATTTCGTTTGTTTGATTTTTAACTCCACCCATCATCGACATTGCATTAACAAGCATATCAATTTTCTTATTCATGTTTACCATTTCTAATTGAATGTTATTACTATTAGAAATTTCGTAAACTCCCTGTTTTTTTGAAGGCCCCCTCCTTGTTGAGAATTGTTGTGAATTCTCGCTGAGTTCTTCAAATAGTTCAATGGCCTCTTCACCGCTTTTCCTCATTAAGATCCCGTTGCAAGCTGAGTCCACAATTGCCTTGTTAGTATCATTTAAACCTTCATAAAAAGCTTGAACCTGATCATCTTTAGGCATGTTGTGCGTAAAGCATTTGAGAAGTTTGTTCTTGAAATTCTTCCATACTTCGAAAAATAAATCTCCATCCTTTTGTTGGAAGAGTTGAATCTCCCTTTTCAGCTGTTTGGTCTTTTGGGCTGGAAAGAATTCTTTTAAGAACTTTGTCGCCAATTGCTCCCATGAGTTTATTGATCCTGGTTCCAAAGAATTATACCATAGTTTAGCGTTAAGTTTTAAGGAAAAAGGAAACAAGATTAACCTGATTTGTTCAGGGGTAAGCCCTTGGACGCTTTGTGTCCTACAAAGATCGAAAAAGTCTTGTAAATGGAGATGAGGCTCTTCATCTGGTCTGCCACTAAAGTGGGGAACCATACTAAGTAACTGAGGAGATAGATGCATGTTCCCTGTGACATTAGGTTGATACGCAATGCAGGAAGGTTGCTCGATATTCTTAGGCGTGAACTTGTCCTGCATTGGCACTCGATTTGGCATTTCCTCACCCATTGCTGTATGTGAACTGGGTCTCTGTGCAGTCGACTGGTTCGTAGCGACAGTCGACTGGTGTGCTGCAAACAGCTTACCTAGTCTGTGCAAAGTGCGTTCTGTTTCTGCGTCAATAGGTAGTAGCTCTGGACGAAGTGATCTCCTTCCGTGCATCCACCAAAATCCTGTATCCTAAAAGAAAAATACTGATTAATAAAATTAAAAGAAAGAAAATAAAAACTTTCTACCGATCTGTAAGTTAAAATACTAGACAATCCCCGGCAGCGGCGCCAAAAACTTGTTGTGCAATCTAGATACCTAAATAAATAGATAAACTAGACACAAATTAAAAACCTCGCAAGTGCACGAATCGTTTACAGAAGCGTAGCAATAGCAAGGGTCGATCCCACAGAGATTGTAGAAATTAACTTACTAATCAATAAAAAGACTAAGAATCATAAAGAGTTGTTTTAAAAGTCTAAAAGAAATGAAAAGATTAAAACTAAATTAAGAAGTGTTGAATCACAAATATCTATTAAGTAGTTGGGCGTTGATTTCCACCAATAGTCAGTAATGCTAAGTCACCTTCTGAACTTCTTCTTATTACTCATGTTCGTTCTCTTTAAGGGCATGGTATCTACTCCTTAAAGTAATGTTTCCCTAAGCCAAGAATTAGGCATGGTATCTACTCTAATTCGTTTCTTTCATTAAGTATTTAGCATGGTATCTACTAAGTTGTACTTAAAGAAAACATAAGAACAGTGGAAACGAACAAACACTTGAAGTTCTAGAAATTGGTATCAGATCTAGATCCTTCAAGTTGATTAAACCAAGAATCCCTAAAGATTCCCTTGTTACAAGTATGAACACGAGATACGGGTAGTCTCAATATGCTCATATAACAGATTCAGATAGATGATAATGCAAACTTGATATTCTCAAGTTCTGTATGTCAGTCGACTGGCTCTCACCTCAGTCGACTGCTCTCAGAACTTGAGAACAAGTTTGATTATCATCAATCTATATCAATTCAATCAGATTCAATCAATAAGTAAATAGAAGGTTTCAGAAGAATATAGCACTACATAACTACGGCTTCAATCTACCCAACTATGAAATTAGTTCCACATAATAATACTTTTATTGATCAACAAGTTCAAGTACATGATTAACATAAAAGAGTTAGAAAGAGAAGGAATAAACTGATGTAGTTCGGCTAGATGGATCGACTGGCTGTCACACAGTCGATCAGCCGTTCTCTTCTTAATACTTGATCTCCTTTCTCCCCCTTCTATGTTGATGCCGTGCTGCACTTTGTTGATGGCTTGATCGTTCAGGAAATCTTGTGATTCGGCTGATGGTGTGTGCGGAAGAGAGAGAGAATCCAGCACCCTCCGAATAATGCTTCTTGGTTGGTATTTATAGAACACGGCTAGAGAATTAGGGTTTGCACTTTTCTTTTTATAGAAAAGTCCCTTTCTTTTATTTATTTCCTCCCTCGTTGCTCTGCGTATTATTTCTTTCTCTTTTCTTCTATTCTTCCTTTTCTGTTCTGATTTGGATTAGATTTGGATGAATCTTCAAATATCTTATATTTTGACTCTGCCGCCTACCAGTCGACTTGCCAGCGAACCAGTCGACTGTGTCGAGACTTCTGAAGATTTTATAATTGATCACATAAGTCGACTGGGCTTTGGAATAGGTCGACTGGACCGAGCGGCTGTGGAAAATCAACTTCTCTGGGCAGTCGCCTGTTGTAATGGACCAGTCGACTGATGATCTGCAATTTCCTGTGTATCATCCTTATCATCCTGATCTGCTTTGTTTCTCTGTTTTAGGCTGTTTCCTATGAAAAAGAGAAAATGAGAGTTACATATCACATATAGAGCATTTAAATGTTCAATTGCCTTAAGATTATTGCTCCTAAAAGTGAATAATATTGTGTTCATCAGTTGAGCTCCGAACTTGTTTGGAGGAAGGCCACTCGGGAGGCGAGTGGGACAAGAACATCACCAGGATCTTGGTGAGAGCCGTTTGGTAGGCGAGTTTGAGGAGCAACTCTAGGGGAGAGTTGAGCTCCGAACTCGTTTGGAAAAAGGCCGCTCAAGGTGAGCGGGAGTAGAGCATCGCCAGGCTCTAGGAGAGAGCCGTTTGGGAGGCGAATTTGAGAAGCAACTCTAGGGGAGAGTTGAGCTCCGAACTCGTTTGGAGGAAGGCCATTCGGGAGGTGAGTGGGACGAGAACATCACCAGGCTCTTGGTGAGAGCCGTTTGGGAGGCGAGTTTGAGGAGCAACTCTAGGGGAGAGTTGAGCTCTAAACTCGTTTGGAAGAAGGCCGCTTAGGAGGTGAGTGAGAGGAGAGCATCACTAGGCTCTAGGAGAGAGCTGTTTGGGAGGCGAGTTTGAGGAGCAACTCTAGGGGAGAGTTGAGCTCCGAACTCGTTTGGAAGAAGGCCACTTGGGAGGCGAGTGGGACGAGAACATCACCAAGCTCTTAGTGAGAGCCGTTTGGGAGGCGAGTTTCGTAGAGGATTGGATAGCTTGTACTCATATTGTCGCCAGTTGTAGGAGTGTTTGAATGGTCGTTTTTGAGCCCCGAGCCCGAATACTTGAAAGTTGTCAGGGCGGGTTCTAACCATGATTCTGAACTCCGAACCAGTTGTTTAAGAGTTATCAACGAGTTGTAGGAGTAATTCTGAATGGTGAGCAGCTCCGCACTTGCTTATTTGCAAGTGGCTAAAGCGGCGTCGAACCAAGTGTTGGACTCCAAACTTGTTATTTAAGAGAGTTAACAAGTTGTAGGAGCAATTTCGAATGGTGAGTTGCTCCGCTCTTGCTTGTTTGCAAGTGGCTAAAGCGGCGTCGAACCAAGTGTTGAACTCCAAACTTGTTATTTTGAGATTTGCAAGTTGTAGGAGCAGCTTTGTGGGACAAGCTGGATTCCAAACTTACCGTTTGACAAGTCGTAAATGGGACTCAGATAGATAGGCATGAGGCCTATACAATATTTTTAGAAGAAAATAGCTAAGTTTTATTGAAACAAACTAAGTGGTCGTTTCAATGGTGCGAGCCTTTATTACATGCTTTTGGCTGTGTTACGAGCATCAGTCTTATTGAAAAATGAAAACCTACTTCTACGATAGGGTGAAGGCCTTTCGAGAAGAGTTTGATTCTCCCCCCATTGGACCTCCATGGATAAGGTGGAGGATGGCCCCAGGTTCGGAGTCTTGGAACTTGGCGGGCCTCTCGGTTCGCTTGTTGA
This sequence comes from Hemerocallis citrina, assembly GCA_017893485.1. Lineage (NCBI taxonomy): Eukaryota > Viridiplantae > Streptophyta > Magnoliopsida > Asparagales > Asphodelaceae > Hemerocallis > Hemerocallis citrina. The sequence goes on from CM030366.1 coordinate 211,442,242, forward strand.
CTCCTCAGGGTGGAGGATCGAACTTGGCCAGGTATCCCCGATGTATGAGTTCTTTGATCTCCTCTTTAAGAGCCCGACAATCATCCGTGTCGTGGCCGTGGTTCCTATGAAAGCGGCACCACTTATTCCTGCTCATTTTCTTGCCAGGAGTATTCATTCTAGGGGGACCGCAGAGTAGTCCTTCCTTGTCCACCTCCATAAGAACTGCTGATATACTAGCATTGAGGGGGTGAACTTCTCAAAACGAGGAGCTGGGCAGCGCTAGCCATTGTCGTCTTTCTGAAATTTTTGGGACCCTTCTTTGCTTTTATTCTTCTGTTTATTCCCGGAAGATGACTCCTCTTGACTGGAGGGGTTAAGAGCTTCTTCCGCTCAGATGCACTTCTCGCTCCTGAGCAGGAGTTCCGAGAAGTTCCGAGGAGGCTTCTTGTCAAGGGACACCTTGAGGTCGGCATTATTGACGTTGTGCCTGAATGCTGCAGAGGCCACTGATTGGTTGAGAGAGGCAATAGACCAGGCCTCGGTGGTAAAGCGCCAAACATAATCTCTTAGGCATTCACCCTTTCTTTGGCTGAGGGCTAGCAAAGATGCACTTGTTTTTTTAGCTCGGTGATTGCTAACAAAGTGGGTGAGGAGGAGCTCCTCAAACTGTTCGAATGAGAAGATGGAGGCTGGGATAGACGGGAGTACCACTCTCACGCTGGTCCCCTCAACGTTTCTGGGAAGACCTTGTAGAGGAGCGCATCCGAGGCTTGATGAATCAACATGAGAGTTTTAAAACTCTCGATATAATCGGTCGGGTCTGACTTCCCATTGTAGGATTCAAAGCGGGACGGCCTGAAGGTTTCGGGGACCGGAGCTTCTATGATTGCCCTAGAGAAGGGGGTCTGCTTGGACGGAACTTATTGGTCCATTGTTCTTTTTCAGGATTGATCTTGTTGAGGCGTCTCTTTATCTCGTGGAGACGGCAGTGGACCGAGTCATCCCTCCGGTCGGATCTAGTCGACCCTCAGGACTCCCCTTCATGAGCGACAGTATGGTGAGGGCTAGGCACACGCTGATCCTGACTCGTCGCAATATTAAGAGCTCACAGGACATCTTCTTTGAAGTTCTGGAGCTCGGCCTGAGTGACTGGTGCTCCTCCTGCTCGGCAGTCATCTGGTGCGGCTCGGCTTATTGGAGTATGACTTCTCCGCCGATGATGTGGAGGGGACTCCCTTCGCCTCCTCAGGGGAGGGGATCTTCTGGTCCTCGGCCTGCAGGGGGTTCGGACCCTCGTGGTCCCTGGGCGCTCGGGTTAAGGGACTTTTTCAAGGGCTCGCCTTTCATTCAAGCAAGTTCGGAGGTCGACCCCCTACCGACGGTTAACAATTATTTGACGGAGATCCTTGCACGGGAGGTCTTTCAGAATCCATACAGTCAGTTGAAGGATTGTGGACCGAGACATGGTCATGAAGAGGGTGTTGCTTTGGACGAATTCTACGAGAGCCCCCCCCCCCCCCCCCCCCCCCCCCCCCCCCGCCCCCCGAGCACCCGCCGAGACCCTGGATAGGCCTGCTGAGGAGGAAGCTGTTGAGAAAAGGGTTGTTCAAACTGCGGTTGCTGAACCTATTGGTCGGGTTGAAGATGAAGATCTTGGAGTGGTGGAGGAGAAGGAAGAGGAGTGGCTCTTCGGCTGGACGCCATTGCCTTCCCTTTTCCTTTTGAAGGCATGGCTAGAACTACTTTTCCTGGCGAAGTAAGGTTGGATTGTTTTTTCTGTTTTCCACAGACGGCGCCAATCTGTTGCTGCTGATTTTGGGAGACAACATATGTATTTGTGAATTCTTTTGGAAACAAATAAGGCAAACTTATTGACTTTTGGCCGGCATTTGACTGTTTCTCGCTGTTGCCGTTAACCTGCAAAAAGTTTGATACACAAGGATGGATCCCGACGACAAACCCTCCGACGCTCAAGTCAGTAATCAGAGAGATTATGAGAGAGCACTTTGTGAAAAAATATTGATTACCTTTCTTATGGTGGGGGAGAGGGGTATTTATAATTTCCTTTAGAGACAGTTTAGAGATAATCATTTATCCCTATGTCCCGGTATTTTTGGATAAGATGTAGAGTTTAAATCGTTTCATGATAAGAGATTTAGTTTAAACCGTCTCTTAGAGATAATCATGAATTTGGATTACTCTTCAAATGACCTGGGCTGGTTTGTGATGGGTTGCCACCCATACCCAATAGAACAGATCCGTTTTTGGGTTATTAGGCTTTGAAGAAAGACCCAGTTCCCATTTCACACCCGTTTGTGGTGGAAATTACTGTTTTACCTCTGGGAGCTTTGAGATTTGTGCCCGATTTAAACGGTCTCGATTTGGTTCTATTTTTAGCCATATCACACTAAATATGTTAAACTGATGAACTAGTTAAATATGTTTTTTTACTTCACATCGAGCTAAGAACAAAACATCGAGGTTATTTTGTTTATTTAAGAGTATTCTTAGCCATGGCTGACATTCCTATTCAATACCAACAGATTAGCATCATTTTGGCATCTCCACGTGAACTCATGTAACTTGACATACCTACCATTCTTCCCGCCAAAATAAATACACAATGCCCGATGTGGTTGACTGCACTTTATGTTGGTCGACTGTAATAGCACTTTGCCAAACCAAAGAGCTGGGTGGTCGACTGCTTAATCTGTTGATTGATTGCTCTTGGAGGTTGACTGTACTCACAATTGACTGCCAAGTCGACTGCTATCTCTGCTTGCTACCGCCACTGCCCACTCGATGCCTTCATGTCTTCTCTTCTTCGCCAACTTCAACTTCTTGTGTTTTGTGTGTTTGTGTCCTAACAATCTCACACTTGGACCAAAACACACAAACATCCAAATCAATTGTATCTTTCTCTCGCATTATCTCTACCGGTCTCCTATACTCAAGTACCCCTCACTCACATGAAGCCCCCCCTCCCCCCCCTCCCCCACCTCTCCACCATGTGGATAACACCAATATCGTCATAAACTCGTGAAAGATGCACCCCACCATCATCGCATAGAGCACGATTAACAGAGAAACACTTCTTCTTTTCAACCGTGTCAGATTCCATGTTACTGGACTCCCCAATTCGCAAAATCTCTGATAACATCAGACATGGTTCAAAACCTCTCAAGGCCAAGACACCCTCTGTACTCGAAGCCTCCGTGGACGACACCTCCACAATATCTGTAAACTGCAAAACTCCACTCACAACCCCATGATGACCCATACTCATCGATATTACCTCGCATATCGATACCATTGCTCTGAACATCACAAGAGCGACTCGAAGCAACTACCATATCACAAAGAACCCACATTGCAGCAACGTCTTGCTCTCTTCTAAGATCCTCCTCACCATTGGCCATCTACTCCACCAAATGTGCAACATCTGCATCTGCCCCACAACTCTTAGATCTCGGTTGTACACCACAGCCTACGTCTCGATTTCAACCGAGAGTCAACTACAGTAGAATGACACACCTCGTCTAGTAGCAAATACAGCGATCCCTCACACTTTCATCTTGATAACACTTCTGAACTTGTAATTATACACCACTTTCCACTACCAAATGTTGTTGAAAAACCCTCATTGTCTATCCTTCCCGTCGAGATAAGATTTTCTCTCAAGTTTGCAACATGTTTTTTTCTCCCGCAAGACAATACCCTTACTATCACCGACTTTCACGTGAACAGTTACAGTTTGAATCACAGGACATCGCTGACCATTACCCACGATCACATCTTCGAAAGAACTCTTTATGTAGTCCTCAAACACCTCCCTTCTCGAAATGCAATAAAAAGAAGCACCTGAATCAATACACCAATCACGTTTATCTAATTCCACCATTGCTGACAGACGCAAGTACTCATCCAGCTTTGTTTTCTCGTTCACCACACTGGCTTGCTTTGATTCCTCTTGCTTATTCTTCTTGAGCCTTGCAGCTACGCATGATATGATCCTTCTTGTGGCAATACCAACACTCATGACCACCACCATCATCATTGTTTTCAGACCCACTCTCATACTCATTTCCCTAATCATTCTTGTTTGAATTCCCTTAGATCTCGCACACCTTCCAGTTGAAAGTGCAGAATTGTTAGAAGGTTATGAAAACTCTCTGTTTCTTTTCCTTCTCACCTCCTCGTTCATGATGTTTCTCACAACATCCTGCGTAGTCATAGAATCTATCATAATCCCTATAATAGTCTGTTGTACCGTACCATAACTGTCAGGTAGAGTAGATAGAAGTAAAAATTATTGTCTCCTTTATGAAAACTTCAATTTTAAAGCTTCCATCTGGTTGTATAGCATAAAGTAATTGTTCACATGATTCGCTACTGAACCCCTCTTCTCTCTACTTCATGTTAACTACTTTCTTCAAGTGAATAATTTGATTAGATGCCAATGATTTCTCATACATATCGATAAAAATCTCCTTAGCCTCCTTTTTGGTCTTTTCCTTCGAGATATGAAACAACACCTTTCTACTCAGTGCTAACTGAATCTGACCAAGTGCCTTCTGATCCAAACGATTTCATGCCGCCAAGATATTCACTTCCTTGTCTGAACTTCTGGCTTCTCATCAACAAACAGACAATCTAGATCTTTTTGACGGATATATGCTATCATCTAACTCTTCCACATCACGAAATCACTTCTATCGAACCTTTCGACTTTTGAATTGATATCGGCTATCTCGAAAAACCCTAAACTTTGATACCACTTGTAGTGCCCAAGAATGCCCACACAACCTAAATGCACCAATAAAAAAAATCCACCACATGAACACAAGATCTTACAAACACAAAAACACAATAATATGCAGATATAACCAATACTTCTTATTATTCAAGAAATACAAAGATACAAAGATATATCACTCTAATCTCTCCCTAATCTTTGGTAGCACTCGGCACAAAAACTCTCTTGAAGTTGTTTCAGTTATCCACAATACTCTAAACCCTAAGATTTACATCTCTATATATAGCCCCCAGTAAACCCTAAAACATAAACACAAAGACATCAAATTGGATCCAAAACTAGCTGTTACATAAAGTATTTACAAAATTCGTTTTACAATCGAAAGATAGAGAGGCACAGAAAACACAGAAGAGAACAGGAGAGAAGGAAAACCGAAAGAAAAGAAAATAAAAAGAATTAAATAAACAACTTACAAGAGCAAATGAAAATTACAACTTGAGAAGCCGAGGCCTGTGTATCACACAGTGTCCTTAAAACAGATTTCGCCTCTTCCGGTTACTGGAATGAACGAAGGCGTCTCCCAGGATGCAACGACTCGGAGCGATCACGTAGGCACCACGTACCACTCCCGAACTGAGTATGTGCGCTTGAACCTATCACCGACTTACCAGTATGACCAGAAAAAGAAGTACCGAACAGGACGTAGAGAAGGAGAGAAAGAGGATCTGTTTTCTTGTGCCGGGAAGAAAGTAGAGGGGAGGCCTCTATTTATAGGGGCTGGGTTAAAACCGTAACGGCAGACAACGAGTTGAATGCCGACACTGTAACGGCAGACAATGAGTTGAATGCTGACACTGTAACGGCAGACATCATTTACTGCCTTCAGTGTAACGACAGACAACGAATTGAATGCCGACACTGTAACGGCAGACAAAATATTAAATACAGCACTGAAACGGCAGACAGAACCGTTTCTGCATTCATTTCAGCCGTTACAAAAAGAAAATTGTAGCAAAAGGTGGCTCTGCACGGGGTGGGGTCTTTCGGTCCGGCATTCGTGTCTGCAGGTCGTGCGGGCGCACACAAGTCACATGTAATCCGGTCCGTGATTTGCACCCCCCCCCCTTGCGCGCGAGAGAGAGAGCATCTCTTCTAGCCATCTTACAATGCTTAGAAGGAGATTACTATATATCCTCTTCTATATCCTTTGAATTTTCCGATATGGGACTATGTTCCCTTAACCCATTTCAAGAATGAAAACTTCTCACTTTGAGCGACAATTTCTCATTCACCCCTTAATCGATTTTAGCAAACCAATATATGATTTTGATCTACTCACGAAGGAGAACACAAATCAATCAAGATCTCTCAATAATTCATTGAAGATCTTACTCAAAAAATTGCTCAAAAATCGGTTCGTAAATGGTGTATAAAACATCCATTTCCAACAATCCCCACATGAATGAAAATTGACGACCACAGACAGGACAGAGTGACACGACAGACTTGGTGATAGAATTCAACGATTGATTCCTGCATAAGATAGGTAGGTGTTACCCTTTGAACCTTCCCTTATGAAAATATGTTTACTTTACTAACTAAACAGTAGACGCGATGTCTTTGAACTTGTTCTGTCATTTGTGTAAACGATGACATATCTCACACAAAAATCTTTCTAACGCATTTTCAGCTCTCACTGTTATGTTCGTTTTGGCCATGAACATACGCCTGGTTCTGCAAGAGTTTAACAGGAATATTGCCCTATATTATTCCCTTGGAAGCGGCCCTTCTTCCATCTTACATAGGTGATTTCTTACCTAAGAGTAACCTGCATTACTCTGCTCGGATATCCGACGCATAAGAATCATTAAAAGCCTAGCTTAACCTGTTACCTTGCGGGCATCACTATTTCATCATCGGAATGGACATGGGAAAATCCCCACAGTGATCCAACTTGGTCTTTACAATTTAGTTGTCCATTTGAACCTAGATCTTGAGATCTCCAGTCAGCTAGGTTGGGTTTCCATTGTATCGACTTATTCTGTCATGGGCTTCAGTCCCATTCCCCTCGATGATTTGTCGGCTAACTCTCTGTTTAACCCTTTGGTTAGTGGATCCGTAATGTTATCTTTTGACTTTACATAGTCTACAGAGATAACCCCAGTAGAGAGTAGTTGTCTAATGGTATTATGTCTTCGACGAATATGTCTAGATTTACCATTATACATATTGCTCTGTGCTCTACAAATTGCAGATTGACTATCTGAATGTATGCAGATTGGAGGCATAGGCTTCGTCCACCTTGGAATATCCTCAAGGAAGTGGCGTAACCATTCTGCCTCTTCCCCACATTTGTCCAACGCGATAAATTCTGATTCCATCGTGGATTTAGCGATCATTGTTTGTTTCGAGGATTTCCAAGAAACTGCTGCACCACCTAGCGTAAACACATAGCCACTAGTGGATTTTGAATTATCACTCGATATCCAGTTCGCATCACTGTATCCTTCAAGTACAGCCGGGTATCTCGTATAGTGCAGCCCGTAGTTACGAGTAAAACACAAGTACTTCAGTACTCTCATAATTGCTTGCCAATGCTCGCTTCCAGGATTACTCGTGTATCTACTTAGTTTACTTACTGCATAGGCTATGTCTGGTCTTGTACAACTCATTAAGTACATTAGACTTCCTATGATTCTAGAGTATTCTACTTGAGAAATACTCTCCCTTTTATTCTTGGATAAATGTAAAGTTAGATCTATTGGAGTTCTGGCAATTCCAGAATTATCTTTATCAAATTTTCCAAGAATATTGTCAACATAATCTGACTGGCTTAAAATAAGCTCGTCTGATGTTCTTGTGATTTTAATTCCCAATATAACATCAGCTAGTCCCATGTCTTTCATGTCAAACCTCGAGTTTAACATGTTTTTAACAGATTTAATTATCTGATCATTGCTTCCAATAATAAGCATGTCATCTACATACAAACATATAATGACATATCCATCTTTTGTGTCTTTGACATATACACATTTGTCACATTCATTGATCTTGAAGCCATTTGTCATCATGACATTGTCAAATTTTTCATGCCACTGCTTTGGAGCTTGTTTCAAGCTATATAATGAGTTCACCAGTTTACACACTTTCTTTTCATGTCCTGGAGCTGAAAATCCCTCAGGCTGTTCCATATAGATTTCTTCATCTAAATCTCTATTAAGAAAAGCTGTTTTTACATCCATTTGATGTACTTCAAGATTGCGTAGAGCTGCTACTGCAAGTACCATCCTAATGGAATTTATTCTCGTCACAGGAGAATATGTATCAAAGTAATCAAGACCTTCCTTTTGTTTATATCATTTAATTACAAGTCTTGCCTTGTATTTATCAATTGATCCATCAGGTTTCATTTTTCTCTTGAAGATCCACTTGGAACCTAAAGGTTTACTACCCGGTGGAAGATCCACTAGTTCCCAAGTATGATTTTGCAAGATAGAATCAATTTCACTCTTGATGGCTTCTTTCCATTGAGGACCATCACTAGAGTTCACCACTTCCTTGAAGGTTTGGGGTTCTCCTTCAAGCATAAAGTCAAGAAATCCGGACCAAAAGATTTTTCCGTTCTTGTTCTTTTACTGCGTCGAGGCTCCTCCTCAACTTCTTCATCTTGGTCTTCACTATCTTTACTGATAGTCTCATGTATTCGTTTGGAGGAACTTGGTTCCTCCTTTGACTTACAAGGAAATACATCTTCAAAGAACGATGCATTTCTAGATTCCATTATCGTGTTCTTTGATATCTCAGTGACATCGGATTTGTACACCAAGAACCGATAGGCACTACTGTTAAGTGCATAGCTAATGAAAATACAATCAACTGTTTTTGGTCCTATTTTCACTTTCTTAGGTGGAGGTACTGCCACCTTGGCAAGACATCCCCACATTCGCAAGTAATTATAGGATGGCTTTCTTCCTTTCCATAATTCATATGGAGTTTTCTCTTCTTTTTTTTTGGGCACCTTATTCAAAAGGTAGTTAGCTGAAAGAATAGCTTCTCCCCACAAGTTTGGTGGCAAACCGAAACTTATTAACATTGCATTCATCATTTCTTTCAATGTACGATTCTTTCTCTCAGCAACACCGTTGGACTGAGGAGAATAAGGCGCTGTGGTTTCATGTATAATCCCATGCTTAGCACATGTGTCAGCAAATGGTGATTCATACTCTCCACCTCGGTCGCTTCTTAGCGCCTTAATTTTCTTATTGAGTTGATTTTCAACCTCATTTTTATAGAGAACAAATTTCTCTATAGCTTCATCTTTGCTTTTAAGCAAGTATACATAGCACTATTTTGTGCTATCATCAATGAAGGTAATAAAATATTTATTACCACCTCTTGTTTGTATCATTTTCAAATCACAAATATCAGTGTGAATTAGATCAAGTGGTTCGGTGTTTCTTTCAACACTTTTAAATGATGATCTTGTTAGTTTTGCCTCAACACAAGTTTCACATTTGTGTTTGGAATCAATTTGGAATGTTGGTATGTGATTTAAGTTAATTAGTCTTCGCAAAGTATCATAATTAACATGTCCTGGTCTACCATGTCATAAATTGGAAGACTCAAGCAAATAAGTAGAAGAGCTAGCTTTATTCATATTCTTGACCATGGTCATTACATCGAGTTTGAACATTCCACCACTCATATATCCTCTACCAACATACATTCCACTTTTTGACAAAAAAAATTTGTTCGACTCGAACACTAAGCGAAAACCGTGGTTATTAAGCAACGAATCAGATACCAGGTTCTTACGGATTTCAGGAACATATGCAACGTTGTTCAGAGTCAGTTCCTTTCCAGAAGTCATCTTCAAGATCACCTTGCCTTGGCCCTTTATTTCTGAAGTAGCCGAGTTACCCATGAACATTTTCTCCCCATTCTCTAATGGTTCGAAAGTGGAGAACATACTTCTATTGGAGCACACATGTCGAGTAGCTCCAGTGTCAATCCACCATTCCTTCGGGTTTGAACCTAACATATTCACCTCTGATATCACAGCTGAGAGGTTGATATCGGAAACATCTTGAACAATTCCTTGAACCAAGTTTGCTTCTCTGTTCCTGTTCCTCTTGGGAAGTCTGCATTCAGTGGACTTGTGACCCATTTTGTCACAATTGGAGCACTTGCCTTGAAACTTTGGCTTCTTGGAGATCCCTCCCTTGGGCCCCAACTTGGGACCTTTGTTGTGCTTGTTAGAACGTTGTTTATGTTCCATTACATTTGCCTTAGCTGCATGACTGACGAGTCCAACCTTCTCAGATCCTCTATTGTCTTCTTCAATGCGAAGCCTGACAATGAGATCTTCAATGCCCATTTCTTTTCGCTTATGCTTTAGGTAATTCTTAAAGTCTTTCCAACCTTGTGGTAATTTTTCAATTATACATGCCACTTGGAAACTTTCACTTAAGTTCATACCTTCAGCATGAATCTCGTGCAAGATCAATTGTAGTTCTTGAACTTGACTGATTACTGTTTTAGAATCTACCATTTTATAGTCTAGGAAGCGGCCCACAATGAACTTCTTGGCACCGACATCCTCAGTTTTATATTTATGTTCTAGTGATTCCCAAAGTTCTTTAGCTGTTCTTTTGTCAATGTATACATTATACAAAGAGTCGGCTAATCCGTTCATTATGTAATTTCTACACAAGTAATCAGCATTTTTCCAAGCATCCACAGTGGCAATGACTTGGTTATCTTGCTCATCTTTCTTAAGATTTGAAGCATCTTCGTTCAAGAATCTTGCAAGATTCAGTGTGGTCAGATAGAACATCATCTTCTGTTGCCACCTTTTAAAGTTCTGCCCGTTGAACTTCTCAGGTTTCTCCCCATGGGAGACTGAGACAGGTACAACGGTAGGCATTGGCACTCGTGCCGCAGCAGCACTCGGTTCTTGCGTCGTATGAACAACCGGCACGTAGATCGTTTCCGACACAGCAGCATTGTCCGATGCAGTAGTCATTTTGATTCTGAAATTTACACAACACGAGTGTAAGTTTTCCAGATTAAAGAAAGAAAAGGAAAAAACCGTGCCTCAAAATCGGAAATCAAAGAAATCCAAAATCAGTTTTAAGTTTGTTACATATAGTATTTACAAAATTCGTTTTACAATCGAAAGATAGAGAGGCACAGAAAACACAGAAGAGAACAGGAGAGAAGGAAAACCGAAAGAAAAGAAAAGAAAAAGAATTAAATAAACAACTTACAAGAGCAAATAAAAATTACAACTTGAGAAGCCGAGGCCTGTGTATCACACAGTGTCCTTAAAACAGATTTCGCCTCTTCCGGTTGCTGGAATGAACGAAGGCGTCTGTCTCCCAGGATGCAACGACTCGGAGCGATCACGTAGGCACCACGTACCACTCCCGAACTAAGTATGTGTGCTTGAACCTATCACCGACTTACCAGTATGACCAGAAAAAGAAGAACCGAACAGGACGTAGAGAAGGAGAGAAAGAGGATCTGTTTTCTTGTGCCGGGAAGAAAGTAGAGGGGAGGCCTCTATTTATAGGGGCTGGGTTAAAACCGTAACGGCAGACAACGAGTTGAATGCTGACACTGTAACGGCAGACATCATTTACTGCCTTCAGTGTAACGGCAGACAACGAATTGAATGCCGACACTGTAACGGCAGACAAAATGTTAAATACAGCACTGAAACGGCAGACAGAACCGTTTCTGCATTCATTTCAGCCGTTACAAAAAGAAAACTGTAGCAAAAGGTGGCTCTGCACGGGGTGGGGTCTTTCGGTCCGGCATTCGTGTCCGCAGGTTGTGCGGGCGCACACAAGTCGCATGTGAGAGAGAGCCTCTCTTCTAGCCATCTTACAATGCTTAGAAGGAGATTACTATATATCCTCTTCTATCTCCTTTGAATTTTCCGATATAGGACTATGTTCCCTTAACCCATTTCAAGAATGAAAACGTCTCACTTTGAGAGACAATTTCTCATTCACCCCTTAACCGATTTTAGCAAACCAATATATGATTTTGATCTACTCACGAAGGAGAACACAAATCAATCAAGATCTCTCAATAATTCATTGAGGATCTTACTCAAAAAATTGCTCAAAAATCGGTTCGTAAATGGTGTATAAAACATCCATTTCCAACACTAGCAACCCAAATCAACACACAGCGCCCGATGTGGTCGACTGCAATAGCACTTTGCCAAACTAGAGTTGGGCGGTCGACTACTCAATCAATTCGATCGACTGCTCTTGGCGGTCGACTGTGTTCAAGTCTGCTGATGATACCTTCGTTTCTTCTCTTCTTCGCCAATTTCAACTTCTTGTGCTTTGTGTGTTTGTGTCCACAATCCTAACATCTTCATGCTGCGCTCCGAGCACTCGCCACTTTGTGTTTTCTTCTTCTCCAAACTCTTGTGCTAATGTATTAGGTCCACATATCCTAACAAAATAGCCATTTAAAGTTTGTGAACAAAGACGTCTATAGCATTAATCATAACTAAACATCTCACTAGCTGCATTTTTTTCCTTTATGTGATTTCTTTAGGGAGCCCAATACCTTAAAAGGTTGAATTTCCTAAGAAGAAATAATTTTTAATTTATTGTTGATTCAATCCACAGTAATTTTAATTTTCTTGTGTCAGTGGGGGGCATTATTATGTAATTAATGGAGGATATATGGAGTATGGACCTATTAATAGTATGATTAATATAGAATTAATTTGGTTTTATGATATTTGTTCGTTTCTCAATAAAATGGATGAATCCTAGAGCTTACAAAATATAGAAAAAAAAAACTCTCTTTTTCTTTACTACTATGAGGAAAACAAATGTATCCCCTGTAATTGTTAGGCAATTTGAAGCATTCCTCGGTCATGCGTCTTAGTAATTTCAATCCTAATGGGAGCTCGATATTTGGGTTTTTCAGTTACTGCTAAGAAAATGGTATATTTTTAGCAGTAAAAGAACCCAAGCTCTCAATGGTTCTGGCTGAGACTCATGACCCGAACAGTGCTTTATGTTGCCTGCCAATTTGTTATAGAGTGATAATGTCGAGAAATAACTTTATGGACAGGGAAGTATTTTCGTTTTTTTTTCCTTCTTCTTTCTCTTAATTTTACTTCTAGTAATTCACGTCTTGTTCTCCTTTTTGGTTAATGTAGTGATGGCAGATAATGAGAAAGGAAATAAGTGGGTAGTAGTTGTTAGGATTGTGTCTTGTATACTCGTTGTTCATATTAAAAGAAGGTAATATGAAGCACGGAGGTCGAAGCGTCGAAGCTAGTAGAATGAGAACAGCAGCAGCAGTATGTGCAGCTAGTTGCGGTCGACCGGTCTGGGTGACAGTCGACCGCACCCCCCGACTGCACCCCCGACCGCTATTTGTACTGGGAAGTCAGAGAGTGGTACGGTCGACCGGTCTTGGTGGACGGTCGACCGCCCGCGCCGCTGTGTTCAGTTTTGGGCCTCGATTTGTTAGGTCGGTTCAGCCCAATCTTCAACTCCAAGTTAGATCGTGTGGCTCCTATTCAGTTACTTCTTTTCCAGGTTATATCGGACGACTGAGGATCAAGATTAGGCCTAGGTTTTCTCTCTATTCTTCTATATATATTGTAAACTCCTTCAATATGAGAAGTAGTACTTTATAGATTATTTTCTCCATTGCAAAGAGAGGCTCGAGAGAGAGATAGTTCTTGGTGGGTGAGTTTAATTCCTTGTGTCAAGTGAATCAGTAACTCCTTGTAATCGCTTCTAGTTGAATATCAGATCTCCCTATATTTTCTCGCGAATTAAGCAAAAGCTAACCGGGATAAGTCATCGTTGTTGTGTTTGTGTTAGTTTGGTAGATCTACTTGCTTGCTCAATTTATTCGCCTCGTCTACTTCGACTTCCTCATTGCTCTATTAGTTCTGCTGCGACCAGAGGGCGTTTGTTGACGCCCCAATCCCAACAACTGGTGTCAGAGCTTCAGGTTGCCGAGTTCCTTGGTTAAGATGACAGGCCACAGTATTTTGAAGATCAAGCAGTTTGATGGTAAGATCAATTTCAATCTTTGGAAGACTGACATGTATGATGTTCTTGTTCAAGAACGGTTGCAGTTAGCAGTAAAGAAGAAGGAAAAGCCAACTGATATGAAGGATGACATTTGGGAAGATATTCGTGAAAGTGCTATAAGTCTAATCCGACTATCCTTGGCGGACGAGGTCAAGTGCGGATTTCTTGAAGAAACTGACGCGGCGAGTCTGTAGGAAAGACTTATAACTGACTACTCTGGTTCGTCGTTATTAGATCGGATGCATTGGAAGAGAAAGTTATTCCGTTTATCTATGAAGGAAGGTACCGATCTCTAAGACTACATTACAGAGTTCAATAAGGTATTATCTGAACTTAAGGCGATCAATGCAGATGTGTGTGAGGAAGATAAAGCTTTTAACCTGATATATTCACTGTCGGATTCGTACGAGCCTTTGATCACGACCATGCTACACAGTAGATCTGCCAAGGAGAGTATTTCGGTAGATGGTGTAATCAAAGCATTGAAGGAAAATCAACTTAGGAAGGAGATCCATAAATCTTCATCGTCTATTCCTACAAGTTGTCTAGCAGTGGATGGTCCTTCGGGGGGGGGGAAGAAAAAGTGTTTTGCAAAAGGATTCGATCCGTTGCCGATATTGCAAGAGGATAGGGCATATCAAGAAAGACTGTTAAAAATTGCAGAATCAGGAGAGCGCAAAGAACGGGAGTTCAGCTGCAAATGTGGTTAGTGCCTTTGATTCAGGTGGTTCGTGTCTTCTAGTTTCAAATTCTTTAGAAGTGGATTCTAGTTGGTTTCTTAACTCAGGGAGTTCTTCTCATATTTGCTCCGAGAGGGAGTTGTTTTCTACTTATAAGTCTACTACGGGGCATTGTGTGACAACGGGAACTGGAAAGATTTGTGAAGTAGTGGGTGAGGGGACAGTTGAGTTGAAGATGTCAGGTCTACACATGTTCACTTTAAGAGATGTTTTGCATATTTCTCTGCTGAAACGGAATCTGATTTCTTTAGTAACTCTTGATGCACGGGGCTGCAGGTACACAACTCGAGGTGGAGTTCTGTCTGTTTTTCAGGATCGTCGTAAGGTGATTAGAGGTATGAGAATGGTTGGGCCAAGCCAAAACAATCTTTACATGCTTTGAGGAAGTCGAAATACTTGCGCAAGTGTTGCTCCTTTTTTCGGTATTCCCGCAAACTCAGCTAGTTTGCCGCAACTAGATTCATCGAGACGAGACTACGATATTCGAATATCGTCGAGAGGTGGAGAAAGCCTAAGGCCAGGTGGAGTTCGTGCGGAGTTTGGAAATTTCGTGAGTACATCTACGGAGGTGGACCTTTGAGGGGCTGCACTGGATTTGGTGAGATTGGGTAGAGATCATTTCAACTAGAAGAAGAAGCTATTGTTCAAAGTTTTCCTTGCAAATGGAATTTGTTAGAGTTTGAAGATGAGTAACACATCATGTGATAGTACTCGTATGCAATCCAATGTGGAGTTTGTTAGGATTGTGTCTTGTATACTCGTTGTTCAGATTAAAAGAATGTAATATGAAGCACGGAGGTCGAAGCGTCGAAGCTAGTAGAAAGAGAATAGCAGCAGCAGCAGGTGCAGCTAGTTGCGGTCGACCGGTCTGGGTGACAGTCGACCGCATTCCCCGACTGCACCCCCGACCGCTATTTGTACTGGAAAGTCAGAGAGTGGTACGGTCGACCGGTCTTGGTGGATGGTCGACCGCCCGCGCCGCTGTGTTCAGTTTTGGGCCTCAATTTGTTAGGTCGGTTCAGCCCAATCTTCAACTCCAAGTTAGATCGTGCGGCTCCTATTCAGTTACTTCTTTTCCAGGTTATATCGGACGACTGAGGATCAAGATTAGACTTAGGTTTTTTCTCTATTTTTCTATATATATTGTAAACTCCTCCAATATGAGAAGTAGTACTTCATAGATTATTTTCTGCATTGCAAAGAGATGCTCGAAGGAGAGAGATAGTTCTTAGTGGGTGAGTTTAATTCATTGTGTCAAGTGAATCAGTAACTCCTTATAATCTCTTCTAGTTGAATATCAGATCTCCCTATATTTTTCCCCGGATTAAGCAAAAGCTAACCGGAATAAGTCATCGTTGTTGTATTTGTGTTAGTTTGGTTAATCTACTTGCTTGCTCAATTTATTCGTCTGGTCTACTTCGACTTCCTCATTGCTCTATTAGTTCCGCTGCGATCAGAGGGCGTTTGTTGACGCCCCAATCCCAACAGTAGTGTCTCTCACTGCATCTGCATACGCTGCTTCACCAGGTCCAAACACATTTCATCCACCTGTTGAGAATAAAGACGAAGACCATGACGTACTGGTTTAGATTATTCATGGTGATATAATTTATTCTTGCTCTCAAAACAGCTGTTCTTTTTGTTTTAGAATGATATATATATACTAGGTTTGCCCGTTGACACGTGCCTACGGCACGTCTTCGGAACGGTGCACCTTATTTGATCATATAAAAAATTTTGGAGGTCGAGCAAATTAATTGAAGTAGCAAACATATTATATGAGAAACTTTTGAGGGTCCAGCAAAAAACATATTATATAATATTTTTGAACTTTTTTAAAAGTTTTTAAATTTGTAATATTTTTAGTTTTAAAATTTTTTATTTTTTAAAAAAATTTAAAATTTTATTTTCTTAATTTTTGAATAGAAGACGGTGGGAGAGAGAGAGAGAAAAAAATTAATTAAATAAATATAGGAGTTGTTTTGAGTGGGGAATTTGAATTTGAGTTTTGGAGGGAAACTTTGGGGGGAAAAAAATATGTTTTATGAGGTTAGATCTGGCCCTTTAATTTTTGGAGGATTGAAGGAGAACCACTTGATAGCTTTCTTTGTGATTTATTATATAGATATATATATATATATATGTATTGATCCATATCAGTCTTCGAGTATTCTTATATTCTAGCAAAAGATAAAGTTATTGTATATGAAAAGGATCGCTTACAGGTTTGCAGATTAGGGATGTTGATTTGTGCCAACTCTTAACTTATGGTAT
Source organism: Hemerocallis citrina (assembly GCA_017893485.1). Lineage (NCBI taxonomy): Eukaryota > Viridiplantae > Streptophyta > Magnoliopsida > Asparagales > Asphodelaceae > Hemerocallis > Hemerocallis citrina. The sequence goes on from CM030366.1 coordinate 211,459,083, forward strand.
TGTAGTCAAAGCAAAGTATAAGATAATTATTGTGTGCTTTCGAATTCTGATGTTTGGACTCTTCACACATTTAATGCTTGTAGTATCTTTGTTTCTTCTAAGTAATCTTTCTCTGTTCCTGGAGCCGACTTATACTTGTTTTGAGTGTCAAACAATCTCACTCTTTTCACCGAAATTTTTCTTTCTTTGTTGAAAGAGGTTATGAAAGATGATCTCACAAATGGCTATCATATCAAACACAGCATTTTTTTTCATTTAGGAGAGCAGGATCAGACCTGCAGGTTAATGTTATATATCTAGGAACAAATGCTCTTCTATGTTATATAACAAAGACAAATGGTTAAGGAATTGGTATTGTTTGCAAGTTTGTTCATCAGAATGACTTTATTCTTTGTGTCACTAGTTGTTGATTCATTGTCAGATTTTCGTGAAGAGGAAGTAAATTCAAACTTACTGTTTGAGTTTGTAATCTCTAATATTGAATTGCAAAATTGGCTAGCCTTTGTGACAAATTTGTATTCTGAAGAGGTGTTTTAAAAAGAACTAGTAATTTACACGTGCAGTACACTTCTTTATAAATATATATATTTTAAAAAAATTAGCATTGTCTGGCATTGAACCTAAGACCTCATTTATATTAGCTATGCATGTACATTGCACTTATTTGTTGGGTTACAATGCACTTTTTTTTATCATAAAAGGTTGGCCTTGGCCCCCTGTGTTTCATTAAAAAATTTAACAAAACAAACAACCAAAAATAAGTTTATGAAGTTCAGATCCCAACGGGCTGGGTTCTGGAATTCATACACCCCAACCAACAAATAAAAATACAAGAAAATCTAATCCTACTGATCGGGTGACCACGTCGAAGTCAATTTGTCGTGCCAATTTGAGCATGCTTGTGCTGTTGTTGAAATGGGCTGATGATGACATCATTGAAGTGACGTGGCCCAGGGGCCCACCCGGGGTGTATAAATGCCTTCGGCTGTGCATATTTGGGAAAGAAAGATTTGGGATTAGTCCCATATCGGCAATTGACTATGATAAAATAAAATATAAATATAATAGCCTATGATCAAGAGTCACCAATTCGGTTAATCACCTTTTGAGAGACAGCCTGTGGTGGGCAGTTGTACTACATAGTATCTAATTTGTATTCTAAATTGTATAAATTGTCTGAGCTAGGGGCAGGGACGTTACAAATGGTATCAGAGCCGACTTTCAACACCGGAGGTTCAAAAATATAGTATATATAGTATATATATATATATATGATATATGTAAATAGTGGCTATTTGTATAAGTTGACGTATATATATATGATATATGTAAATAGTGGCTGTTTGTATAAGTTGATGGCCATGTTGTAATAAAAAAAAAATTTGATGTATCGGATAGAGCCAAAAGGCTCCAGCCATCAAAAATATATTAATCAATAATAACAGATACAAATAAATAATCGAAGGCTTTACAAGATGTAAAACAATAAAATGCGAGCAATAAAAAAACAAACAAAGGCTATTGAGCCAAAAATACAGATAAAAGCGCTACAGCAAGTTCCCGCGCCGAAACAAGACAGAAAACACAACAACCCTCCCCCAACGAAGGCATCCTAATCCGCTAGCAGTCCAAAGAAACACTCTAGCAGCACAACGGAGGTGACGCGCAGCCGCAATGAAGGGAATCAGCAAGAAGGCAAGACTCCACTGAGCAGAAGTTGGTGAAACGACGCAGAAGCAGTTTTCCTCGCAAGAATGCGAGCACTCACACGAGTAGGCAAATTATAAGTGACTTTCTTTTATAACTCCGCTTGACGGGGGGAGGGTCATCCCTTGCCGAAGAGGGCGAAAAAATCGCAAAGACCGAAGCCGAGGCTTCGACTTTGATAGAACACGGCGGAGACACGCAACAACTGAGAGCGTCCGAAGTGACAGGAGGGGTGGACTTGGTCGAGACGTCCGAGTGAGGGAGATAAGGATCATCAGAACTCGGAGAAATCTTACGGGAGAGGGAGTGGAAGAGATGTTTAAAAGCTGTTAAAAGCTGTAAGAGTCCCGAGTGAACCCTTAAACGTTGATACCAAGAGAATAAGCAACCTGGGTAATGAAAAGAGAATGTAGCAAGATGGGGAGAAGAAACCTTTAAAACACACGGATAGTTATAATAAAAAGAAGAATCCATGGTGTCGACCATAGTCCTGTCAGGACGCGCAGGGGAATCAGAGTTAACGCAGTGCAAAGCGTTCCCCCTCGCAAATCGAGACCACTCAAGCGAAGGGGAAAAGGATTTAAACAAGTTAGACTTGTAATCCAGCTTCCAAAACAATGAAGGAGACAAAGACTTGGAACGGGTATGGCCCTTATAAGAACCCAACCAGGGGTTGGAGCTCAGAGAAGAACGAGCTATGCGATCCTTAACTAGGATAGCAAAATTAGGATAGGGAAGGGTAACAGGAGGTTCACCATAAGGGGATGAAGGAGTGGAGGCGATCGTCGTTGATGGCAAAACCGTAACTGAAGAGTCGCGGTTCTGGCCCGAGACAACGCTGCTCTTGCTAGCCACCCTCTCCTGAAACTTCCTAGCCAAGCTAGCAAGATATTTGCGCTTTAAAAGGGGGTAGTTTAGAACGGAAAGAAGTTTGGCCGGAAGGAGATGACCTTTAGGAAAACCAAGAAGTTTTTGAAGAGAAAAACATCTACTGCGAGAATGACCACACTTATCACAGAAAATGCATCTAATTTTATTCTTGCACTCGCGTTTAAAATGCCCGGGGAGAAGGCATCTGTAGCAAACCACAAGAGGATCGGCCTTACAAGAAGAAGGGGGGTTTGTGGAGGTAGCAGAACATAGAGAAAGATGGGAAATATCGGAACGAGGAGTAGGCAACTCCCTTTGCGAAACTATAACCGACTCCAAATTATTAGGCCTGGCATCAAGCTCGGCGAGAAGCATAGTATGAACCAAACCAACCTTGTCAACCATGATCACCTGCAGGTAAGGCAACTGTACCAAAAAAGAGGGGGGGGGGGTACAGTACAGTTCCAACTGCATCAAAGTAGCACCACCGATGAGGAAAATAGTGGAGTACGAGCGGGGAAAAATACTACCCACAATGGGGGTTAAAATCACCCTCCAAATAGAGAGAAAAGGATGGTGAAAAGAAACGATAAGGGAAGAAAAATAGAGATGACTGATCTTGAGAGAACTAAAGCTCAGTGCATCACAAAATGCTGTTAACCAGCAACTGACGGAGCGGAGCCGTCGGGGAAAGAGAAAAAAAGTAGTGATAAATAGCACAAGTACCACAAGCACAATCACAACACAACAAAATCGATAACGAAATCACTAGAGAACCGATAAGCTCTACCAAAGCCAAACAATACAAACAGCACCCTATTAAAGCGGAATACTCACAGTGATGATACGGCGGATCCACCGGGAAATCACTCTCTGACCAAGGAAGGGGATGAGGGCTGCCGGAGAATGGAGACCACCGGGATGGAACTCGAAGCCGACCAAGAAAGGCTGCACCTTGCAGGAAATGGCGTCACCGAAGAAGGGCCGCTCAATAGGAAGAGACTTCGAAATGCTGAACAGAGAGACGATGCTACCAAGGATCCGACGGAGAGCTCGATCGAATCCAAGAGAGGGGAAGAACTGCTCGCCGAAACTGGGAGGGAAGAGGAAAGAGGGATATGGGTTTGTAAAGGAGGAGGAGCTGATCAGAATTAATGAAGGAAGGGTGGGGAAAGGAAGGAAGGAGAGGCCGGATCTGGGGGTTGAAGGACAGGGATGAAGGAACAGTATCAATCGCTTTTGAAATCGCTTTTGAAATCGCTTTTTCAGTTTCATGTTGTAATAAAAAAATGAAATGAATAAATGAATGGGGGGCCATGTTGAAAACAGCATGCTTGTGCTGTTGTTGAAATAGGCTGATGATGATGTCATTGAAGTGATGTGGCCCAGGGGCCCACCCGGGGTGTATTAATGCCTTCGGCTATGCATATTTAGGAGATTGGAACGAAAATTGACTATGATAAAATAATATATAAATATAATAGCCTATGATCAAGAGTCACTAATTCGGTTAACCACCTTTTGAGAGGCAGTCTGTAGTGGGCAGTTGTACTACATAGTATCTAATCTGTATTCTAAATTGTATAAATAGTCTGAGCTAGGGGCAGGGGCTCTAATTTGTATTCTAAATTGTATAAATTGTCTGAGCTAGGGACAGGGGCGTTACACCTCTATCGCTACCATTAACAACTCACGCGTCAACTTTAAGCACCATATGAGAGACCGCAGGCACTCTGCCAATCTGATAACTTCCTGTACAAATTGAGTCTTAGTTCTCATCCTCTCGCTTGACCCTCGTTGACTCTCACTAGTCCCTCGCAACGTAGGTTGTCCAGTCCCCTGACTGCTGAACAAACGCCACCACCCCCTCCAAACCCTCTGACATGAGAGAGACCGTAGGCACCCCTTACTTTGACCTGAATAGGACAAAGTAGAGCACAAACAATAAAATTGTCGGACTACCGTCGCCCCACCAACTAGGGTACATTTTCTTGCTAACTGTAAGTTGGTTGTAATTTGGATATTTAGGAAGAAAATTTGGATATTAGGGACTCCTCCGCTACTCCTCTCTCTCACAAACACAACCCAATTTCCTTTCTCCCCTTCCCCACATCTCCCAACACAGACCCAAGCTCAAACACCACTTTCCTTATTCCAATTGCCTCACCTAATACTCTCCCGCACCAAACCAAATAAACCATACCTGTCAATCGAAGCCGCAGATTGAAACTGCGCGTTCGAGGAACCGTAAACACCAATGACGGCACAATGAACACCCATCCAGAAAGAATCACCCTTACAGTTGCTTACCACCGATTCCTGTCCATAACTAGCCGCAGTCATCTCTATGTTGACGATGAGGGACACACCCGACAAGATCGCGACTCCACCACAGTTCGACGAGGGCTCCTGCGACTGACTCCACGATCCAAGTCATCGTCGTCCGACGTCCGGAACCCCATGTCGTTGATCTCGTCTTCCTCAACGAAACCCCCTTCGGCTTGTGCCTGAAGCTCTTCCAGAGCCTTTCCTCACAAAGAAATCTCGACGTGAATTGAAGCCTCGCAATCACCAATCACTGCTGCGTAACCTGCTTTAACTGCATGCCACCATATCCACCACCATAACCAGCAGGTCCATCGGGACCACCACTGACTTCACCAGCTCCATAACCTTGTGAAGGGTCAGACCTCCAAGCATTAGAATATCTTGAACTCCCATTAGCATCACCATAACTACCATAACCAGACCCCGGCTCACCTCCACCACCAGCATGGTTGTTGGCCGGAGCACCACCACCACGTCCACCAGCAGCACCATAACCACCCTGAAGAGGGGCAGATGTGAAGAGGGGCGGATGGCGCTGGCGCTGACGCTGGCATCGGAACCCATCGATGTCGTCAGCGAAGAGGATGTGGAGAGGGGCGGATGGCGCTGGCGGTGGCATCGGAACCCATCGATGTCGTCGGGATCTGGCGGGGGCGTGGAAAGGCGCGGAAAAGAGAGATGAGGGGAGCAACGGCGGAACGGGGGGGGGGGGGGGGGGGGGGGGGGGGGGGGACGAACCCTAGCCGCCGCCCCCCCAAGAGTAGATCTAGGTTTTCTGTTTTGAGTTTGTTTCTTTTTGGGAGAGCTCCTCTCGAGAGAGAGAAACTCCTAGGGCTGATGTACAATGCACATTTTTGTTTGGTTACAAATAGAGTTTGTTTGGTGACAAACTCTTCCATTAAAATAATAGAGATAGAGATAGAGATATGCTTGGTCAGTTGTGCAGCTTTGTATCTGTAGTTCTCTACTATCATTTGTTGAAGGTTTGAGTTTTATACTGGAGTTACACTGAAAGCGTTTTGACGTGAATGCATGTTAAACTTTAAGCAATTTCCCACAAAACCCTTGATGTTTTATTTCATTCCATTTTTTTTATTTTAATCTTTTGATACCAGCATTGAAACCTTGATAAATCTCATCTTGCATATATTAGTCTCTCGCAAATTGTTATTCAGACTGGTACCTCAGAGTTCAGATTGGGAGGCTTCCAAATTTTAGTTGCTCAGAGTTCAGAACGTTGAGACATCAATTAATGGCCTTTACGTGGTTGTTTTAAAAGAATGTGGATGTTTTCATATGATATATTAGTCTCTAACAAAACAAGAGTGATTGTCGCATTGTTATTAGGACTCAGTACGGATAGTACTATCTTTCATATTTCACCACATAAGTTCAACATAGAAAATAACAAAGGAAAGAACACTGAAAAATGAAGTAACATGGAAAAGATGGTACAAAATCAACCAAAAGATTGTTAAACAAAAGATCGAAACCAACTACGAGGTCATTGAACTACACTAGTACAGTGTCAATGGTCCAACGTACTATCAAAAAATTGCATTGATCTCTTACCTATACAACTATCATCGCCTTCGGATGTTTAATAATGTTCTCTGTCTATTTGAAGTCTATATAAGTTTTTATCATTTTTGGAGTGACAATACATGCCATCACTTCTCAAACTTTCATTACTTGATACCGAGGACTCAACCTCTTCTGCGAATCAAACCCTAAAATTTGTTGGATATATGGGTATATACTCTATGCATAAATAATAATATGTGTAATATTATTCTATACATAATACGTGTATTACATGTACTAATTGTTTAGAAATCGGACCGCGGGTTGAGTGGACTTATAACCTAGTAATTGTTGCTGCTATTTTGGTGTGGAAGCACACAAATAGTGAGTTAATATTTGATGCAAACTATTAAAAATATGATTTTTGATCTTTGCTGTGAAATGCAGTTAGAGCTCATGAGATTGAATCTGGATCGTTGATTGAACACCGTGATCTGGATCTGACGGTTGCTGACGTAGCCGATGGACCTGCAAAAAGCCTGAAACACCGGTGGTTGGCCTCGGCAAAAGAGCCTCCGACGCTCAAGTCAGAACCAGAGAGAGAAAGAGAGTTTGAGAGAGACACCGTTGATTCACCATCTGACTGAGGAGGGGGTAGGGTATTTATAGGCCTGAGAAACAGTACGGGATATTGATATGAATCTATTAGACCGACTATGAATTTCTTATCTCCTATTCGAATCTCCCCCTCAAGAGATAAGCTCTCTTGTTTGGGGATAAAAGATTTGACTAACAGCCTTCATTGGCTGGGTCTCTCTTAGTAGGCCTAATCTGTCACTTTTTGTGGGCTTAAAAGACCTTGTCTTGTAGAGGAGCATGGAGAAGGTCCAGACCTATTAAAGAGGCCCATTATGATTAATCTGCATATAGAAGCATTGAGACCTGTGCTGGAATTGTAGGGGCCTGATTTGTTGCAATTTTTACCATTATCATAAGCCCCCCATTTCCAGACGACAATTTTCTTGGCTTTCGGGGAGTAGTATGCATTACTTTTGGATTCTGGAATACAATTTTAACTTTCACGGTGCATGGGGATACCTTGAACTGATCTATGGCTTCTAAAGGCAACGAATATTTTCCTAGATTTTCTTGGCATTTTCCATATTTTTTGGATTTTTCCGGATTTTTTCGGATTTTTAAATAATTGTCCCAATTTCAAAATCGCTTTTTCAAATTTTATAATTAATAAACCCAATTTTAAATTATATTTGGAAATTTTAATCAATTTTCCGAATTTAAATAATTGTTTTTGGGGTTTTTAGTTAATTTTTGAATTTTAAAATGATTTTTGGGATTTTTTGAATTTTAATATGAATTATCATACCTTGGTACGCTTTTTGGCGTGATCTGAGGCATTGATCACAGTCTGGCTCACCCGATGATGGGTTTGAACGGCGATGATTGAGTCATTGTAATGAGTGGCTGCGTGGCACCATCAGGAGCATTCATCAGCGCTCTGCTCGCCCGCTGAGTGAGATAAAGCGGTGGAGAAGTGAGCGGAGCGATGGAGATAGTGTGGTGAAATCTAGAGCATCAATCGCTCTGGGGAACGATTTCCTGGACGATCTGACGGCTGTTGTTCTCTTTCGGAGTCCCCTAGCTCGACTGACGGTTTAGCTGAGCTATGGGATGACTTCGTCGTCGAGCTATGGGGAGCCTAAGTCTCGACAGAGCCACGAGCTCTTGCCTTTGTCGACTCGCCTCCCTCGCCAAGCTATGGGCCTCGCCGAGCTACGAGGGGGAGTCTCCGAGCTATGAGCTTCGTGCCGAGCTATGAAGTTATGAGCATCTCGCAGAGCTATGGAGCCTTGAACTTCTAGTCGAGCTATGAGCTTCGCCAACCCACCCCCTTCGCCGACCTATGAGCCTCGAGTGTTGCCGAGCTATGGGGATTCGAACGTCGCCGAGCTATGAACTATAGAGCTTCTCGAATCTCTCGCCGAGCTATTCTTCGTCGAGTTATGACTCATCCCCGAAGTCGAGCTATGAAGTTCGAGTTGTCGAGCTATGGAAGGGCACTGTTTCATCAGGCTATGACTTGGCGGAGCTCTTGGCAAAGTGGATGCTCAGAGTTGGAGAGGCGAAGTTGAGCTATGAGCTGTCGAGATTCGTCAAGCTCCATTTTTTGGAAGGTGGATTTTTGAAGAGGAAGAAGAAGAAGTGTTTTGGGAATTTGGGTTTGGTTTTCGGGTTTGAAATTCGTAACCGCAACCTGTCTTAGATCCAACTCTTAGAATATCTAGGTTTCGCTTATGGGTCTGGTTTGCGAACCTGAACCCAACCCGAACCCACTCTATTCTTTTTTTCTCTTCTTCTTTTGAACCCGAGAGCTCCATTTGTTGGGTTTTTTTTTGACAAATATTTGGAGTTTTGGAGTAGGGCCCATTGCTATTGGAGTATAGGTGCGCCTGAATTTTTATTCGCAAGGTAGGAGATAGATTGTATTGAGTGTGCTAAGTAGCAGAAAACTTCATCACAAAGTTATATCGGTAATGGGTTTTTTTGTTGGTGGTTACTTTCGTGCCCACCAAATGTTTAACGAATTGTCTAACCTGCTGCGCCTACCAAGTGTTTGTGGAATAGCCTACCCCCAATTGAACCGTTCGTTCATCGGCCGAGCATTGTGACGATCGCCCGTTTTGCAGATCAACTATTCCACTACTGGGATATTGTTCTCATTAATTCAGGTGCAGGGTAATCCGACCGTTAGATCCTGTGGGTGGCTGGGATATCGCCATGTGGCAATTTGGTCTTGAAGGTTCTATAAATAGGAGTGGATTTAACCCCCCCCCCCTTTCCCTCATTTACCTCACTCACTTTCTCTCTCTAGAAAATTTTGAGAACTTCTCTTTTTAGAAGTTGTAGTGTTTTACTGGGCAGTGCTGGTGGTTCATCTGGTGTTTGACGGTGGTGCAAGATGCAGTTGTAGATTTGGTATTTCTGTTGCTTTGAGTAGGTAACCTTCTCACGATCACTGTTCGTTATGTCTAGCATTTCATCGACCGAGGTGGAGTTATTGGCCGTGAAGATCTCAAGCTGTTGTGGCATCTTTAGCACATTCAGGATAGTTTCGGTTGGTTTAGATGTAGACGAAGGTGTTGGGTCTAGCCATTTCATTAGAGGGGAGAAAGGGAGTGATGTGGGTGGTCGTTCCACCATCGTGGAAACGATCGTTGAGCCTGAAAGAGATGGGGGATGTGCACTTAGGACCCTGTTGTTCTTAGTGATCGAGATGATTAGGGAGTACCCTGTAGTTGACCGGGAGTTTCTTAGGGGTGGCATGGAGTATGTCGATCCGGAAACTATCCACACCATCAAGGCTGATTATGCCATCACCATCCTTACATGGGAGGAGCTCGCCGTGATTAGAGCATGCTTCACGATTCCCTTTGAGTATGAATTACTTTTCCGGGGCTGTGAGTCAGGGCATGTTATACGGTGTTTGAGGAGTATTGCTTCTTTCCTTGTGATGCCTTCTTCGCGGGGCTTCGCTTGCCACTTCACCCTTTTGTCAAAGTGGTGTATAACTGGTATAGGTTGTGTCTGATGCAACTTATGCCAAACGCGTGGAGGCATGTTGTGGGATTTCTCCTACAATGTCGTAGGCTTGAGACTAAGTCAAGTCTTGTCATGTTTAGACGACATTTTAAACTTGTACAAGTGAACAAAATGGAGGAACGTTGGTACCTTAGCCTTTGTAAGAATTTAGGGTTAGTCGATGTCCCCAATTCGTTTAGGTGTTGGAGGGAGAGGTTTCGTGTTGTTTGGAGTACTGATCTGTGGGGAACCCATCAACATAGAGGAGAAAGGTCCCATCGGTGGTGAGGGCAAATTCGGTGGTGTCCTTGGCAGAGAAGAGTGTTAGCGATGCTCTTCTTGCATTGAAGATGTTGGCGTGGCAAGACATAACCGAAGAAGTACTCTTCGAAGGTGGTCTTGGCCCGGCTGTTTCCAGTATGGTTTGCCGTTGTTACTTTCTTGTCGTTTCATTCATGCCTTTGTTACTTTTGCACTGCTTTTATTTGGTATCACGAGTTCTAACTCTTTTGTGTTTCACCTTACAGGAAGAACCAACATGGATTACGAAGACATATTGGCGGACTTGGATCTGCTTCGCAATAAGAGTGTTGACGAGTCAAAGAAGCGGAAGAGGTCGACGATCTGTCCTCCTTCTTCCTAGGACCCGTTGCCCCCGGCCCCTGTTGTATCGACTGAGCCAGCTTCAGAGGCGCCGCCTGCTGATACCGCGGGTTCCTCCTTGGCTGCGATCGTGGCAAGTGCCATGCCATTTCCACTGATTTTTGTGGCTACTGCGGTTCTTGTTGACGGGAGCGAGATGGATTATACTCTTGAATGGAATGTGAAGCCCCAGGAGAGCTTCTTGGGGAACTCTGCCGCTTGCCTTGATGCTAGCCGCCACATCCCTACTACCGCTGATCGAGAGAGGCAGAAAATGGAGCCCCCCGAGAGGTCGGTCCTGGAGATTGCGAGAGAACATATGACAGTATGATCTAGTCTTCTTTGTTTCTTAGCTTGCATTTTTCTCCTTTGCGAAACAATGCTGTAATTTTCATCATTTCATCTCAGGCGATGTGTCACTTTGGTCATCTAGTAGACTTCTATGCCACCAAAGAGAAGAACTTTAAGGAACAAATCTACCGCACCGAGAAAGAGAAGAAAAAGGCTATGAAGGAGATGAAGGTAGATTTGGAGACGCTGAAGAGAAAAGAGAGGGAGGCGCACCTTGAGTTGGAGGCATTGGTGACGAGTAAGGAAGAGATGCGCCTCGAGATGAAGGCGTCGGCTAAGAGGAACGTCGATCTTTTATTAGAGTTGAAGAAGGCCCACGCTGATGCAGCCTTGGAACTAAATGCCGAGGTAGCTAAGGTTCATGCAGAGTGTAAGTCCAAGCAGTAAGGGGTGGTGCTCAAGTCTTATGCCGCAGCGATTTCACATGTGGAGGAGCGCGTTCCCAGTTTCGATGGGAAAGGCTACCATGTGACTGTTCGACTCGGGGAGCCCCTTAATACGGACAAGAAGGATGCTGGCGAGTATGGTACTCCTACGGAGGGTGCAAGGAGTAGTTCTGGGGAGAAGAACATGGGGAATGTGGCAGCTGGGGCCTCCTTGTCCGTGGAGGTGCCAAAGCAGGTGGACGCTTGATTCACCCTGTTATGTTTCTTTGGTTGCCTTTGTTTCAGATGTTAGCTGCTTTTTCTTTGGACTTTGGTTGCTTAATGTGATGCCTAATTGCGAACTAGCCACCGCACTCTTGTAACTTCACTTCAAAAGATGAAAAACTATTTTCTAGCTTTGTCACTACCCTTTGTATTGTGTTGATGCGCTTTGAAGTGATGCTTAATCGTAGTGCCTAGTTGTTTGTCTCTTTCATGATAATGTTCTTCGACTTGTTGACAGATGATCATGGGGACGGGTAACAAGGTTGAGCATCTTCGTAGGCGACTGCACATAACGGAATTAGCTGTTGATGATTTGCATGTTCAGTCGGAAGATGAGTGGCTGGAATCTGTTCGCCTTAAGTCGGCGCTTATTGAAAGGGACTGTGAGTTAGCCCTCCTGCGCGTTGATCATCTTGCCAGCATGTCATTGCCTGTGAAGGTAACAAAAGATAGTATCAGTGAGTGTGTTATACTTAGGGAAGTGCTGGTTAAGAAAAAACTAGGAGTTATATCGTCTCCAAGCAAGACTTGGTGGATTGCGAATGGCTAGCACTTCACATGCTCCTGGTGCGAAAAAAGGAGCAACGATCGATGTGAAGAAGGGCATCACGGCTTATGCAAAAAGGAGTACAACGACTGGCAGAGTTAGGTCAACTGTTGGGGGAGCATTCTTTTTATATGTGAAACTCGTATGTGTCTAGTTCATTCCAAATTTTATGAATTTCAGACATCATTTGTTATTTTAATAAAATCTAAAATTTGCAACTGGTTCACAATTTTATTGGTTGTTGGAAATTTGTACACTTTTCAGTTATTGATTATTTTGGCCTCTTAAATGAAGTATTTTGAGAAAACTTACAACTAAGAAATAGTAGTAGACTCATTGAACTTTCTTTTAGAATCTAAGATATCGAAATTCCAAGAAGTGGGTGATTATTAGTGATTTTTACAAGTTGCAGGAGCAGCGTTTTAGATTTGAACTTACTATTTTGGGAATATGCAAGTTGTCATCTCTTTAGGACTTCTTAATAATCTTGGAAATATTATTTATTAACTCTTAATTTATGTTATGATATGTAGTGAGTTGTGTAAGATTATATTTTAAGGTTGCGCATGAAAATGTGCGATGGAAGGCTTGTATATATTCAATTATGAGTACATGATATACAGTCATATGTTGGAATGTGCGAGTTGGTATTGTTTGGGTTCGAATAACCCTTGGAATGGATTCAAGAAGATTTCATTAATACACATTTTGTTATATGCTTTTTACCAAGTTCTCGATCGTAGTAGCTCTAGTTTATGTGACCATTGTTATAAGGACAGGCACTAGCTGGGCTTTGTACTCTCCTGTCAAGGGGATACATGCGGTGTCGTCTCGTCTGGGACACGTGTGGTGTTGTCTCGACTGTTAATTTTTTGAGTTTAGTGATAGGAGCGGGATGCAGACGTAAGTCACAAGTCCTGTCGAAACTTAGGGGATGGATCCTTAAGCTTCCGTCTATGTTCTGAGTTATCAATGCGAATGAAGAGCAAGAGTTAAACCCTATGTCTCTTGGTGGAGTAGGGAAAGGCCTGTGGGTCCACCTTATGATTGGATAACTTTTGGTATGGTTCAGGAGTGGAGAAAGACCACTGGTTTTGACGAGACTGGTCTGTCAGGATGTGGAGAAAGACCACTAGTCCCATGCGGACTGGATAAAGACCACCGGTCCCAGCAGAATGAAGTGATCACCAGACTGCTCGGGTGTAGAGAAAGACCACCAGTCCGCAATAGTGGATAGACCGTATGAACTGCAACCTTACCAGTCACTAGATAAATGTCAGAATCAGGAAAGAGTACAAGAGTAGTATGCATTGGCAAGGGATCGAACCCTATCACCTGGAGAATACGAACTCGATTTAGGGAGTATGTAGTATGGGATGCATATATTTCCAAATCAAATTTGCGTTAGATTAGGAGCATCATGTGAATTTTGAGTTTATGCATTAGAATCTAGATCACGGCATACACCGAAACTTGTGGTTTGACTTTCACATTTTTTTTCTGCATCAAATATTGATTGTTGAGAATTTTGGAGATCGCGAGTTTCATCCGCATTGCGTCAATTGCATTCAACTGAGTGCTGACAGTTTCTTAGTTGCAGGATTGCTGATCGTGGAGTAGGGTACTCGAGCTGCGGGAAGCATCCAAGTGGAGGATAAATGTAATATCATTGAGGTAATGAAATTTTAAATTTCTTTTGCTTTCATAAGCTGTGTACACATTGAAGTAAGGATTCTGGGTAAGTGTCACGAGCTTCCAGTGTGCGGAACTCGGGTGCTACAGGTCTTAACAGCGCAGGTGCCCCCTCTTCATCCTGGCGATGCTCAGAGCGGCGTGTCTCCTTTGTCAAGTTTAGCTTCGGTCCGTGGAGATTCGTGTGCATCGGGTGCTGGCCCACGGACTCAATCCACGGGGTCGGCGTTATCTGCCAAAGATGCCTGTGACCAAGGAAAAGTGGTGCCCATAAAAAACCCACGAGAAGGCTTGTATCTCTTAGGAACAATATCCCTCGCCCACGGAGCCGAAAGGATGGTTTGTAGATCAAACCGTAAATTGTCATGCTGCCTAATGTTCCAGCGTGTCGTTGTATCGATTTTTCTGCTTGCAGGCTTATTGTAGTTCGATGCTTGTAGTATGTCTCATAATTTTTTACTTGTAAATATTTGTAGTGGTACTAGATCTGAACATATGGGTTTGCGATAGTTCTTAGATTTTTGATGAAATCTCTTCATATGCTTGAACCTTGTTGTACACCTTGTTGTTGAGATTGATGGGTCGTCGACTGGGTTCTTTGTAGCCAAATAACAGGGTCTCAAGTCTGTTGTTTATAGCTAACAAACTGTCGATGATGTGCGACGAAGTTTAGAACTTATCCGCCTTGAACCCTGCTAGTTGTAGGAGCAACTCTGAAGGAGAGTTATTTTCCAAACTTGCTGTATGCGCCCTCCAATAAATTGTGAGAGTCATATCGAGTGGTGAGTTGAACTCTAAGTGTTGCTTTTGCAAGTTTTACTGGAGTAACTGCAATCCACGATTTCGGACCTATAATCTCTCTTTAAGGAATTTTAACTAGTTTCAGGAACAGATCGAATGATAAAGCGAACTCTGAATTTGCTTCAGTGCAAATTTCTTGAGTAACTTCGATTCATGGGTATGGACTCCGAACTTATTAGTTTAAGTATTAAAAGGTTGCAGGAGCAGATCGAACGGCGAAGCAAACTCTGAACTAGCTTTATTGCAAATTGCAAGAGTAAATTCGAGCCGTGGGTATGGACTCTGAACTAGTCGTCGAGGCGCTAACGGATTGCAGAAGAAAATCGAACAGCGAAGCTAACTCTGAACTTGCTTTACTGCAAATTACTGTCGTAACTTCAAGTCGTGGGTATGGATGATGAACCCAATAATATTCACATTTAGGAGCAATAATCTTATTGCAATTGGACATTTAAATGCTCTATATGTGGTATTTTACTCTTATTTTCTCTTTTCCATAGGAAACAGCCTAAAACAGCAAAACGAAGCAGATTCAGGATTTTGAGGATGATACACAGAAACTGCAGAGCATAAGTCGACTGGTTCTTCAAACAGGCGACTGGACAGAGAGGATGAAGCTGCTCGGTACAGTCGACTTGACTGATGAATTACGAATCTACAGATGTCTCGGCACAGTCGACTGATTACAAAACCAGTCGACTGGTATTCAGCAGAGTTAGAAGATAAGAACAGTTGAAGATTCATCCTCATCCAAATTCGAAGCAAGAACCCAGGTCGTCTGCGAACAACAACTCTTCATTAATCAAGTTAGAGAACCAGGATTGGCAAGTGAGAAGATCGACTCAGATCTATATTCGATGTGTAAAGAGATAGAATTGAAATCTGCAGATGTGGGCAAAAGAAATTATAAAAAGGCTGGAATAAGGAGTTGAGAGCATCACTTAATCTCTGAATCATCAATCGTCAACCAACAGGCATTATTCTATCAGCATCGAAGAAAGAAGGAGATCAAGTACACTGAAAGGAACGATCCAGTCGACTGGGTGACAGCAAGTCGACTTCTCGGGCCGAACATCATCAGTTTATTTCTTCTCTTTGTAGTTTTTATTTTAATCATGTATTCGACACTGTTAGTCAATAAAAGTCTTATTATGTGGAACTAATTTCATAGTTGGGTAGATTGAAACCATAGTCATGTAAGGCTTATATTCTTCTCAATGCTACTCTATTACTTATTGATTAAACCTAATTGTATTGGTATAGAATTATAATATGAATCAAACTTGTTCAGAAGTTCTAAGAGCAGTCGACTGAGAGTGACAGCAAGTCGACTGCCATGCAGAACCTGAGATTATCAAGTTTGCATATTATAAATCTGAATCTGTTATATGAGCATAGAGACGACCCGTATCTTGTGCCCATAGCTTGTAACACAGGAATCTTTAGGGGTTCTTGGTTTAATCAACTTGAAGGATCTAGATCTGATACCAATTTCTAGAACTTCGAGTGTTTGTTCGTTTCCATTGTTCCTATGTTTTCTTTAAGTGCAACTTAGTAGATACCATGCTAAATACTTAGGGAGAGAAACGAATTAGAGTAGATACCATGTCTAATTCTTGGCCTAGGGAAACATGAACTTTAAGGAGTAGATACCATGCCCTTAAAGGAACAAACATGAGTAATTAGAGTCGTATAGAAGGTGACTTAGCATTATTGACTATAGGTGGAAATCAAAGCCCAACTACTTAATAGATATTTGTGATTCAGAACTACTTGATCTAGTTTTAATCTTGTCATTTTTTTTAGAACAACATTTAAGATTCTTATTTCTGTTTTATTGGTTAGTAAGTTAATTTCTACAATCTCTGTGGGATCGACCCTTACTTGTCACTACGCTTCTATAAACGATTCGTACACTTGCGAGGTTTTAATTTGTGTCTAGTTTATCTATTTATTTAGATCATCTAGATTGCACAACAATGGACTCTGAATCCATCTTATAGAGAGCTTTTAACGAGTTTTTACTGTTGTTTTAAGTGTAACTTGGGCATTTAACTCATTGTTTGCTTTAATAAAATTGAACAAAAATGTTTAGATATAAACTAGCTAATTTTATTGAGAAATAAACTGAGGGGCTGCTTTAATGGCTGGCCTTCATTATATGTGTTGACCGGTAGGAAAAATGGTCTTTATTGAAAGGAAAAATAAACTAAATGGCTGCTCTAGCCCCTGGCCTGTATTACAAGTTTTAAAAGTTCTACTACTACTAAGATATGACGTTTTAGATGCCCTCGTTATGCTTCAAGAGATGCTGCTCATTCCAAGTCCATGTGTTATATCCTTGCCCCTCGGGTCTGCAAGTTGGTGAGCCGATAGGCGAACAGCTTGGTAGACCTTGCCTGGATTCGCTTGTTTTGAAGTGAGCCTCCCCTTGATGTGTGGAAAGAAGGGGAGACCTTCTAGTGTACTGATGAGCTTAGGCAGGACTGTTTCTTCCTATCGACTTAGCAGAGTGGCTTCGGGCGGGGGATTTAGGTTTATTATTGTGTTCTGATGAAGATGCATTTGGACCTGGAAGGAGATAACTTGATAGATTTGAAAGTTCTTGATAGAATTATCTAATGTAGTAGCTTCGAACCCGTTTGCAGACTCAGTGTTACTATGATTACTTTCTGGCAGTAGCTCTGTGGCGGTGAGGGAAAAATTTGAGCTCCCCATTGCAGCGGTGTAGCATGCTCAAGCTGCCTGTTGGTTTCCCACAACCTGGCCTATGCCTGCTATTGTTGGGAACTTCATTTTCATGTGAAACGTGGAGGCAACTGCATGGAAAGTTGCTAGGTCAGGGCGGCTTTGATGTCGCCTATCAGGAAGTCTAATGCTTCCATCTGAGTTGCTGGGGTTTTTCTTGCCATCACATCGAGTTTGACGATTCCCTCGACTTGTTCGGGTGCGCCTGAGAAGCCGTGAAGTGTATAATTGATTGGCTTGAGTCAATCTCGTGAGAGCTTTAGAGCATCAAATGCGGTCATGAAGAGGATGTTTACAGAGTTGCCGTAAACTACGAGGATACGTCGCACCTCATGATTTTTCATTCATAAATTGATGACCAATGCGTCGCAATGAGACATTTTGTCACCCTCGAGATCTTTATCGGAGAATGACATAGTGAGGCCCAAACTCTTTACGGGTGGAGCATTATGTATTGAATTAACTTCCTTCACGAAGGCTTTGAGGGAGGAGTTTCAATCTCCCCCCATAGGACCTCCATGAATGGCGTGGATAATGGCCATGTGTTCAGAGTCTTGCGATTCGGATGTCCTCTCTTGACGCTTATTAGCCCCTCGGGACTGAGGGTTTTCTGCGTTGTTATCTTTTTGAACAAATTTGGAGAGATAGCCCCTACGAATCATGGCTTCCATTTCTTCTTTAAGGGCTCGGCAGTCATCAGTGGTGTGTCCATGGTTTTTGTAAAATGTGCACCACTTGTTTCTGTCTCTTCTTTGTTGGCCGTTGTCAACTTGGGAGGAGGGCGGACTATCCCTGTAACGCCCCGAATTCCAAATACACTGAATTCGAGAAGTTCTACAGGATCTTTTCACTTTCTTTAGTACAATTTTACAAGAAAATTCAAACTTTACACTTTACATCAGAGTTTACATCAATATTACATTTACATTACACAGCGGAAGTAAAATTTACAACAATGAAACAAATGTACAACAACATTGAGAAATCTTTAAGCATTTGTTCCTCTTTAATCTTTTTCATACCATTGATCCTGCATACAACACTGTGGGCACGTCAGTTTATTCAACCGACGATAATTATACATGGCCATCCTCTCTATGCCAGAAACAGTATAATGATTCTCATTTCTTAACAGTTCACAAACTTGTTCACATATCAAAATAAAGTAAAGGGAAATCTTAATGATGTTGTGTCGTGATTGTGCACTTAATCCTTAATGCAATTTACTTAATTTACATGACACTAATGCACACTTGTTCGGATTCTATGCATCCCACACTACATAGGTCCGAGGGCAAGCCCTTAATCGTTCTTCATCTTGGTAGGGTTCAATCCCTCGTTATGACTTAATCTACTACTGTAACTACGGTAAGTATCCTAGATGTTTTCTGACCTACAAACTCATGTCTAGGCACTCTGGAGGGAATCCCATCGCTGACATGACTCGTCATGCAGACATCCTGTGGTAATTCAGCTCTCACCATAGACATGACACCACCCGTAGTCTTCAAACATCCCACGAGCGACGCCACTGGGACGGTACTCTGGAGCAGCATCCTCACCCAGACTCATCATGGGAATTCCTGGGATACGCTCTCGCCGCTACCCAATAGCCCTCATACTCAATGTTTTTCTCTTACTTTCATCACATCTTCACTATGTACTAGTCCTTATAGAATCATGAATAAAAATCAAAGTTCTAGAGTTAGCCTCTCCACTAAACCGGACTTATTCATTTCATTTACACATGACCAACCTTGGTCTTTCAATTCTCATTTCATTTCATTTCCAATGCCGGGGGAGACTTAGCTACTCTTTGGTTTCAATTTTCAATTCACAATTTCCAATTGAGCATTTTCAACTCATAATTCATTTAATAGTCTCACAGACTTTCTTTATCATGATCTTAACTTTCATATTCATTTAATTCTCATCTCAATCTATGATTCATCTCATGAAAATTCATGCAACAACAAAATAGAGTTACCAACATCAACCATAAGGTTCACAATCTTCAACATAAACAGAATAAGGTTCTCTAACATATCAAAATACTCTGGACAGTCGACTTGGAGAAGTCCAGTCGACTTGTTCAGTCAATTCAAGTTCTTCATAACCATTCGGGAGAGTCGACTGCTGCACATGGCCAGTCGGCTGCTCCGAAACTTTCTATGTTCAAATATCATTCACGTGACAGTCGACTGTCATTCCATCAGTCGTCTATTCTGGGTTTTAACTGCATTTTTTTCATACTCAGCCCAGTCGACTTGCTACTCGCATTGAGTCGACTGAACAGGTTCACATTTCAAATTAAGGGTTTATCTTTCCATCAGTTCTTACATGCACATGCATCATGGTGTCAAATTACAATAGATATATATTCATATTCATGCTGCATAAACATGTAATTTCTTAACTGTCCACTAACATCACAACATGGAATTTCACATAACTAACATTTTCTTTCCTCAAGGAAATGTTAAACATGCATTTACATTTGTTCATCACTTTCTTGCAGAGATAAAATATTAATCTCAACTTATTACACTAGGACAACACAACAGAAATACCTCATTTCAAGGAATTACTGGACTATTCATAGTTAATTCAATGTATCGGTCGGCTGTTCATATTAGCAGTCGACTGCACAGACTATTCTCAGTTTTTCTAATCATCACTAGTTTCTTTTCATACGTTCATGTCTCCTCAGTCATGTACAACATGGAGGATATGAATTTAGCATTACTATATCATTTTAGTTTGTACCCATGTACGTCATGAAACTTTCTAACAAATCATGAGAAAACTTACGCCTCGTACCAGTCGACTTGTCCAAATGGCAGTCGACTGTACAGACCTAATTTGTTCTTATTTACAGTGTCATTACTACACTATTGGTCCCTCACAACCATCATCATAAACATACACAGAGCAAGCTAATATGTTTGAATTTACTTTTCACAAGCATGGTAACAATCATCATAATCATGACATATTTCCTACATTAGAAGTCCTGAGAAACACCCACCTTATTCACGAAATAACCGAAATCCAGAAAAGCTCCTTAATGCAATGGACGATTCCTTGCTCCTTACTCCTTGCTCCACACCGAAACCTTCAGAAAATGATGCCCGGCCTCCACCGAATAACACACACAACTCTCTCACAATATAGCTCTCTTACAAAAATATTCTTAGTGTAAAAGAAATAGATGAATGAGAGGGGGTATTTATACCCAAATTTGAGTGAGATGGAGGGCTAGGATTCAGTAGATAGTTATAGGATCAAGGGCTAGGATAGACTAGGGAGTTGTGATAACCACCCACACTCCAAAACCACTCCTCACTCCAACCGGCCAAGAAAAGGGTGCTCTTGCACGTGTATGCAACATGCACGTGCATGCACAAACCACACTACAAGAATTTGTACACCAAATAACAAGTCTTTAAAAAAAAATGTTACACATTACAAGTTGTAGAAAAATAAGAAAAAGGGATTAAATCATGGGCTTAAATTAATTGGGCCAAGATAATCATTTTAAAAGAAAATAATAAGTAAACTAACATTTGGGACTTTAGGAAAATGCTTTATAGAAAACAATATTCTTACTCATCATGTTGAAAAAAATAGCCAAAATATTACACGTGCACACCACGTGTAAAAATAAATAATTTTTCATAAATTAGAAAAATCAGGGTATTACAATCCCATCCTTTTCAACTGTCATGAGGATGGCATACACATTTGTATTCAGGGAGTGAACTTGTCGAAGCAGGGTGTTGGAGGAGGACGACGTTGACCTGCGCCGTCTTTCTGGAACTTCTTGGGTGCTTCCTCGCTTGCATTCTTCCGTTTGTTCCCAAAAGCTGACTCTTTCTTGGCTTGTGGGTTGAGAGCTTCCTCGGCCCTAATGTATTTTTCAATGCTTTCAAGGAGCTCAGTGAAATCTTTAGGTGGCTTCTTCACGAGAGAAGCCTTTAGTTCTTTGTGAGTGATGTTGTGGCGGAAAGATGCAGCTGCCACTAAAGAATCCAAGGAGGAGATCGACTTTGCTTCGGCCGTGAAGTATTTGACGAAGTCTTTCAGTAATTCCCCCTCATTTTTCTTTAGTTCCAACAAGGAGGCACTTATTTTTTCAGCCATTCAACTGGTAAGGAAGTGCACTATGAAGAGCTCCTCGAGCTGGTTGAAGCAGAATATTGACTCCGAAGTGAGACGGAAGTATCATTCCCATGCTGATCCTTTCAGTGTTGCGGGGAATGTTCGACACATGAGCGCATCAGTGGCATTGTAGACCATCATGAGGGTCTTGAAACTCTCGATATGGTCAGTCAGGTTTGATTCTCCATCGTATGATTCGAATTGAGGAGCTTTGAACTCCTTTGGGATGGGTGCATCGAGGATGGTTTTGTTGAAAGGAGGTCGACTGGGGCAGTAGGCCCTACTGGAGCGGTTCCCCCTCATTCTTCATCTGTTCCAGATGATCTTCTACCTCTCAGATACGGTGAAGGACTTGGTCATGTTTCCCTTTGGATCCAGTTGGGTCGGCGGAATCTTCTTTGGATGGCTAGCCCAGATCTTGACTACCTTGAATAGCTCGGAGGATGTCGAGCTTGAACTTTTCCAATTCGACTCTAGTGACTGGGGCATTTTTCCCTTTGTTCTGCTCAAGAAGCTTTCGACTCTCATGAGTCTGGCTTCTTATTATAGTACATCCCTTATGAAAGGAGGAACGCCTTGATCTCTGTCTAGGAGAGTTTCTTCTTCGGTTTATGTGATGTTCTGAGTGGGAGTCCTCAGTTTGGGCGCTCCTCTCGTCCAAACGGATTCGTATATTAGTTCCTTGTTGCCTGGCACTGATGATTTGGCAGAGATCTCTTGACCCCCGGAGGCCTCGTGAGGCCATTAAATCAGTTGAAGCATTATGAAATAAGATACGGTCATACTGAGGATGTTGTTCATGATGGCTTTGTCGAGAGCCCCCCGGTGCCTCTTCGTTGAAAGGAGCTTGACTAGGTTGTCTCGGTGACTGTTAAAAAGGAATCAGATCTTCCACAGGAGGAGCTGGTTGACGAAGAGAGTTGGTGCGACGGCTTGAGGTCGCCGCTCTGCCTCTTAGTTTTGGTGGCATGGAGGTAATTCTGATTTGTGTAGTTTCCCACAAACGGTGTCAATATGTTGCTGCTTATTTTGGTGTGGGAGCTTATTTGATGGAAACTACTAAAAATCTGTCCTTTGATCTTTGTCATAAAATGCGGTTAGAGATCCTAGATTGAATCTGAATCGTTGATTGAACACCGTCATCTGGATTTGACGGTTGCTGACGCGGCTGATGGACCTTCAAAAAGCCTTAAACACCGGGGGTTGGCTCCGGCGACAGACCCTCTGACGCTCAAGTCAGAACCAGGGAGAGAAAGAGAGTTTGATAGAGAAACCATTGATTCACCTTCTGACTGAGGAGGGGGGTATTTATAGGCCTGAGAAACAGTACGGGAGATTTTTATGAATCCATTAGATCGACTATGAATTCCTTATCTCCTATTCGAATCTCTCCCTCAAGAGATAAGCTCTCTTGTTTGGGGATAAGAGATTTGACTAACAGCCTTCATAGGCTGGGTCTCTCTTAGTAGGCCAAATCTATCACTTTTTATAGGCTTGAAAGAGGCCTTTGTCTTGTAGAGGAGCCTGGAGAAGGTCCGGACCTGTTAAAGAGGCCCGTTAGGATTAATCTTCCTGTAGAAGCTTGACTTCTGTGCTGGAATCGTAGGGCCCTGATATGTTGCGATTTTTACCATTATCAGTGATAGTAGTCTAGGTATTCCAATCATGATACCTAGGATAAATATCTCAAGCACCTTAGAACTAAGATACTAAACCTAATTTCTCTTCTTAATATTTCTCATAATCTTCAACAAAATCAGTGGGTTAGACACAATATAAGACTGACCAACCCCAGTCGTACTCCGACCAAAAACTCCATCTTCGTTGTAAACCCGTCACGCCTGTAACACCCCCAAACCATAACAACCATTGCAACAACATGATAATTATACAATCTCATGAAAATAATTTCCATCAATAAAAAATATTTGAAATTGCTAACAAAATATATAATTCATTACAAACAGTGGTTTGGAAACCTGGTTTGCGGGTGTGGTTTAGAGCACTGGGTTTGTGCTCTAGTTCAAATCCTGTGGGGTTTGGATTTTGAAAGAAGATTTGTCATGCCCAGGGCCCTTTAAAGAACCTATCAATGGCCCCACCACAGGGCACAGCCTCACCAAAAGTGCTATAGCTTAGTAGGTGCTCTTGGATCCTTGACAATCTAATATATAATAACTCATACCCCACTTTCCAACCAATATGGGACTATGTAAATCTAAGGGTATTACAACGCTCAAGCATTCCAATATTCCTTAACCCACTCACAAACATTGAAGACCCGAATCCTATTTCGTCAACCCTCTTAGTGCCACCTCAACCGAATTAATGCTCCTTCTACTAACTAAAATGTTGACAATATGTTTACGAGAGAGACAAATCCTTCAACAAAGCAATCTTTGGGGCAATTCCCCTTTCCATATCCTGAGTAATTGGAGAAATGTCAGATTGAGCTTGGGTTTGATGGGGCTTTTATACCCGCTAAGTAAATGGAGATTGTGCATGCTTTTATCGTTAACGGTGGGTCGAAAGCCCCTGCGTTCCATTAAAAGGATTTTAACAAAATAAACAATCAAAAATAAGGGGTACGGAGTTCATATGTCCACATGTCGGCCATGATACTCCATCCCCATAAAAAAAAAGCCCCTCCCATACAAGATAGCTCCATGCCCCAAAAAAAAATGTCTAGATACAGCTGTATAACAAAAAATCGGTTCATGAACCACCAAAACAACCAAAAAACACCTCAAATAGGATTATAAGGTGTGCTCCCCTTCCACTTGCCGATTACTCGCCCTCCGGCATCCCCCCCCCCCCCCCCCTTCCTTTTTGTAAAACATGTTTTGGAACATGCTAAAAATATGATTCACATTAGGGAGTGACGGTAAATGTGATAAACATTTAGGGGTTGGTCAAATAATGTGGCTCCTAGAGGTAGAAAAGTTTGATACGTAAAGGATAAGTGAAGGCTAGCAATGTATAAATAGATGTGGAGATGAGATGTTGGAGGCATGGAAGAGAAGAGAAATAAAAGAGAGGAGTGAGTTGAATAATTGTTGTTACACTAGTAGCTAAATAGTGAAGAGTGGTCTTGTTGTTCTATTAGTTAGTTTATAAGAAAATAAATCCCCCCATCTCCAATTTGACAATTCTTTACTCTCTTCCAGTAAACTGGCATACTGGCATCAGAGCCATGTTCGATCTATCTGAGTTCACTAAAGAGCTCGTCTACGACATAGAAAACATGATTCAACTGTTAGGATTGTGTCTTGAATACTCGTTGTTCAGAATAGAAGAAGGTAAGATGAAGCACGGAGGTCGAAGCGTTGAAGTGAGTAGAAGAAGAAAACAGCAGCAGCAAGGTGCATGCATAGTTGCGGTCGACTGTCCCAAGTTGCGGTCGACCGCACCCCCCAACCGCTCGTAGTACAGGGATTGTCGAGAGAGGGACGGTCGACCGGTCTTGTTGGACGGTCGACCGCCGGCGGTGCTGTGTTCGTTTTTGGGTCTCGATTTGTTATGTCGTTTCAGCCCAATCTTCAACTCCAAGTTAGATCGTACGGCTCCTATTCAGTTATTTCTTTTCCAGGTTATATCGAACGACTGAGAATCAAGATTAGACCTGGTTTCTCTCTGTTCTTCTATACATATTGTAAACTCCTCCAATATGAGAGAGAGTACTTCATAGATTATTTTCTCCATTACAAAGAGAGGCTCGAGAGAGAGATAGTTCTTGGTGAGTGAGTTTAATTTTTTGTATTGAGTGAATCAATAACTCCTTGTAATCTCTTCTAGTTGAATATCAGATCTCCCTATATTTCCCCCCGGATTAAGCAAAAGCTAACCGGGATAAGTCATCGTTGTGTTTGTGTTAGTTTGGTGGATCTACTTGCTTGCTTAATTGATTCGTCTCATCTACTTCGAATTCCTCATTGCTCTATTAGTTCCGCTGCGACAACGGGCGTTGGTTGATACTCCAATCCCAATAACTGGTATCAGAGCTTCAGGTTGCCGAGTCCCTTGGTTAAGATGACAGGCCACAGTATTTTGAAGATCAAGCAGTTCGATGGAAAGATCAATTTCAATCTTTGGAAGACTGACATGTATGATGTCCTTGTTCAACAACGTTTGCAGTTAGCCGTTAAGAAGAAACAAAAGCCAACTGATATGAAGGATGACGGTAGGGAAGATATTCGTGAAAAAGTCATAAGTCTGATCCGACTATCCTTGACGGACGAGGTCAAGTACAGATTTCTTGAAGAAACTGATGTGGCGAGTTTGTGGAAAAAACTCATAGCTGACTACTCTAGTTCGTCGTTATTAGATTGGATGCATTGGAAGAGAAAGTTGTTCCGTTTATCAATGAAGGGAGGTACCGATCTCCAAGACCACATTACAGAGTTCAATAAGGTATTATCTGAACTTAAGGTGATCAACGCAGATGTGTGTGAGGAAGAAAAAGCTTTCAACCTGATATATTCACTGCCGGATTCGTACGAGCTTTTGATCACTACCATGCTACATGGTAGATCTGCCAAGGAGAGTATTTCGGTAGATGGTGTAATCAAAGCATTGAAGGAAAATCAACTTAGGAAGGAGACTCAGAAATCACCGTCTATTCCCACAAGTTATCTAGCAGTGGATGGTCCTTCAGGGGGAAGACAAAGTGCTTTTCAAAAGGATTCGATCCGTTGCCAATATTGCAAGAGGCCAGGGCATATCATGAAAGACTGTTAGAAGTTGCAGAATCAGGAGAGCGCCAAAAATGGGAGTTCAGCCGCTAATGTGGTTAGTGCCTTTGGTTCAGACGATTCGTGTTTTCTTGTTTCAAATTCTTTAGAAGTGATTCTAGTTGGTTTCTTGACTCAGGGAGTTCTTCTCATATTTGCTCCGAGAGGAAGTTGTTTTCTACTTATAAGTCGATTACAAGGCGTTGTGTGACAACGGGAACTGGGGAGATTTGTGAAGTAGTAGGTGAGGGGACAGTTGAGTTGAAGATGTCAGGTCTAAATTTTTTCACTTTAAGGGATGTTTTGCATGTTCCTCTGCTGAAACAGAATCTGATTTCCTTGGGAACTCTTGATGCACGGGGTTGTAGGTACACAGCTCGAGGTGGAGTTCTGTCTGTTTTTCAAGGTCGTCGTGAAGTGATTAGAGGTATAAGAGTGGTTGAGCCAAGCTAACACAATCTCTACAAGCTTTGGGGAATTCGAAAATCCTACGCAGAGGTTGTTAGTTCTTTTTCCATTATTCCAGCAAGCTCAGCTAGTTTGCCCCAACTAGAATCATCGAGACGAAACCACGACGTTCGAATATCGTCGAGAGGTGGATAAAGCCTAAGGGTAGGTGGAGTTCGTGCGGAGTTTGGCAACTTCGTGAGTACATCTACGGAGGTATACCCTTGAAGGGGTATACTGGAATTGGTGAGATTGGGTAGAGATCATTTCAACTAGAAGAAAAAGCTATTGTTCTAAGTTTTCTTTGCAGGTGAAATTTATTAGAGTTTGGAGATGAGTAACACATCATGTGACAGCACTCATATGCATTCCAAGGTGGAGTTTGTTAGGATTGTGTCTTGAATACTCGTTGTTCAGATTAGAAGAAGGTAAGATGAAGCACGGAGGTCGAAGCGTCGAAGTGAGTAGAAGGGAAAACAGCAGCAGCAAGGTGCAAGTATAGTTGCGGTCGACTGCACCCCCGACTGCACCCCCGACCGCTCGTAGTACAAGGAATATCAGAGAGTGGTATAGTCGACCGGTCTTGTTGGACGGTCGACCGTCCGCGGCGTTGTGTTTGTTTTGGGCCTCGATTTGTTAGGTCGTTTCAGCCCAATCTTCAACTCCAAGTTAGATCGTGCGGCTCCTATTTAGTTACTTCATTTCCAGGTTATATCGGACGACTGAGAATCAAGATTAGACCTAGGTTTCTCTCTGTTCTTCTATATATATTGTAAACTCCTCCAATATAAGCGGTAGTAGTTCAGAGATTCTTTTCTCCATTGCAAAGAGAGGCTCGAGAGAGAGATAGTTCTTGGTGGGTGAGTTTAATTTCTTGTATTGAGTGAATCAATAACTCCATGTAATCTCTTCTAGTTGAATATCAGATCTCTCTATATTTTCTCCGGATTAAGCAAAAGATAACCGGGATAAGTCATCGAAGTGTTTGTGTTAGTTTGGTGGATCTACTTGCTTGCTCAATTTATTCGTCTCATCTACTTCGACTTCCTCATTGCTCTATTAGTTCCGCTGCGACAACGGGCGTTGGTTGACGCCCCAATCCTATCAAAAAAAAATTATCCTGATTTGCCCCAACAAGTTTCTCTCTATTCTTCTATATATATTGTAAACTCCTCCAATATGAGAGAGAGTACTTTATAGATTATTTTCTTCATTGCAAAAAGATGCTCGAGAGAGAAATAGTTCTTGATAAGTGAGTTTAATTCCTTATTTTGAGTAAATCAATAACTCCTTGTAATCTCTTCTAGTTGAATATCATATTTCCCTATATTTTCTCCCGGATTAAGCAAAAGCTAATCGGGATAAGTCATCGTTGTGTTTGTGTTAGTTTGGCGGATCTACTTGCTTGCTCAATTGATTCGTCTCATCTACTTCGACTTCCTAATTGCTCTATTAGTTCCGCTGCGATAACGGACGTTGGTTGACGCCCCAATCCCAACATCAACCTCAAACCTCAAACTCCCAAGGTGACAGAAATTAACTCCGACAGTTGAAGCATACATATGAGAATTCTGTTGGCATCGCAGGACTTATGGGAATTCACTGAAACTGGCTAAACCGAACTGAATTCTAATGCTGCTAAAGAAGCACTTTCCACTGCCCAGAAGACACGAGTTAAGGGAAATATTTAAAAGTGACAGAAAAATATTTGTTCCTAAATTAAAGGAGTTGAAGCGTTGGCATTAAAGAAGATTTCGTATGCAAATAAATCAAAACAAGCATGAGATATATTGAAAAGTTGCTGTCAAGGAGTCGAAAAAGTCAACAATGTATGACTACAGGTAAGAGCATCCACAGTCGTTTGCTATAATTCCCATATTCTCATATTATGAGAATTTTATAAGAATTGAGCGCTGCAGTCGTTTGCTATTTTCTCAAAAAATAGCGAACGAGCTACAGTCGCTTCTCAAATATGAGAAGTGGGCTAGCGAATTTGAGAATATAGAAGATGACACATCATGTATCGTCTCAGCTTTTTTTTTCATTCCGATCAGACGAGACAACTTGTCTCGTCCCGTATATATAACTATATTTTTTTTTAAAAAAAAATAGGGTCGGACGATACATGTTGTATCGTCCTTCCCAAAAAAAATTTTTTTTTTAAAAACAATCGAACGAGACATGTTGTCCCGTCCGTTTTGTTTGTTGGATTTTTATTTTTTTTTCATGATCCAACGGACCAGATTGGATAAAAAAAAAAAAAAAAAAAAAAAAAAAAAATTCAAAAACAAAGCACGTACGGGACATCATGTCCCGTCCAGCTTTTAGGGCTTTTAAAAAAGTAGGTTTAGTTGGTTTAATGATGCTTTAGTAGGTGTTTAGATAGGTTTAGGTTATATTATAATATTTAATTTATTTAATTAATATGTTTTAATAGTTAATCGGTAATTAATTAAATCTTAAAAAAAAAATAAACGACGAAACAAGATGTCTCGTCCTTGTCAAAATATAGCAAACGATCACTGCAGCACTTTCGATCTATTCCATTTCTATTCGTCCCATTTTGCCAAAAATAAGAATTACCATTGTGGATGCTCTAATGCAGGTAGGTTACAAAAATTTAAAACTGAATGTTGGAGAAAGCATTTCTGATTATTTTGTAAGGGAGTGTTTGGTTGGAGGGAAATTTAAAACTGAATGTTGGAGAAAGCATTTCTGATTATTTTGTAAGGGAGTGTTTGGTTGGAGGGGAATTTAAAACTGAATGTTGGAGAAAGCATTTCTGATTATTTTGTAAGGGAGTGTTTGGTTGGAGGGGAGGCTGATTATTTTGTAAGGGAGTGTTTGGTTGGAGGGGAGGGGAGGGGAGGGGAGGGGAGGGGAGGATTTTTTTAAAACTTTTCATGTTTGGTTCATTTTTTAGGAGGGGATGGGAGGGGAGGGAAATGGGCGGGGTGCAACACCCCTCCTGAGTCAATTTTAGCTCCCCTCCAATATGTCTAATTTTTTAATGTGAATGGACTAAATTTTTTAATGTGAATGGGGGGGAGAAAAACTATGTCTAATTTTTTAATGTGAATGGATTAAATTGCCCTTTTATAACTCAAATACATTAAGAATTCCATTTGAGAAATTCTTAAAAGTGTTTAGGTATTTGTTCTCAGATTGTTGTACATTTTTTGAATAGTAAATCTGGTCAGTCAAGGATATGCAAGATATGTGATGCCTTCACTGGGAATGTTGCACGTTGTACAGAGGATAGGTCATGTCGTATGACCTCCCATGCTTAGTGGGAGCTAATGGGTTCCAAAACCCCCTACATAAAGTGTCAATGGGAATTCTGAGAGCAGAAAACATTGAAAGTAATCTGACCATTTCAACTGACTCCCTCCCCAGCCTACCATTAGTTTGCATAGGAAAAAATTAAAAAGAAAAAAAGAAAATGACATGCTACATGACTTTGAGTTGGCTTCTTCATGTTAGTCTTCTAGAACAACTTTGACTTGAGTACCGTCATCAATAACAAGATAGGAAAATACTGATCTCAGGATTCGCTTCCAAAGCTATATTGCATACTGCCGTCTTGCTTAATTTTCCGAAATGGCTTTATTGTATTTTACTTGAAAGCTTGCAGTGATACCCTTATCTGATACTCACCTCCAGCTCAATACTGCCCAACTTATCATTTTTGTCTTCATAAAAATTGAAGTAGAAGGAAAGACTTCTTAGATTGGCAAGAAGAGGCATGGAAGGCTCCCGTTTTTCCGGAACTCCCCTCCCCCCTACCAAAAACAAAACCCTAGCCCCTCCCTCATCTTCTCCGTCCTCCTCCACCATTTCCACCTCTCCTTAACCCTCAGCTTCTCCATCCTCTCCTCCTCTCCCCCCCCCCCCCCCCCCCCCCTCCCCCTTTCCTTCTTTATACTGCACCCTCACTCTACCCCCATCTCCACCACCTCATTTTCTTTCAGCCTTCTCCAACCCTGCTTCTTCCTCAATTCTTAATATCGTAACAGCCACAGCATACTTCTTTCCTTTGCCAACCGCCTTTTTGCTCCGCTACTGCCCGGCCATGAGAGACGCTCACGTACGGGACAGAGGGAGATCGAGGGCTTGGCTACCGCGTGAGCACAGCAGCGACGACGAGCGGCGCCACCCTCGCAGTAGACATGCTCACGAGGACCACAGAGAGGGGGGCATAGGGTTGGCCACAGGGACTTGTCTCCTCTTAGGCACCAGGAAGCACGCCGTGAGGTAGGGAGGTCGTCTCCGTTGGCGACCAATGTTAAGCCTCCCTTGCAAGGGAGAGGGGGCGGAGGCGAGAGAAGATTGAGGTCCAGGTCCCCACCAAAGACAGCTGTGAACTCGAACCCGTCTCCTCAGCAACCGCATCTTCGGAAGGCCTCTCCTATCAAGCTTCTTCAGCGCAATCACCATCAAACCAACCTCCTATCTGACCTCCCCAACCACAAGTCTCCAGTATCGGAGCCATCGCCTGCAAACTTCACTGAGGAGGAACTCCTTGCTGCTCTGTATGAGTTGAGGTGCAAGGGGAAGGAACACGCTGTGACGGAGGACGACGGTGGGGAGCCATGGCAGGTCTATCAATCGAAGTCCTCCAAGAAGATGGAAGCGTCCAGGTCCCGGAGCTACAGCGTGTCTTGCCAACTGTGCGGCGACCAACACCACAAGGAAGAGTGCCCTATAGGGATCTTCGTGTGCTTTGAATGCAAGGAACCTGGCCACCGCATTAGCGACTGCGCCATTAGAGGTGGCAGGAGGAAAGCCCACAGGCCGGATGATGCTAGACAATCACCGAGGAGACGTGATTATGTACATGCCACTGTGGCAGTGACAGGGAAGATGCGAGCCTCGAGGGAGAGACTCAGGACATCCATGGGGGTCATCAAAGCGGTGCAAGGTTGGTCGTCGACTGCGGAGGTGATCACGGGCCTTCGCTGCCTTTCCGATTCCTTCAATCGAAGGAAGTGGGACCTTTACAAAGTTACAGATTATTGGGTTGCCGAATTTCCGACGAGCGATGGGGTGGCGGCCTTGGCTCGTAGGGATATCATTAAGATCAACGGCGGTAGGTACGGGATCTCCATTCGACCGTGGTCAGGTGCGGAAGGAGCTGTAGCTCAAGAAATGACCACCAAAGCGTGGATTCGACTGGTGGGGTTTCCGCTGCATTGTTGGGAGCTAGGGGGGTTTCAAGACCTCGTCAGAAAATTCGGGGTGGTTCTGGAGGTGGACAACCTTACGGAGAAGCGCAAACGAGTGAGGATCGTGGGTTACATTGCATCCCTTCGACGGTCAAGGCCATGGTTGAAAATCTGTGTTTTTTCGTGGAAGTCAAGATCGAGGACGACGATCACAGGCAATCAACGGTGGTGGAGGGACAAAATAAGCAGGTTGTGAAGCAGCTGTTTAATGACGTCGAAGTTGGGCATGGAGGAAGGCAACACGTTAGGTTGGAGGAGGAAGATGATCGGTTCAATGAGGTTGAACCGGGGTCTAGGGTTGAACCGGCTCAGCATGTGCAATCTGGGCCACTGATCGGTACAGATGGCGACTTGGAAGGTGATAGTACGGCTGATGAGTTCTCTTTTGGGAAATCAAGATCCGTTCTGCATAAAGTAGGGGGGCCACCATTACTCCAACTCAGCTTTTCAACAATTTTATCAAAGCGTCAAAGGATTTCGTCCAATCCTACAGGCCTAAGGTACAGCTTTATGAGGGGCCCATGGCTACAGCTCGAGGTGATGGACAGCATGGAGTGGGACAAGGTATGGGGCAGATCGTCAGGGTACAAGCTGAGCTGGGTGTGGGGGTGGGGCTCGAGCAAAAGGGTACGCAGGGATCAGATATGGGAGGTGAAGGCATCGTACATGAGGTTACATCAGCTGGGTTGGGGATGGAACAGGACGATTTAGCGTTGAGCACAAAGTTTCGAATTTTGGATCCTATCTTGGCGCGCAAATCGGTGGGCTGCGGCCTTACAGAGGGGGGAGTCCAAGAAGACTGTGGTGGCCAGATTTGTCGGGGCCCATCGACAGGCCTTTCACCTATTAAGGTGCGGGTTATGGGGGGAGGTGAACGCATTACTGGGCACACGGACGTGGGTCAAAATATCAACTTGAAGTGTCAAGATGAGGAAGCAACGCGCAACGAGGGGGAAAATATCGAAGATTTCCTCAGACAGGAGGTGGAGAAGAGGGTTCAAAGAGAGGTTAAAAAGCAAGTCAAGGTAATGTTGGGGAACTGGGATTCGGAGGAAAGAGAGAGGTCCGACAAATCAATGGGATTAGACACTGAGTCCTTGGGATCAGAGGTGCCAGAGACAGGGGAAGAGGCTGGTATTGAAAGCAATTTCGATGAAACTCCGATAGTGGTAGCGAGTTCGAAGAAAGAGAAGAAATCTGAAAAGCTTACGGAAGGCTTCAGACGGAGTGTGAGACAGCGAAACAAGGGGGACAAACCGATGACCGTTAAGGAGATTTACAAACGGGTGGGAAAGCGGAAAAGCTACGAACACATTGCAGGTACTCACTCTCCTGTTTCCATTTTTGGTTCCATTCCTGATTACATGTTAGTTCAATTAGCCAATGCTTATGGTATCAATATGCATACATGTCATGATGTTCACACAAACACTATTGAGGTTATTAAGGGTAGAGAAGTGGACAATATTGTTAAGGCCCAGAGGGTGCTTAATGGGGAAGAGGAACGGGGCTGTGTTTCCCAAAACTTAGCTGAGTTGGAGCCAACTCAGCTGGGGACAGGGGAGGGAGCAATCATGGTTAATGTTTAACGTTTTATTTTGGAACGTTAGGGGGCTTGGCAAAGCTGCCAAGCGTAGGATGGTGGGGGAAGTTATTAGGAAGAACAACATCGACGTTGTCTGTTTGGAAGAGACAAAGCTGTCTCAACCAACAGACAGGTTGCTCAGGGGTTTTAAGCTGCATCACATTAAAGATTGGAGGGTCAAGGATGCTATAGGAGCATCAGGAGGGGTTATGGTTGGGGTCAATACCAGTAATTTTGACTTACTGGATGACTGGGTGGGAAAGTTTACTGTATCAATTGTGATACAGAGAAGAAGGGACGGCTGGCGGCAGGTGGTCACGGTGGTCTATGGTCCGAATGTCAGAAGTCAAAGACAGGAACTCTGGGAAGAACTTTATAGCATCAGGGGAAGGTGGAGCCTGCCATGGATGCTAGGAGGCAATTTTAATATAGTCAGAAGCACTCACGAAAGAAGCGGAGGTATGGGTAATGGACGCGATTGTTTAAGGTTCAACCAGGTCATCTCCAACCTAAGTTTGATGGAAATCCCGGTAAATGATGGTAAATTTACGTGGTCTAATCGGAGAAGGGATCCTATTCTGGCTAAGTTAGACAGGATTCTCGTTTCCACGGACTGGGAAACTAGATTCCCTGGGGCTATGGCGCATTCGAGCATTCGAAATACTTCGGACCATATCCCAATCATCATTGGCACGGGAGAAGAAGGGAGGGAACGACATTATATCTTTCGGTTCGAAAAAATGTGGCTGACCGAGTCGGAATGTCATGATTTGGTGAAGAGGTGTTGGGAAGGAGACGTGGGCGAGGTGGACCCGGCAGCAAGGCTTGTTAAGAAATTGGGTTCACTTAGAAAGATCCTTAAAAGGTGGAATCGGTTAAAGTTTGGGAATGTGCTACAGCGGAAGGAATCCACTTTGAAGGAGATTGAGGATCTGGAAAAGATAGAGGAAACGGACGGTCTAGATGACATCCAATTCGGGAGGCTAAAGAGCTGTCGGGAGGAGATCTTGGAGATTTATAACAGGGAAGAAATCATGTGGCGTCAAAGGTCAAGGATAAGCTGGCTGATGGAAGGGGACTCTAACACAAAATTCTTTCACAAATGCGCTAGCATGCGTCGGAGGAACAATTTCATTCACTCCTTACAGATTGACGGGTACCACATCGAGGACGAACGTCTTATTGAATCGCATATCCATGAAAGCTTCAAGGTACTATTTGGACATAGCCGGCAGAGTATGTGCGAGTCCTCGGAGGACCTTTGGGAACCGCTTATGCCATCGGTCCAAGAACGGGTTACTGCTTTGCAAGATCCGTTCACCATTGACGAGGTAAAGAGAGCGATATGGGGTATGGGCCAGGATAAGGCGCCTGGACCAGATGGGTTTCCGGTATTTTTTTATAAGGAATTTTGGGAAATTCTGAAGATGGATATTATGGACGTCATGAACGCTTTCTATGAAGGGACTCTGGACATGGGTAGGTTGAATTATGCCAATGTGTGTCTAATCCCAAAGAAGAAGGAGGCCACAGGGATTGGGGACTTCAGGCCGATCAGCTTGATCAATTGCTCGGTTAAGATCATCACAAAGACTATGGCGAATAGGCTCAGAGGTCTTATAGGTGATCTCATTGAGGACTACCAGACTGGGTTTATTATGGGAAGGGACATCCTTGAAGGGGTGGCTTTGGTCCAGGAGGTGATCCAAGATTGTAAGAGACGCCACAAGTCAGGGTTTATGTTAAAATTAGACTTTGAGAAGGCTTATGACACAGTAGAGTGGAAATGCTTACTGGAAATCCTTAAAAGACAAGGGTTTGGGGACAGGTGGATTGGATGGATCAGGACCTGGTTAACTACGGCAAAGGTCATGGTGATGGTCAATGGGAAAATGGGTAAGGAAATCAGGTGTAAACGGGGTCTTAGGCAGGGGGACCCACTGTCACCATTGCTGTTCACCATGGTGGCAGACGGTTTGCATAAGATGCTTCAGTTATATAGAGAAAAGGGTCTCATTAATGGGTTAGGGTTGAGGAGGGGGGTTTCCGCGGTGATGAACGTGCAGTATGCAGACGACACACTGATTTTCGGAGAATGTGACACTTTACAGGCAACCCTCCTCAAATGGGGTCTATATCTTTTCGAAGAGTGGTCGGGGTTGAAAGTGAACTTCGATAAAAGTTCCATAACTTTATTGGGAGATACGGGGGAGTCGGGGGGCGAAGTGGCAAACATCCTAAACTGCATGATTAAACCACTGCCGATTAAATACTTGGGCCTTCCGATTGGGGCTACCAAGCCTGCAAGGGAGGATTGGAACCAGCTTATCAACAGGATAGCGGTTAGGCTAGACGGATGGAAGGGTAAAATGTTGTCTTTCGGAGGTAGGCTAGTGCTTCTTAACTCAGTCATTAGTGCCATCCCCCTGTATTTCATGTCATTCTTCGAGATTCCTATATGGGTAATCAATAAAATTGATAGGCTTAGAAGACGATTTCTCTGGCACGGATCGGGTACCGAAGGGAGAGGGTACTCGCTAGTGAAATGGGGGGTTGTCTGTAGAGAAAAAGAATTCGGTGGTTTGGGGGTTCTAAACTTGAGGCAAATGAATCAAGCTCTACTTGGCAAATGGTGGTGGAAGCTTAGAGTTAAGTCTAGGGCTAAATGGGCTACCCTCATTGAGAAGACATACTTCAGGAAAGGATGCGTGCATAGGAAACCGAAGAATGTGGCGTCTATGTCCGGGTTCTGGAAAGGGATCTTGCGTACTAGGGATATTTTCCTATCTGGGGCTACTTTCGCGATTGGGAAGGGGAATACTATCTGCTTCTGGAAAGACAGGTGGTGCGGTCCAATTACTTTAAAAAGGAGATTTCCAGAAATTTATAAAATGGCAAGGGATAAAAATGATTGGGTAGCTACAAACTGGCGAAATGGGGAATGGAGACCGAGATTTACGAGTAGACTGAACGCAGCTTCTAGAAGGCAAAAAGCGGGTCTTATCCGTTTTTTACAGAATTGGAAGCCGACGGATGAGGACGTTGAGGACAGGATCAACGGGGTGGGAGGGACAGGAGGTGGATATTCGGTCAAAACGACTTATAATCGGTTAAATGACGGGGGGGTGCGGACAAATGATCCGATCTGGAGAGTAAGAGTTCCGTTAAAAGTTAAATTATTCAATTGGATAGCTGGCAGGAAGGTTATTCTGATGCAGGACAATTTGGCCAAGCAAAAGTGGCAGGGGCCAGGAATATGCATTATGTGCAGGATGGATTGCGAGACCGTAGATCACCTTCTAATCAAGTGCCAGTATGCTAGGGAACTTTGGGGAGACCTTATGCTTAGACTCCATATTAGGAGGGACGCTCCGGAAACGATTAACGATGTTTGGGGGGACTGGCGAGAATCATACGTAAGTAAGGACAAACGGTTAATTTGGGACATCGGGGGAGCGGCGATTTGTTGGGGATCTGGTTAGAAAGGAATAATAGAATATTCAGACCATCTCAAAAACACAGCATGCATCATCAACTTCTTCCTACTATTGTTGCTAATATTATATTCTGGTCGGAAATGGCAGGTCCTGAAGCTTCAAAGAAGGTCAAAGAACTGTACGCTGAGATCAATACATCTAACGACGAAGCGGAATCACAGGAGGAAGGGGGCAATCCAGGTGCGGAGGGGGGAACACCGGCAGCAGAGTGATCAGCGACCGAGCAGGAGGTTTCGGCGTGTCTTTTTTGGGATGTTCCGGTATTAGGAACTTTTTGTAAAATCTGTAATGATTTAATCTTTTGAAATTGGGGAATCTTATGTATGGGTTGGGTACTCTTTTTGGGCTGGGGAATGAGTATCATGGCCCTTTGTTAGGACGCATGAATATCATATCTCCAGTTGGTTGTTTGTGTAATTAAAATCTCTTTAATGAAGCGCGGGGGGACTAGTTCCCACCGTTTTCAATCAAAAAAAAAAAAAAAAAAAAAAAATTGAAGTAGAAGTTTTGTTGTGTTGGGTTGTTTATGTGGTTTTGAAATTTGATAGTCGTTTTAAATGATGTGTCAGCTATGAGAAATAGCTGTAATGTATTTTCAAGCATGTTATATCTACATTTTTGAACTGATTAATTGAATTAGATATTTGATTTTTAAAAGAGGACATTTTGAGGTTATTTTTCACTAAATTTGTAGGATCATGCAATTCATGTGGTGAATATATAATAGTTTTCGGTGCAATTAGGGAATGCAATTTACTAAATTTGGAATGCAATTAGGGAATTGCAATTGTGAAGGTTATAAAAGTAATTTTATTATAAAATCTATTCCCTCCCCTTGTGAACCAAACAAGAAGATAATTATTTTCCCTCCCCTCCCCTCTTTGAACCAAACAGAGTCTTTATTAAATCCCTCCCCTCCCCTCCCCTCCCTTAAAATCCCTCCCCTCCCCTCCCCTCCCGTGAACCAAACAGACCCTAAAGAGTGCAAACTATTACCAACCAAATGAAGAGAAATGGGGAGACAGTTTACGATCTCAGAATACTCAAAAAAATTTATGAGATCTTTAGTTCTAAAATTTTATTATATAGTCATTGATGTTGAAGAATCCAAAGATCATTCCAAAATTTGTCAAAATTTGATTATATTGTTATTGCAAGGTTCCCTTCAAGCCCCAGATAATTGTGGGTCGGCCCCAGATTCGCATCATCCCGTCACGATATGAAAGATGCATGGTTTATTGTCATTGCGGCAGCCACATGAGTGTTATGGCTAGATAGGAACAATTTTTATTTTCGTGCTTCATGTAATTCTATTTCTAGTAATCTTACTCATATCATGCATCTAATTTCATTTTGGGCTACAGCTGCTGCTTCAGGAGCAAGAGGGAGAATTGCAAGGGTTTTCCAGGTGGAGGATTATGATGACGAGGAGATAGCGATCGGGCCAACACTGGACTGATGAGTGGACACTTGCCTTACTACTTCATAGTTTGTATCAGGCTGTAGCACTTTGTTGTTGTATTTGGTGTGTTTTGGTTGCCTTTAGGCTAGATGATGTAACCCACCCCCCAGGGTTTTGTTGGGGGTTATGTTTTATTTTCTGCACTGTACTTCTATTTTCCCGAGACTTCGGGGTTGTTTATTAATCTCTTATTAATGAAACAGGGTGGCATTATCCCACCTTTTATTCAAAAAAAAAAAAAAAAAAGGTTCCCTTCAAGCCGGGTATCGGATCATCAGGAATTGTTAGGGAACTCATATGCTTGAAGTGAATCTTATAACTCATCAATTAAAATTTTGGAAAGATCTTTAGATTCTTTAATAACAACAACTACTAAGTAATCAAATTTTAGAACCAAAGATCTCAGAACTTTTTCAAGTAGTCTGACATCATCAAGTGTCTCCTCGTTTCTCTCAATTTGATTAGTAATAGTTTTCACTTTTTTAAAATAATCAGCGGTACTTTCTCCAAAATGAAATTTTCATTTTTAAAATTTCGGAGTCTGCACGGAAGGCTTGTAGTTACTATCCTGGATTTTTCTACTCCTAGACAGAAACTTTTCAATATCTTCCATGCTTGTTTCAATGTCTTTGCATCTGAAATCTTCTGGAACTTAGAAACAAAGAGTTTTTTTCCCCTCTTCGGAGTTTCCCTGAGTCAGATTTTCTGAGCAGTGGAAAGTGTTTGCTTCAAATGAAAAGAAACAGGGGAGCTTTCTTGGCAGAAAACCCACAAAATGTGATTAAGTAGTTTGTTAATGGATTGGATTTGGGAGGTGGGTTTGAATGGAGATTGGCAGATGAGGATGGAGAAGGGTGGTGGATTAGATAAGGGATAGGTTTTCACTAACAATTAGTATCATTGTTTGATCAAGAGAAATGAAATTATGCAATAAATTAATAGTAAAATCAAGATAAATGTGTGAAGTGGACTCTGTTATGTTTATGTCTTGTATACTAGGTTCGATGTGAAGAGAATTGGTCAAAGCGAGAAGCGGTTAGAAGCGGAGAAAGGAGGCAAGAAAAGCCGACGTTACTGGCTATCGAAAGGGTGACAGTCGACTGCAACTAGCAGGATGCTTTTTTAAGCAGTCGACCGACAATGGCAGACAACTACATATTGGGCCGATTCTTGGGGATCTGTTGGAGGGTAGGTTTGCTCTCCAAGTAATATTGTACGGATCCTATCGTACGGCTTTCTTTTCAGGATAAATCGGATGGTGAAGGATCAAGACTACAACCTAGGGTTTCTCTATATCTCTATAAAATTATGTAATGGCCTCCATGAGAGGCAATACTTTATCTGAGAGTTTGACATTGTAAACAATAGAGTATCTTCGATGAGGCTTGAGAGATAGATATGTTCTTTGTGAGAGCATTGTAACTCTTATATCTTCTCTAGTTGAATACTATATCGGATATTTCTCCTCCGGATAAGATTCGCCGAATCAGGACAAAATTGTGTGCTTTTGTGTTTGGTGTGGTCTACTATTGCTTGGTTGTTCATTGTGATATGTTGTCGCATAACTCAGGGCCTAAAGACATCCGCTCAGCTGATTAAATTGCTCTACAAAGTGGTACCAGAGCATTAGGTTGCTCGAGTTCCTTGGTGAGAATGGCATATCATAATTTTCCGAAGATCAAGAAGTTCAACAGTAAGATCAACTTTAATCTCTGAAATATGGACATGTATGACGTATTGGTTTAACAGGACTTGCATCTTGCCTTAGAAAAAGATAAAGGGAAGTCATCTAGCATGAAGCATGAGAAGTGGGATGAGACTTGTATA
The DNA here is from genome assembly GCA_017893485.1 of Hemerocallis citrina. Lineage (NCBI taxonomy): Eukaryota > Viridiplantae > Streptophyta > Magnoliopsida > Asparagales > Asphodelaceae > Hemerocallis > Hemerocallis citrina. The sequence goes on from CM030366.1 coordinate 211,499,474, forward strand.
AAATCTGTGCGTCATTTGCGAACGAAGTCAAGTGCAACTTCCTTGAGGAGACAAGTGCGACGAGTTGTGGATAAGACTCACAATTGATTATTCGGGGTCATCGTTATTGGATCGGTTGTACCGAAAGAAAAAACCTTTTCTTTTCTAAAAGAAGGAAGGTACCGCTCTTCACGATCATATAGTGAAATTCAATGAGGTGTTATCTGAATTGAAAATGATAAACACAGATGATCTCAGCGAAGAGGATAAAGCTTTCAACTTGATATATTTACTATCAGATTCATACGAGCAATTGATAACCATCATGCTACACAGAAAATCTGCCAAGGAGAAGCTCTCGGTGGCCAGTGTGATCAAGAGCTTAAAGGATGATGAACTTAGGAAGGAAACCCATAAATCAGAGTCTACTTGTATGAGTTGCATGTCGATGGAGGGTACTTCAATTGAAAGGGATAGTACATGTAAGGGTGTGATCCGTTGCCACCATTGTAGAGGAATTTGGCATTACAAGAAGTATTGTAGCAAGTTGTTGAATCAGAAGGGTGCCAACATAGTCAGTGCCGCTGAATCAGGTGATGACTTAGACTGTCTTCTTGTTTTAAATTGTAAATATGTGGATTATGGCTGGTTTCTTGATTTTGGTAGTTCTTCTCATATTTGCTCTGAGATGAAGATGTTTTCTATTTACAAGTCTTCAATAGGCCATTGTATGAGAACGGGGACTGGTGAGAATTGTAACGTAGTGGGTGAGAGAACAATTGAGTTAGAGATGTCAAATGGAAAGAGGTTCACATTAGAGAATGTCATACATGTTCCTTTGTTTAAGTGGAACCTAATATCTTTGGGAGCTCTGGAAGCAGGGGACTGCATGTACACAGCTCTAGGTGGAGTTCTATTAGTTTGGGAAGGTCGTCGTAAGGTCATGAGGAGAAGGAAGGGTGTTCAACACAACCTCTACAAACATTGTGAGAACGAGAAATCTTGGCCAAGTGTATCTAAGCCTAGGGTTCCAAAAGTATCCAGTCTGCCACCACTAGAATCACTGAAGCAAGATAAAGACGTTCAAATATCATCGAGAGGTGGAGGATGTTGTGAAGTAGGTGGAGTTCGTGCGGAGGATGGTGCCTCTGTGTTGATGCCTATTGAGGTATTCCCTTGAGGGGGTATATGATTGGAGAAATAATAGGTGGATGTAGATTTTACTAGCAGAAGAGGCCACTGAATCACGTGATTTACAAAAGGAGAAAGGTAAGCGTCTAGAAGCAGTTAATCACACAAGTGTAGAAGCAGATGGATGCAATCCAAGATGGAGATTGTTGGGATTATGTCTTGCATAGTAGGATCGATGTGAAGAGTATATGGTGAAGTGAGAAGAAGTTCGAAGTGAAGTAGGGAGGCGAAGGGGTGACAGTCAATTGTTATTTATAGAAATCGACTGCAACCAGCAGGCTCCTCTCAACTAGAGTAGCAGTCAACTGCTCTTTTGAGCAATCGACAACATATTGGGCCAATTTCTGGGGATATATTTGAGCACATGTTTGCACTCCAAGTAATATTGTATGGCTCCTATCCTGTCGTATGGCTTTCTCTTCAGAGTATATCAGACAGTGAATGATCAAGACTACAACATAGGGTTTCTCTAGATCTCTATACCATGAGAGGCAGTATAGTATCTTCTAGCGACACCTGAGAAATATATAGGTTCTTGGTGGGAGTATTGTAACTCTTATATCTTTTCTAGTTGAATAATATCTCGGTTATTTCTCCCTTGGAGTAGGTTCGCCGAACCGGGACAAATTTGTGTTCTTTTGTGTTTTGTGTGGTCTACTATTGTTTGGTTGTTGATTGTGATTAGCATTGGTATAAATACCCGAAATCCGGATCCGACTCGGACCCGATCCGGACCCGGCATTGGATTGGAACCGACCCGGCCTATCTGGGTCCAGGTCCGGGTCCTAAAATGGGACCCGTTGTACTTTCCGGTCCGGGTCCGGGTCCGCTCAAAAGAGACCCGACCCGGACCCGGACCCGTTAAAAAAAACCCAAAAAATCAACATAAAAAAAAATATTCTATCCTCATCCCTCCCCTCCTTCCTCCTCAATTCTAAATCTTCCTCTTCCAAACTCAAAACTCATGCCTTTTTCTTCTCTGCTCTATTCTAAATCCTCCACTCGCCACCTCCGCTCGCCGCTCACACTCCAGCTCCTACCCGAACCAATATGAATATTTTAATAGGATCCGGACCCGGAACCGGACCCGGTCCTCACGGGTCCGGGTCCGGTCCAATTTTTGGACCCGTAGGGGACCGGATCCGGATCCGGGTAGTGAAGAACCCTACCCGACCCGATTCGATACTAATGCTAATTGTAATCGGTTGTCGCATAACTCAACGCTTAAAGACTTCTGCTGTGCCGATTAGATTGTTGGACGGACTCATATTTGAAGCAATGGTTAATATAATTTATAGATATCTTCAAAAATGGAGAGAAAGATAATCGCCTCTTTCCAGTGAAAAACTCTCCTTGGTTTATCAAAAGATTCAAAACCCAGGTTCTGCCCTCCTGAACAGCATACATATTGAGCCCAATATTTTAACTTTTTCGATTACATTTTTTTTTTAGACGACTTTTTTTCCATGTCTGTGCCCTTTTTGGGTCTTTCCTTCTTTTTTCCATTGGCAAGAAAATTCCCACGTTACATGAGACTTAAAGTTTGCGACTTCTTAGAGCATCCACAGTCGTTTTTCTCATTTGCTATAATATGGCAGCTACAGTAATAGCAAATACGATCGTTCACTGCAGTCGTCGTTTGCTATATTTTTTCTATTTTTTAGAGAGACGGTATATGATATACTGTCTGATCGTTTCAAATAAATTAAAAAAAGTTAATTACTTATTAACTATTAAACTATATTAATTAACTAAATTAAATAATATAAAAATAACTAAACCTAATTAATATACTAACTAAACCTAATAAATATACTAACTACTCCTAAATTATCCCTGCACAGCATTAATGGCAGCATTTCATGGACGGGGTATCATACCCCGTCCGGGGTATGTGTCCCGTCCCACCATATTTTTTTTTTTTCCTATCGCTCAATCTTGGCCGTTCGTTTTATTAAAAAAAAAAAAAAAAAAAAACAAATAAAAAAAAAGGGAGAGACGGGGTTTGATACCCCGTCTGGGGTATCATTCCCCGTCCGACCTTTTAAAAAAAAAAAAATTAAGAAAATAGGAGAGACGGTATATGATCGTCCGTCTGATACGATTAAAAAATTATTATATCGAAGAGACGGGGTATCATACCCCGTCCTTTATAATTTGAGAAAGCTCAGTTCGTTTCTCATATTTGAGAAATGGAAATAGAAAGTTTGCCAAAATATGGGAATATGAAAAACGACTGCAGCGCTCCTTTTCTATTCGTTTGCTAAAATTTGGGAAAATGAGAATTATAGAAAACGACTGTGGATGCTCTTACAATTCATACAATCACATCTATGTGCAGTTTGTAGAGGAGCTTTGGTTCTATGAACATAATCTGACGTGCATTTTATCGTTTTTCGAAAATACTACTATCAGTAAGATGAAAGAATCAAACTTTTTTCAAAAAAATTTGGGTACGTGAGGAACACTGTAGTTACCATTGCAAGTTCGTTCTGGCACTACAATATTACCAATTTTTCAAACTAGTGAAATGATTGAAAACGGTGAATTTAGCTAACTGTTTCAAAATATAGTGACAACTTAATTCCTTACATTATCAGATACAAGAAAAGTTATTAATATACTTCTCAGTTCTCACAAGTCGCTTCGATATTAAATCCTTAAGGCATACTTATGAGTAGTCTACACTCTACATCGGAAACTAATTATTATACTACTAGTATCAGACACGTGCACATGTGCACGTGGAAAAATTGAAGGATAATGAAAAGGGTAAGAAGAAAATAATTTCCAAACCGATTAACTGTCGAAAATATTTACAAAACAGGTCCACTTTCTAAAATATTTACCAAAGTTAGTCCATAATTAAAAAGAAAATAATTTTCTAACTGATCCACTTTCGAAAATATTTACCAAACAGGTCTGCTTTCGAAAATATTTACCAAAGTAACCCAACCCGTGCAACCTGTGGTTACTCTCTAAGGCCTTCTCCCATTATAGTATTAGAGATATCTTAAGCTAATAGACCTACCTCTCACTCCTTTCTCCATTTTGAAATGGAGAAATGATAGCAAAAGTAGGAAATCACACCTACCTTGACACGTGCACATCATATTCTTTTACTTAACAAAAAAAAAATACAAACAAAATACAAAAACAAAAACAAAAACAAAAAAAAATACTTCCTCTCCCAACTCCCCATCCTCAAAATCCCGCTAACCCTCCTCCCCACCAAATCTCGGCAGTCGTCGTTCGCCAACCCGCCCAAATCCTCGCCGTCGACGCTCGCTGGCCTGCCATGGGTGATGATACCGCCAGTAAGAATTCTCCTATGAATTAGGGTTTTTGAATTCCAAATTTGTTTTGTAATATTGTATTCATGAAACTCTAATTTACCACCCGCTTTTACTCTTGAATTCTAATTAGGGCGTTCCAATTTTTAATATTTTAAAATACAAACCCTAATTATGGATTCAAAAATAAAGATTGGTTATTTTCAGACCAAACCTTACTAATGTTCTGTTCTTGATTCTTTGTTTCTTTAGATCCAAATAAATTAGATGTTGGTGGATGGTAGAAATTGGGATTTTGGAAGGTGGGGAGATGAAGAAAAGAATAAACTCTAGGAAAGTAAAAGGTAATGTAAGTGATTATATGTTTGTTTTCGTTTATTCGCTGATTTACACTACTCTCTCCAATGTGTACTCCCAAAGATTACAGAGATGGCATTAGTCCTGCATGTCATGCCGTCGCTGCAATTAACCCAGATGTAGGTTACCTGAGGATCAACTTTTCTTCTTCAATTTGATGGTAATTGTGTTCACTACTTCTTATAATTATTTCTCATGAACAATTACTTTTGTTAAGTTCTTGAGCTTTTCATTTGTTTTTAGCAATTTCTCATAATTATTTTAACAATCTTTCTTCAATTAAAATTGTTGTTTTAGTTTTTATATTCTTTTTCGGGTAATATTTAATTTGTTTGTATTTGAGTATTTTTCTTCTTTTTTTTTTACGATAATATGGTCAAGTTTTAAGATTCAGGATCAGATGCAAACCTAATAATGTAAGGTTTCGGATTAGAAACAAGGGGATCGTCAAGTGTGAAATTGGAACAAATTGACTTTCATATGTGGGTTTTTTCTTCTAATTGACATCTGTTTTCTTTTGAACTTTTGCATTTTAAGTGATATTATCATTAAATTTTCAATTACAAAGAATGATGGATTGTAGATGATGGTAAAAAACATGAAAGTTGAATTGATGTAAAACAAACCCTAAGATAGAGAATTTCCAAAAATTTTAATGGGTTAATTTTACCAACATGAAAGTTCTGATCTAAGTTAGAAATTTAAAACAGTTAGCGGATTTGATGGATTTTCAAGAACTGACTTATGCTAACAATTCCAATTAATAATTCAACCTCAATCAATAATTAAATCCCTATATGTTAGCAAGTAATAAGTCCAATATCGATTTGTACTCTAATCTAGCATGTGGATCACTCAACCTCAATTATTTTGTGGTCGACAGATAAATCAGATAATAAACTAGATGATAAGGCAGTAAAGCACAAATACTTAATAATGAAAAGATATTACCGAATGTGGAGAAAACCAACGCAGATCTCGGAGTTGGGCAGCAACTCAGATCACGGCAATTCAGCAAGCACAGTCAGCAACGAAGCCCGGGGTGACTGATCTGGTCGCCGGTGGTCGGAGGTCGGGAAAGGGGGGGCTGCCACAGGGATGCTGGCTGCTGCGCTGAGAGGTGGACGGGGCTGTCGCGCGTTGCAGTGGGGGTCGCGGAGGACGACTGAGGGAGGTAGGAGGCGAGGGTGGTGGACGCTGTCGTGGTGGTGGTTATGGGTCGACGGAGTTTGGGGATGAAAGGCGTGGTCGTGGTGAGGTGGTGACGGGACGACGGCGACGGCGGTGGTAGGGCGAGGAGGGGGCGTTGTCGAGGTGCGGGATTGAAGGCGATGAAGGTGTGGGTTGAAGTCGATGGCGATGGGAAGGGGTTGGGTTCTGTTGGATTTTGGAGATCGGGTAAGAGTTGGGGGTTTGGGAAAAACGAAGAGGGAAGAAGAAGGAGATTGTTGGTGGCGGCTGATGAGGGATATAGGATTAGGGTTTTAGTTAGGGGATTAGGGTTTGGATTAGGGGATTATAATTTGTATTTGGGATTTTTTTTTAATTGGGGATAAATTTTAGAACTAATCACTAGTTCTAAAACTAGATTAGGATTTATCACAAACCCTAATTTGTATCTCGATTGTATCACACAAGGAGAAAAAATGAAGAGCAAAACTCAACACAGCTTTTTTTGATCAATAATGGCATGCCTTTCTCATTCATCTCAGGGCCTTTAAATAGGCTCAATTACATCTTGAAACACATCTCCAAAATATTCTCAAAATCTAAAAATTACAAAAAAAGATTACATAAAAATGGAAATAAAATAAAAGTCCTAAACTGAATAAAACAGCTGATGAAGACGATGCCTGCGCTGATAGAAACGCCCAAATCGTCTGGAACCGATGTCCTCATCATTCTCCCCGGGTGGGAGAAGGCTCGACCCAGTCGAGTCAAAACCAGTCCTCCTGTCATAGTGCTCCAAGAGGTCTGGATCCAAGCGCTGGAGCTCTCCGCGATCTATCCAAGTGTTCTCCGACTCCGGCTTGTCTTTCCAACTTACCAAATATCTATGAATACCACCATCTCTAGTAGAGATTATCTGATCATCTAAAATATTATCCAACTCTTCTGTCGATGGGTAAGTAGTATCTGGTAGTGGGGGTAGTGGGGGAATCTCACCAGTAGGATGCAGGGTAGGCTCATCTATAAGAGGATTTCAAGGGTTAAATTCTGGGCCTTCATAGGGTACTAGATCCTCAATATTGAAAGTTTTACTGATGCCAAAGCCCTCGGGGAGGTCAACAACATAGGCATTATCATTGATTTTATGAAGAATTTTAAATGGACCTGCAGCACGTGCGTTCAATTTCTTAACGGATCCCGCTGGGAACCGTTCCGGACGAATCCGAACCATCACTTCGTCACCCACATTAAAAGTTTTAAATTTCCTTCTAATATCAGCTCTTAACTTGTAGTTAAAATTATTTTCATTAATTTTCTTGGAAATTTCTCTATGCAAGTCATGAATGCGGGATGCAAATGCTGATGCAGACTCAGAGACTCGGTGATGTTCTAACATGGGGGCAAGATCTATAGGCTGCCTAGGACGATAACCGTGTACAACTTCGTGTGGACTCATGCCAGTGGTTCTATTCCTAGATGTGTTATATGCAAATTCAGCAACCGTTAATTTCAAATCCCATGTTCCTAAGTTCTCTCCCACAAGAGTACGTAAGAGATTGCCAAGACTCCGATTGACAACCTCAGTCTGTCCATCTGTTTGTGGGTGGAACGCTGACGAAAACTTTAATTTTGTACCTAACTTGTGCCATAGGGTCTTCCAAAAATAACTCGTGAATTTCACATCCCTATCAGACACAATGGTTTTTGGCAACCCATGTAGCTTCACAATATTATCAAAGAAGATCTGAGCCACACGGGATGCATCAAAAGTTTTCGAGCACGGGAGGAAGTGGGCCATTTTAGAAAAACGGTCCACGACGACAAGAATGGAATCGTGTTTCTTTTGGGTCTTCGGTAAGCCTAACACGAAATCCATACTCACGTCTTCCCAAGGGCGGCTGGGAACAGGTAGGGGAGTGTACAAGCCTGTGTTCTGTTTTTGTTGTTTGGCAAGTTGACAGGTGTGACATCTGTTAACAAGTCTCACAACGTCTCTCTTTAGCTTCGGCCAGTAAAACCTATGTTCCACAGCATCAATGGTCTTGCTATGCCCAAAATGTCCAGCAAGGCCACCAGCGTGCAATTCCCAAACAAGATACTCTCGTAAGGATGTACTAGGAATGCACAGTTTGGAGCGATAGAAGAGATAATCATCTTTCAAGAAATAATCATCTATCACTCGAGTTATGCCTTCCTTCAAAGAGGTGTAGATCTCGTGAAAATCTTGGCAGGAGGCATACTCATCTCTCAATCTCTCAAAACCAATAATTTCGGTGCGCAGAGCAGATAAGATCATGTAACAACGACTTAGCGCATCTGCGGCCTTATTATCAATCCCTTTTGTATGCCTAATGGTATATGAATATTCTTGTAGGAACTCTACCCATCTAGCATGTCTCGGATTCAACTTTTGTTGAGAATTAAGGAATCTTAAGGCCTCATGGTCTGAGAAGATAACGAATTCTTGCGGCAGGAGATAATGTCGCCAATAGCGAAGTGACTGAATGACCGCATAGAACTCCTTGTCATAGGTGGAGTATTTTTGTCTTGCTTCATTCAGCTTTTCACTGAAATAAGCAACAGGATGACTCTCTTGACTGAGGACTCCACCTATACCAATACCAGAAGCATCACATGTTACTTCGAAGACTTTAGTGAAATCAGGCAACCTCATGACAGGTGTCTGAGTCATTCTCTTCTTGATCTCTTCGAAGGCATTCGTGGCTTCTTTCGACCAGACAAACTCACCTTTCTTCAAACAGTCGGTTATCGGAGCCATGATCGTGCTAAATCCTCGCACGAACCGACGATAAAAGGTGGCAAGGCCGTGAAAACTCCGCACATCACGAATATTGCGGGGCTCAGGCCACTCTGTAATAGCTCGTATCTTTTCTGGGTCAGCAGATACTCCTCTGGCAGACACAATAAATCCCAGAAAGATAGTCTGATCGGAGAGGAAGGTACATTTGGTAGGATTAGCATAAAGCTGTTCCTTCCTCAAAACACCGCAGACCTGTCTCAAATGGTCAAGATGTTGCCAAACGGATCGGCTGTAAATGAGAATATCATCAAAGTACACCACAAGGAACTTGCCCATAAAAGGACGGAGTACTTGCGTCATGATTCTCATAAACGTGCTCGGGGCATTTGTCATTCCAAATGGCATGACCATCCACTCGTACAGGCCATCCTTCGTCTTGAAGGCGGTCTTCCACTCATCACCAGGACGAACACGTATTTGGTGGTAGCCACTTTTAAGATCAATCTTGGAAAAGATTGTGGCACCAGACATCATGTCCAACATGTCATCCAAACGAGGAATGGGAAAACGGTATTTCACCGTGATTTTGTTTATGGCACGGCTGTCCACACACATACGCCAAGTTCCATCCTTCTTTGGCGTCAATAGAGCAGGAACAGCGCAAGGACTTAAACTTTCTCTGATGAAGCCCTTTGCCAATAACTCATCAACTTGCCGCTTCAACTCAGCATGCTCTGTCGGATTCATCCGATAATGTGGCAAGTTGGGAAGACTCGCTCCCGGAACCAGATCAATAGCGTGTTGGATGTCACGCAATGGGGGCAACTGGTTGGGGAGGTCAGTAGAAAACACATCTGCAAATTCCTGAAGGACAGGAGTAACTTGGGGCGGGATGAGTGACTTAGGATCTTTAGGGACTTCTCTCGCTGTGAGTAAAAGAATGGTAGCCCCCTTTTCAATTTCATTTGTAAGTTCCTTTTCACCCATATACGATACCTCCTTGCCCTTTCTCGAGGGAGCCGGTATTGTTTCAGCTGGACTAGTTCGTGGCCTCACGGGAATGAGCTTTATTTTTAGTCCATCGTGCTGGAACACACATTGGTTGGATCGACCATATATAGTCACATCGTGATCGTATAACCAAGGTCTCCCTAAAATGACTTGACCCACATCCATTTTAAGCACATCACACCAAATTTCCTCTTTGTAAGCTTTGAAGTCCACAGGGACTAAGCATCGATGTGTTACTTGGAGTGTTGTTGCATCAATCCAAGATACTTTGTATGGGCGTGGATGGGGTTCAGCCTTAAGTCCGGTCTTTGCTAAGACCGCAGAAGAGACAGCGTTGACGCAGCTCCCACTGTCAACAATCACCTTGCAGTTTTTGCCACCTATAGTCGTAAAGGTGTGGAATATAGCAGTGCGCTTCCAATCATCTTCCTCTTTTGGTTGGGACAAAGCACATCTAACTACATTCAAGTGAGGTGATTGGATAGACCGAATACAGTGGAGATACTGGTCATCCTCTTCTTCACCGAAGTCATCGCCTTCGATAGGCTCATAAGAAAACTCATTGTCTGAGTCGTCAGCAATGACAGCGGTACCCTCTACTATGTTTATCCTACTAGGACTGGGACAGTTGCTAGCAACATGACCATAGCCCTTACACTTATAGCACTTAGTGAGAGGGTCAATCTTACTGTAATCTTTTCCAGTGTTCTTACCCTTATGTTCATCTCTATGTGAATTAAAGTTTGAATTAGGTTTGTTGGGGTAAGATTTGTTGGGGTGCTGAGAGGGAGGCTTAGGTCTAGGTGGGTCAGTAGAGGTCATTCTAGAGGAATGATCTCTCGAGTCGCTGGACCTAGAATGAGAACTCGCTTTAAGTGAATCTATGTCGAGGACTAGGGCGTAGGCTGCTGCTATTGAGTCCACGTTTCTATAGATTAGCTCGTTCCTAAGGTCAGCTCGTAGTCCAGCTCTGAACCTAGAGAGAGTTTGTTCTTCACTCTCTTTTCCTAGCGCATTGCACCGAATAAGGAAGTCATCGAATTTATCAATGTATTCTTGTGTGGATTTACTTCCTTGATACAATTGGTTCCACGAATCTAACAATCGGGTGTGGAACGACAACGGTACATACCTCTCAGTGAGCTTCTCTTTCATGGCCTCCCAAGTGGCTATGGGTGCCAGGCCTCGGCCTCTGCGGGCATGTTCAAGATTGGTCCAATGCTGTTGAGCTTTACCCGTTAATTTCATAGTTGCAAATTTAACTTTAAGGGCTTCGCTCATGTCGAACCACACAAAATAGTGGTCCATGGCACGGACCCAATCAAGGTAAGCTTGGGGTTCCATGTGGCCTTCAAATTGGGGAACGTCAGCCTTAACGTTCTTTTTATATTGTTCGTCAGGGTCACGTTCTTGACGTCGATCGTCATGAACATTCCCTTGAGGGATCTGACGATGGCCATGAAGCTCAGGGACAATGTTTTGATTTAGCTCCACTTTCTCAAGCCTCTCATTGATATTGGCAAGAGTTGCTTGGATGGCAGCTAGGGTAGTGGAGATATCAGGGTTGTCCATTTCAGGTCTGGGGAGTCTAGGGTTTCTAATTGGGTGATTGGGAAGGGATAGAAAAGGCTCTTCAGGGTCTGTGATGGTGCTGCGAAGACGCATTCACCAAAAGTGGAAGCTAGGGGCCGTGTGTGTCCTAATTTTTTTTTTTTTTTTTTTAAATGATTCTAGACTAAACTAAAATAAAATAAAAATAAAATAAAAAACTACACGATACTAAATGAATGCAAAAATGATGCCTACGATGCAAGAACTAAGGTTTTAAGAACCTTTGCTCTGATACCAAAATGATGTAAAACAAACCCTAAGATAGAGAATTTCCAAGAATTTTAATGGGTTAATTTTACCAACATGAAAGTTCTGATCTAAGTTAGAAATTTAAAACAGTTAGCGGATTTGATGGATTTTCAAGAACTGACTTATGCTAACAATTCCAATTAATAATTCAACCTCAATCAATAATTAAATCCCTATATGTTAGCAAGTAATAAGTCCAATATCGATTTGTACTCTAATCTAGCATGTGGATCACTCAACCTCAATTATTTTGTGGTCGACAGATAAATCAGATAATAAACTAGATGATAAGGCAGTAAAGCACAAATACTTAATAATGAAAAGATATTACCGAATGTGGAGAAAACCAACGCAGATCTCGGAGTTGGGCAGCAACTCAGATCACGGCAATTCAGCAAGCACAGTCAGCAACGAAGCCCGGGGTGACTGATCTGGTCGCCGGTGGTCGGAGGTCGGGAAAGGGGGGGCTGCCACAGGGATGCTGGCTGCTGAGCTGAGAGGTGGACGGGGCTGTCGCGCGTTGCAGTGGGGGTCGCGGAGGACGACTGAGGGAGGTAGGAGGCAAGGGTGGTGGACGCTGTCGTGGTGGTGGTTATGGGTCGACGGAGTTTGGGGATGAAAGGCTTGGTCGTGGTGAGGTGGTGACGGGACGACGGCGACGGCGGTGGTAGGGCGAGGAGGGGGCGTTGTCGAGGTGCGGGATTGAAGGCGACGAAGGTGTGGGTTGAAGTCGATGGCGATGGGAAGGGGTTGGGTTCTGTTGGATTTTGGAGATCGGGTAAGAGTTGGGGGTTTGGGAAAAACGAAGAGGGAAGAAGAAGGAGATTGTTGGTGGCGGCTGATGAGGGATATAGGATTAGGGTTTGGATTAGGGGATTATAATTTGTATTTGGGATTTTTTTTTAATTGGGGATAAATTTTAGAACTAATCACTAGTTCTAAAACTAGATTAGGATTTATCACAAACCCTAATTTGTATCTCGATTGTATCACACAAGGAGAAAAAATGAAGAGCAAAACTCAACACAGCTTTTTTTGATCAATAATGGCATGCCTTTCTCATTCATCTCAGGGCCTTTAAATAGGCTCAATTACATCTTGAAACACATCTCCAAAATATTCTCAAAATCTAAAAATTACAAAAAAAGATTACATAAAAATGGAAATAAAATAAAAGTCCTAAACTGAATAAAACAGCTGATGAAGACGATGCCTACGCTGATAGAAACGCCCAAATCGTCTGGAACCGATGTCCTCATCATGAATAGTTTGGACAATTTTATCATTATTGTATTTTATTATTTTTATTTTCTTAGGGTAAAAGTGAACAAATGAGTGAATGTATAAAAAAGCTAAGGACTTCCATCAAATGGTTGATGAAATGAGAAAATAAAAATTTGATGAAGCAAGAGAAGCTTCAAAATATGTTGGAATCATAAGGGAAATAACATGCAGATAGTGGTATCTTTTCTGCATTTTTTTTGTTTGAAAAGTTTTGGTGAATTATAGTACTATAAGTGTGTTTTATAGTTTGATCATTTTATACCGACACAACTAAGAGCATCTGTAGTCGTTCACACCCAAATTTTGGGTATTTGGCAAATATAAATAGGAAAAATGGCGGCGCGCTGTAGTTGTTGTAAGCCAAAATTTGGCTTTTACGAAATCTAAATAGGACGGACGGAAGATAATTTTCCGTCCAACGTAAAAAAAAAAACCCAAAAAAAAAATATTAAATTAAATGGGTTTTCAAAGTTTGATAGTGACATTTGAAAACAAAAAAACAAAAAAAAAAAAAAAATGGCCTGTGTGTAGGACGGGTTTGAGGTTTTTTGTCTTTTTTGAAATGGAATGGACGGGATATTATTTCCCGTCCGACCGTTTTTTTTAAATAAAAAATAATAATTAAGGGATGGGGAATAATCCCTCGTCCGATGAGCATGCGTGAAAAAAATCTCTCGGACAAAAAATAATCTTTCGTCCGATCGAACGGACGAAAGATTATCTTTCGTGAGCTATATTTTGGCAATTGCTATTTCGTCTGCCAAATATAGCTCGGCACTGTAGCAGCCAAACCCAATTTTTGAGTATTTGGCAAACGACTACAGCGACCATTTTGCCAAAATTTGGAAATTTTGGCAAAATGGCTAACGACTACAGATGCTCTAAGGAGTAACATAGAAAAGTTGGAGGCAAATACTGAGGAACTTTGCAGACAATATGAGTATTTGCAAACAAGCTTTAAAATGGAGGAATCTGACAAGATTGCAAGTCTCTTTCTTAGCATCTCTAAATTTCGGTAATTATTCAACTGTTTTTTTTATTTTATTTTAATTGAATAGATATATAGAATGATGTTGGTTGGTTTGAAAGCGTGAATTAGTTAATTTGTAGATTTATCACCTTTTCATTATATTGTGATTGAAATAGCTAAAAGGTATTTTAAAATTTGTAAGTAATATATAATTTTACGAGTCCCTCAAAAAAAAATCTGTGCAATCTGCACAGGGTAACACTAGTATACATAATGCAAATAGTAATATTAAACTTACTAATGGGCGCGGAACAAATATACAAATTCAAAATTTATCAAGGACAAATATATTAAAAATTCAGAAACCAAACTGCAGGATAAGAATAGTTATTTGCATTAGAAGCTCCAAAATTATAACTGTTTCTGTTCACATCATGCCCTGTTAGAATTACTATACTAGAAATTCGGGGGCAAGGAACAACATTTCATTTATAATGAGATGGGTTTAATACAAACCCCGAATAAAATTCAATACCATACATATATTGCATACCAAACTAGTTCTTTAGAATTTCCTCCCTCCACCAAAATTATCAATGGTATACAATAGATGTCATCCGGAATTTTGAACCACATGGAGTTGAAGATGGTTTAGAATAAACTCCAGGCGATGAACAAACTCAGCAAAATTGTCTTGGTTACGAATTCCTAGAAATATATCATTCTCCTTATCTGAATACTCTTTGCCTGAACTGAAAACCAGTACAGTCACTAATTGATTGCCTCTATTGCCGTCTACCGAGAGTTGTAACTTCAGTTATATATCACCAAGGGCACCATCTTTCGCAACCTTGTAAAAAAAAGAGTAAGGTAATGCGGATGAGATCATCAATAGTCATTTTGACTCAAATGACAATACATTGAAGAGAAACATATTTATGAGCATAATGGATGATAAAGAATGCTTTCAAAGTCCATAAAACTCACCCTCAAAGCAGCATAATCCTAGAGGAACAAAGAACATGTAAGATGTAAATGTTTGAAATGAAACATAGCCCAAGAGTGCTATTAAGTCAGAGGTTGGCCAGAATTTTTTTAAAAAAAATTCCCCCCTCTAGATGTTATGAACTTCTATGGTTATATATGCATGATGCAAATGATCAAGGTAGTGTCGAAAGAAAAGAACAAAGAACTTCGCTAAGAACAATCTATTACATTTTTCTAAATAGTGAGCATTACATATAGTCTGACATTCTGAACCTGGAACTAAGGGGAAAAAACATTGATATCCAAGAAGATTTATTCCCACCAGAATTGGAGGGATCTCAACATTATTCTCCTAACTTAGGCATTGAAGAATGCTAGCACCTTTTAAGACAAACTCAGCCCCTGGAAGAACATTCCTCATTTCATCCAAATTTCAAAGAATTTTCACCCTCTTGCGGTCGTGCTCGTTAATTTTGAATACACATGAAAGCTTCTTCCACTGATACCTTAGTAATGACATTTTAAACCAAAAATGCTCATCTCGGTCAATTTCTTGCAATTGCCAATCCACTTGCACTTGATAAATACTAGTTTCGAAAAGAACAATAAGGTAGGCTAGGTAGTCAAGCACTTGTAGTGCAGTTCGCAAGACTTCTCACTCGTGAGAGGTCATAGGTTCCAGCCTTAGACGGAATTTTAGGGATGTTGCAAACATCCCTCTCTCCCCCAATGTGGGCGGCGACGGCCAATTGCTGGAAAAAAAGAGAGGGAAGAATAAGGTTGAGCAATAACTTTGGCCACTTGATTCTATGAAAAAATCCGATCCAATTTCACAATCATAGTTTCACTCTTTGACTTACTAATATGAATATTCATGTGTTTAAAATACATATACTACTTATGGATAGAGTAAACAATTCAAGATACCATTACAGATATTCAAATAACCAAATGCATACCGCTATATAAGGGAACATGTTCAACAAATGGATAACCGGCTTAGCTTTATATTTTCTACCAATGTAGTCAACAATAATATTTAGTGTAAATTTATAATTTCCTGAACCAAGTAAAAACGGAAAATAAAATGAAATAACTCATTTTCTTGCTACTCAGAATTATACTATTATTATGTTACACTAGCTGGCTTATCTTCATATCTGAGCAACCTCTGAAACTGTTTTCATTTGGGGGAGAGGGGGGGGGGGGGGGTGTTCTTATCCACAGGCCAAAAAGATGCACGAATATAATAACACCTGCATTTCTTCTGTATCTGTTCCATTTAAACCCTTACATATCGATGCCTCATACTTCAGCAGAAGAGATCATGTCAACAAAAGGTTCAAAACAAACACCTTAACCTTCTAATCCCAGTAGTAATGCCGAGGTACTTAAATGAAAGATATGCCTCCCTGGTTGCAACTAATCTTGTTAACAATGTTCTCCTCATAACTGAACATTCCACCTCAAGGATTACAGGTGATTTATGTACTTAACACTATGGCTAGCTGTTCATTTCTCATTGCTTAAGCACATCCTTCATCACACTTCAGTTGGCTTGTCTAACACACCAAAAGATAGTTATCCACATAAATGGATTGGCAGAAATCAACATCCACAATCCTTAAACCTAACATCTGTCATTTTTATGTATCCTAATCAGTTTCTTCCACAGTAGACCTGACTATATTTCTTCACTGCTTCTAGATTGGTAAGGGGATTGGTAAGAGGAACGTTGTTATTGTTGAAAATTGAATAATGTTGTTTGGGAACTGAGAATAATAATTCCCCAAGTATATAATTTTTGTATGCTTCTGTACATGATAGATTTTTGGCTTGTACAAATGCAATAAACAGGAATGCCAATGCCTAAAATGAGATTGATGGACCACTATAGGCATGTCATGAATAATACTTACGGAATCTACTTTTTGGTGATTACTTGTGCAGGTCCCTAGAGACATAGTATGGTGGGAATTAAATAATAAAAGAGTAACTATTCGATATAATGAGGTGATTAAGGATATGTATGAAGAGGCAATGACCACAATTAGAACAACCGTATGAGAGACCAATGATTTTTCTATTACACTAGGTTTATATCAAGATTCTGCTTTAAGTCCCTACCTGTTTGCTTTGGTTATGAATGAATTGACGTGAAAAATACAAGATGAGATGTCTTGGTGTATGCTTTTTGCCGATGATGTCGTCGTAGTGGACGAGACTAGAGCATGAATCAATGCTAAATTAGAATTGTGGAGAGAAACTTTGGAAGCTAGAGGCTTTAGAATAAGCAGAACTAAAACAAAGTATATGGAGTATAATTTTAGAGATATTCGAAACACAAATGAGGAAGTAGTGAAGTTTGATGGTTAGAGATACCGTTTCTGATATTTAGGCTCGATTATACAGAGAGATGGGAAAATTTGTGAAGATGTTATACATAGGATCCAAACATGGTGGCTTAAGGGGAAAAGCACTAGTGGTGTTTTATGTGACAACGTATCCCTTTTAAGTTGAAGGAAAAATTTTACAACAATAATGTAACACCAACAATAATGTATGTAGCAGAGTATTGGGCAACAAAAAAATAACATGTCAAAAAAATGAGTGTAGCGGAGAAGGTAATGCTAAGATTGATGTGTGGTAAAACCAGGAATGATAGAATTAAAAACAAGCATATACGGGGTAGCTCTTATCCAAGATAAATGAAGAGAGAATTGTCTCGGGTTGTTTGGACATGTCACTCGTAGACCTAGTAGTGTCCCCGTTAGAAAGAGTGATTTAATCAGTATTGAGGATAGAGTTAGGGGTAGAAGAAGACCTAAACTTACTTGGATGAAAACGGTGGGAAAAGACACGATAACTTGTGGCCTTACAGAAGATATTGCGCTAAACTGAACAGAATGGAAAACCAGGATTCATGTAGCCAACCCCAACAAGTTGGAAAAAAAAACTTTGTTGTTGTTGTTGTTCTTGATGTTCTTGTACTTGTGCAGGTGACCATTATGTTGTTGAGATTTAAGTGACCCAATTACTTAACATGGAGAGAGAAGTATAGTGGTGTAAATTGATTAACAAAGATAAATTTGGCAGGCACAGACACAATACAGCACGTGACCAGACACATGTGGACACACGAAAACACACATGAGTGGATGCACACACGCATGCAGGCACAACGTGTGTACGTGTAGGCACACATGCATGAGCAAGCACAAACATGCATGCACATGCATGCACGCGCAAGTGCACACATTGTAGTTGTGCGTTCAATGCTCAAAGTTAGATCATGGCAAGTGTGTGCATCGTGGATTCCAGTACGAGGTTTTGGGCGTGACAAACTGAGATTTCACGAGGAAGGTATGTCAAGAGTTAGAATACACACATAATAAATAGATACTAATTTTCAATATGGATCCCTAATACTTTACATTATATTTAGGATTGGGAATAGGCATGATTGGACCCACTTCAGACACATCTATCGCTATTCGGTATCATATTCACTTCTTTGGGCTTCTATTGAACTGAGATTTGATTGCACATTTCTTTTTGGATATAACGGGTATCCTCCAGATAATTCAAAAGAAAGCAATTTGATGTTAGTCGGGCCTACCTACATGACATGACCAGTCAATAGAAATACTCTGCACACAATAACATTTGTGTAAATGGTAGTCATGCGTTCAATGCTCAAAGCAAGATCGGCAACTTTGAGCATTTTTGAATTCTGGTACTAGATTTTGGGCATGACAAATAGAGACTTTCATGAGGAAGGTACGTCCGAATAAGTTGCATTTCTTAGTAATTTGTTTGGAATTCATTTGAAATGGCCTGGTTGAAACTTGAAATAACAGCTTAATTTTGTAATACAATTTTTGACTAATCAAGATCAGCCTCTTATTTCTGTTTCTATCTAGAAAGCCACTTAATATGAACATAAAGAAAATAATACTAACAGGGAAATAAAATCAAAGTTTAATTACTTTATAAACAATGAGGATAAATGACTCTCCGTAATTATATTATCTCTTAGAGCATCCAGTGTCGTTTTCTAAAAACCCAAAAGATAGCTTTTGAGTTGGGAAAAACTCCCACTATCGTTCGCTAAAACCCCAATTTTTTGAATAGGGGTGAACAGTCGCTCGCTAAACTTAGAAATCGCGATAGAAGAGAGGCTAAATGTAGAAGACGGAAGAAGATCTTCCATTTGAGAAAAAAATCGAATGGGCGGAAGATAATGCTCCGTTTGTCGATTAATTTATTTTTTAAAAAATGAAAAGATGAGAGACGAATGAAGAAGCTCCGTCTTTTTTTTTTAATTTAAAGTATTCAGAAATTTCTTTTCCAAAAAATTACGAAAATGCCATCCAAATATTACGAAAATGCCATTAATTAATTACGAAATTGCCATTAGAAAAAATTTAAAAAAAACAACGACGGAAGATCTCCGTCCAAGCTTTTCCTGCCAATTTGCTTCATCAAATTATTACGAAAATGCCATCTTAAATTTTTTTTTTTTTTAGGATGGACGGAGGAAGAAGCTCGGTCTCAGTTTTTTTTTGGCCGATTTAGCACCAACAATAGCAAACTTCTCCCTTTATTGCTATTTGCCAATTGCTAAAAGTTCAAAATTTGTTAAAAACGATAGTGGATGCTCTTAAGATTAATAACAGATCCTAATTCCTAACTAATTACAATTTAAGAACATAATACCATAATATGTTTACCAAAGAACAAATCAATGTAAATAAGTAAAATAACTGAAGAGCTGAATAAAGACCCAACCAAAAATTATATTGTTTTTGGTCTTTGAGTTACCAACATTAGTATAATGCAAGAAAAACGAACAATTTACAGACTTTAAAAATCAAAACTTACATTGCATTCCTTCATCTCCCTCTCTGTATCAATCAAAGGAATCTCGCCAGCACAAGCAGCGGCATACATATCAAGGAGCTCCGGCATCTGCTCCTTATTTACAAGAATGAATTTCTGAACAAAATTCTTGTCTGAAAGGCACGCTACGCTATAAAAGCTCCTCCCTTTCCCAGCCACTTTCATATTCCTTGCTTCTAAAATGCCCATAACAAAATGTCGAGGCATCAACCTCTTCTTAAGGCTAAAACCTAGGATCCTCGGGTTATGGTTAATCTCTGGACTCTCATACCCAACCTTTCTAATCAAGAACTCCATCTTCTCCCTCATCGTCTTCTCAGTAAATGCAATAAAATTCGGAAACTTCACAAATGCAGCAATAAACTCTCTCTCCAACCAACCATAACCTCTGAAAACCTCCATTTTCTCATTGAAATTTTTAAGCCCAGCAGAAGACAGCGCAGCCAGTCCGGCCATAAACCCCGGAGATCCGCGTCGGAATCCAAACTCGTCCACCTTATTCAGCAACACCTCCATCGAATATATTCCCCTCCTCATAACTCCAGGCCCTCTAATCAAAAACCACCCTACATTCTCCTTCAAAAAGCCATACTTCGTCAAAAGCTCAATCTTCGGATGTATGCTATCAATGTCTTGACACATGAGACCCGGGTTTCTGGTGAAGGCCACTAAGAGCTTCTTAATGTCATCATTCACCAACTTCTTCCAAAACTCAAGGCGGGTTATGGCTGTAGCGGCAGGGCAACGAATGGAAGGGGGCTGGTATATGATGAGCTGGCGAAGCTCGGAGTCCGAGAAGTAGCCAGTACCACGAAGAGCACGGTAATTGGGCTCAAGAGTGGTGGCTGGGTCAGTGAGTAGGATGCGGGAATCACGGGTAACGATGGAAAGGATGTCCGAATCAGTGAAGTTAAGGTGTTTGAAGAAATGCCTGACTGAGTCAGGTTTTTCAGGAGAGGTGAGGTGGGAGATGGATTTGGAGGCAGTGGCTGCCTTGTGTGGGGAAAACCCAAATGTGGTGATTAAGTAGTCTGTTATGAACTGGGATTTGGGTTTAGGGTTTAGGGTTTTAGAGGATGAGGAGAATGGGAAATGGATTTGATGGTGAAATGGGGAGGATGAAAAGTGGGGTTTTTTGAGAAACTGAATCATTGTTTTGAGTTGGAATTTTCGCTATGAAATTAGAGCAGATTAAAGGGTTTTAGCACTAACCTTTGACCTCTGTTGAGATTGAGGTTTGAATTGTCTGATCGAAAACCCCAAGCCTTTTTTTTTTAATGGCTAATCCCCAAGCTCTTTCTAAAAACCCAGAAAAAGAGAACATCGCCCTTTTTGGCTGCTTTGTCTTTGTGCTTCTATTTTTTATTTTTTTATAAATAAATTTTATTTTAAGAAATGAAAAATGACCAAATGATATTCAAAGTTGAGTAATGCTTTAGCCACTACCAATTTCACTACAATTTCATTCACTACCTTAGGTGACATATTCCTATTGGAAAGTTCTCCCACCTACTCTATTATTCCCTACCTATTGGAGTGTGTCACCTAAGATAGTGAAGAAAAATGTAGTGAAATTGGTAGTGGCTCTAGCATTACTCTTCAAAGTTTATGATAATTCTAAATTTGCATACAAACTTTTTATAATACCCATAGTTTTCGAAGTATTTAAAATATGACAAAAAACTATCTGATATTAAGTTTTCCGTTAAGTTAATAGAATATCTTCCAAATATATCTCTTAATGGGTTAAAACCCCTTAAGTGTTAAATGTAGAAATTGTCATCATCTTCTTATACAAATTACAAAATTCATCCCCATCACCACCACCGACCACCATCTCCACCGCCTCCGAAATTCATCACCATCATCTTTATCTCCGTCTCCACCAAAAATTTTATAAAAAAATCAAAACAAGAAAAAATGAAAACATTGAAAAAGAAGAACTGAAAAGAGAAGAAGAGAAATTTGGGGTATATCTGTAATTTCACATTATTTCCACTAAAAAAATAATATTGGAAGGGATTTTTGTCCTATCTTAAAAACTTTTGGCGTATTAGGGTATTATAAAAACTTTGGCTGCTATTTAGAAATTTAAAGGTAAACTTTGGATGCTATTTCAGCTTTCTCCCTTTAAGAAAATATGGAATATAACCACCCTATTCTATTAACCCTATTCTATTAACGAGTAATCTAACAAAATAAATCTGAAAAATGTAGACAAATATAAGTTGTAAAAAATCAGCAGCATAACCTCTTAACAGCCCTTAAGTTATGGGCTCAAATCTAAAGCAAAAGTAATAGTATAAGAAACTACTTCGTCAACAAACATGGGTGATGATAGGTCTATGGTAAGGTTGGACAGATCCCTGCCTCCTCATCATCGAAGTGATGCACTGGATAGGTGTGTAAAAATAGATTAGAAGTTCTAACTATTTAGAGTATTTGTAGTCGTTCCGACTTAAATTTTAAAAATTTGGCATATAGGAATAAAATAAATGGGTTTGAGTTGTTGACGTTTAAACTCAAATTTTGGATTTTAATTTAAAAAAATGAACGGACGAGAAATGATTTTCCGTCTGTTAATTTTTATTTTATTTTTTAAAATAAAAAAACAACGGACGGGGAATCATTTCATATCCGTTGTATTTTTTAAAAAAATAAATAAATTTAAATCATAATTAATTCCTAAATTACTGTTAAATTAATCCTAATTAATTCTTATTAAAGCTTAAACAAATCTTAATTTTTAATTAATTTTAATAAAAACCTAAATTTTACCCATGGAAATAATTCTAGGGTGTATTCTATAGAAAAAAAATTCAAACAAAAAGAATGAAATGGCTAGGATGGGGCTTCATCTCCCGTCCCGGCTCATTTTACTAATTTTTAAAATTAAAAAAAAACACGGGAAATGTTTTCCCGTCCAACAAATTTTTTTTTAAAATTTAGAAGAGACGAAAGATCATCTTTTGTCCGAGATTTTTTTTTTCAACGGACAAAAGATGATCTTTTATTAGCTATATTTTGGCAATTGTCATTTTTTATTCCAAATATAGTCGACTATTGTAGTTTTCAAACCCAAATTTTGGGTATTTGGCCAATGACTGCAGCGCTTTTTTCCCCTCCAAATTTTACAAAAATTGGGTAAAAATTCAACGACTACAGATGCTTTGAAGTATTTGTATTTTGCTAGATGTGTGCACTTCTTTTGGTTTTTGTAATTTGTTTATATACTAGATTTGCCTGTGGGAACGTACCTACAGCACGTCTTTGGAACGATACAGCATATGAAAAGCTTTGTAAACGGTAAAACAACAATTATGTAGCTCAAGTTTGAATAGTATGTGTAACTCCTATTTTCCGTATCTGTATTTTTCTATTGTATTTACATTCCTTGTATTCTTTTATCAATTTGAGATCTGTATTTTGTTCCAGCTCGAATAAAATAATTCTTTTGTTTGAACTCAATTTTTGTGCCAATATTTATTTCAATCGAATTGTTCATATCTACTCTTATGTGTCGTTCTTCACGAAGAAATGGACTGGTTCATCTCATTTATTTCATTTTCTATAATTTTAATGAATTTTGGGTCAATCTCTTGTTAGATCCCCCTCAAACCCGATATCCAAATACCCAATAACCCAAAACCCCTCCTATTTAACCCTAAACCTACTTAACCCTAACCCTAACCCTAACCCCTAATTACTGTGTAACCCTATTTTCCCCATAGCCGCCTACCTCCTTCTCCCGTCTCCTTCCTCCGCTTCCAATCGAAACCCATTTTGGAGCCGATCCCCATCACCTCACCGCCTCATTCCCCTTCAGCAGTCGTCGTCCCTTCCCCTGTGCATCATCGTCGTCATCTCACCATCAACCACGGCATCGTCCCCATCTACCATTGCCGAAACTCTACAAACTCATTGTCTGTGCCATCATCGTCGTCTTCCCATCCTCTACCCCACTGCACCATCGCCTTAACCCATCACCTCTTCACCCTCAACCTCCGCTCTCATCGCCAACATACCCAAACTCCCACCATTCTTCGCTCCCCTATTTTCGAACCCAAAGCAGAGCGCCTCGATGCTGCCACCAAACTCCACCACGCTGCCCCATCACCATCGTCACCTCCCTGCGTCGAGTTTCTCTCGACGTCGCTGCCGCCTGTGCCGTCAACCAGCCACCGCCGAGGTCCCCCCTCTCTCTCTGTTACTGTGAAGGAAGGAAGAAGAAAGGAACTGGTTTGATCTTAACCGTTGGATCTCATCAAGATCCGAGCTCAAGATCCGATCTTGATCTGATTTGATCTTTACCATTGGATCACTTCTCAGTCGTTGATCGCCTTGATCTTGATCATCCCATCAAGATCCGTGCCGATCGTTCTCTCCGTCGGATTCGTCGACTACTCCCCTAAGGCAAGTATTCTTCTTGTACAAATTTTTGTTCTAGTACAAGCATTTAATTTTAAAATACTGCAAATAAATAGTAGTTGTGACTCCTCCCTTTCTCATCGTTGTTGATCTAATATTATTCCTGATCGATTCCATAATCTTAAGAGTCACAACCCTTCGTTGATATATTTACAAACTAGTTGGACCCCCTTTATCTCCTAATTACTTGAACATGAACCCCTTGACTTGCAGACGTATGAGGTATGATTAGGGCTGTTCACACTTTGGTTAAAACCGATTACCGAACCGAACCGAAATTTGCCGATTTGGTTCGGTTTTTTGATTTTTCGGTTCGGTTTTGACCCGAACCGGGGTTTTTAAGAGAGTTCGGTTCGGTTTTTGGTTGGCTTTTGAATAAACCGAACCGAAACAAAAACCGAAGTTTTTTTGGACCCATGGTTTTTTTGAACCGAAACTTATAAGATCAGCCCTAATACGTTCCTTCCTTGTTTTGACTGAGGATGATGCTCATGGTTTTTTTTTTTAAAATAATGGGACTGACTGATTGTTGATTATTTGTTAGAATTATGAATTGGGTTGAATTGGAGTTTAAAATGTGGTGGTTTAAATTTTTGATGCTATATATATATATATATATATATATATATATATATATATATATATATATATATATATATATATATATGTAATGTGAATGAATTTGATGTTGAACTACGCATTTATATGGGTAGGTTCTCCTACAAGTAGAAATCACGTTGATGTTGCTCCGAGAACTACTGCTCCTCAAGGAGTTTATGGAAAGGGAAAACAGGTAAAAGAGCACTGGTTGTAGTTCTTGCGATTAAGGGGGAAATTAAGTTTGACAATTAAGGACCCACCTTGATTATAGTTCTTGCATTTTAAGATGAGTAGTGATCAAGTGAATTATTTTTCAATCAAAAGTAGATCCAAGGAGACACCAATCAAGATGCTCATGGCACAAGAAATTTCTAAAGAAACTGAGTGTAAAAGGAAGCAAACCAATATCGTGGCCAGGCTAATGGGCCTCGGCGAGGCAGTTCCTACTCGTCGTCGGTCAGTTTTAGATAATACGAAAGGAAGCTTTAGAGATGGTGATCATTCTTCGAGTGAGAGATTATAAAGATGTCTATGGAGCTTGGGGGAAGGAACAATGTGATGAAAACCAAGGTGAGAAAAGAAGAATGGCTCTCGTTCATGAAAAGTTCATCGAAGCAAAGCCACCGCTTGCTTTGGATGATAAGCTGCTGCAGTCGAAGGAATTCCAAGTTCGGTTAGTTCGGTTATTAACCGAACCGAACTGATAAAATTCGGTTCGATTCAAACCGAACTTGTAGAGTTTCGGTTCGGATTTCGGTTCCAGTTTTACCAAACCGAAAAGTTCGGTTCGGTTCGGTTTTTTCGGTTCGGTTCGGTTTTGAACCGATGAACACCCCTAGGTATGATGTGTTGTGTTGATCTTACATTCTTTAGAGTTGAGAAATACAAGAGACTTGCTGATTTGATTCCTAATGCATCCGTATTTGAATCACACACTAATCTAGACTCATAATAGCCATTCATGCAACTTGTATATATAAGAAATTCATACTTGCTGCTGTTCTTGTCGTTACTTGCTGTTTTGATCCCAATAAAACAAAAACCTGAACTTGAGTCCTGAATGTCTAGTTGTCAATAACACCAAGAGTTTTTGAATTCCGAGTTACGGTCTAGGAGATATCGCAGTTTTACTGCTGTTGTGTCGGTAGTCGCAGATTCACAAAAATTGCTGCACCTCTTTAGTTTGCAATTATTTTAACTATGCTACTAGTAAGTAATTGACTTAAAATTTTGCATGCTGTTACTGGACACCCTAGAGAACATTCTCTAATTTTCTCAGAATTAATTAATGATGTTTCAACCCTGTTTCATATATACAAACTCGGTTTTACCAATTCTGGCTGAACACAAATGCTGTATAGTTTGCTGTTTTGACACATGTTACCACAACTTTTATGTACCTTAATTATATGCATTGGAACCGGACATGAGTCTAGATTCTATATCTTATGACGGATCCACATTTGCTATCTTGTAGCAATGGGAATCACAGTTTTGGTACAGCAACGTCGTGCTGTCCAGATTTGAGATTTTCGTTGTTCTTGATATTTTGATTCATGTTGACCCTCGAATATGCTTTATAATTATCTTAAACTTGTTCCATATTCATGATTATGTTTACTTGACTTGTTTTGTACACTTTCATGCTTGCTTGATGATAATAATAAATAATAAGCCGGGGTTTAAGGGAAAGACTATAGTAGTGGACAATATAGGTAAGTGTACTCGGAAGGGGGCCCGCATTTCCCACTTGATACATGCCTCATAAACTAGTATATTATTAATCGATTCATGAACTAGTATATTATTTAATTCATGAACTAGTATATTATTAATCAATTCATGAACTAGTATATTATTTGATTCATGAACTAGTATATATATGATTCATGACTTGTCTTGTTATGACTTGACACATAAACTAGTTCTATGATTACCCGATTCATGAGCATGGCTTGCTTGATACTTGATACCTGAGTACACCACCCTATAAACTCCACCACTATGCCTAAACGTAACTGATTGTATGTAGCAACCATGTAGTAAAAGTATGGATGCATAAAGTGTTACCTAGATAGAATTAAACATTAGACTTAAGATTAACTTGTCACGTGTACACACTTGATACCCTACTTGATTACATGATACATGAGACTTGATACTTGTACTTGACAACTCGACACTAGACTTGAGACTTATTACTTCACACTTGTACTTGATACTTGTTACTTGATACTTGATATTATTATATGTTCACTAACCACTTGTTCTACTACTAGCATTTGTCATCCAATCTTGTCATTTAAGCTGTCT
Organism: Hemerocallis citrina; assembly: GCA_017893485.1. Lineage (NCBI taxonomy): Eukaryota > Viridiplantae > Streptophyta > Magnoliopsida > Asparagales > Asphodelaceae > Hemerocallis > Hemerocallis citrina. Next base: position 211,526,580 of record CM030366.1, read on the forward strand.
TTCTTACTAGCTAGTTCTTGAATCCTCACTACTTGTTGCATTCCTATTACATTCTTGATTTCAAATCTTGTTCCATATTTCTTTTACTTGTTTTACTATTTGCGGCCCTAATTTGCACTAAGGGCGTTTCTCGTGTTTTCTCTATTTTCTCCTTTATATATATATATATATATATATATATATATATATATATATATATATATATATACACACACACACACATAGATTTTGGAGACGTGTTGCCTGCTGGAATTGGTGAGCAGACATTTTAGGCTTCGCTTGGAACAAGGACTTGCTTAGATATTTTGTTTTCTTGAGTTATTTATTTCTTGCTACTTAAAAACTTGTAACGGGCTTATGTTCCCGAGTATTTATCTTTTGATCCAGAGTTGAAAACTATTTGGAATATTATTATTTGTTTCAATTGTTTATGTTGCTTAATAAATTATTCATGCATGCGTGGTTGTATACATTTCGTTATATTCTTGTTATGATGCTGAGTTGATCCTACAGCTCACGAATGATGAAAATCATTCGCTGGGTTTTGTCACTCGGTCATATTCCGTGTTTTTTGGGAAGCGGAGTGTGACAGTATGACAATAATTAGTTGTAAATAAAAGTTATTGTTTCCATTAGTATATGTTGAAAAATAATTATGAATGGGGGTGTAAAATTCAACTTCTTAGATCTTTGAAGGTGGAAAATAATGAAATTTAATTATTGATGAGATATTTGTTATTTTCAATGTAACATGAGTAATAAAAAAATATAAAAATTATGAAAATTTATAAACCTGAAATCTGATAAATCTCAAATTTCTAAGTAAAAAATGTGAAAATCTAAATTTATGATAAAATGAGAGGGGGGGGGGGGGGAATATGAAAAGGTGAAGAAAGAAAAAATATATAGCAATGAAGCAATGATTTTTTTTTGTTTGGGGGGAAAAACATTGGTTTTGAGGGGAAAACTTTTTTGAGGGGAGGGGGAGATGAAAAGGTGAAGAGAGAAAAGATATATAGTAATAAAGTAATATTTTTTTTTTGTTTGGGTGGAAAAACTTTTTGGAGGGGGGGGGGGGGGGGGAGAAATATGAAAAGATGAAGAGAGAAAAGAGATATAGTAATAAAGTAATGAATTTTTTAGTTTGAGGGGAAAAACATTGGTTTTGGGGGAAAAACTTTTTGGAGGGGGGGAAGAGAAATATGAAAAGGTGAAGAGATGAAAGAGGTATAGTAATAAAGTAATGAATTTTTTTTGTTTGGGGGGAAAACTTTTTGGAGGAAAAATATGTTTTGGAAGGGTTAATCTAAACCGTTGATTTTGTTTCAATTGAAGGCGAACCACTTCATAATTTTTTACCTTCTTCAAATTGTCTTGTGTTTTATTATATAGATAGTCATTTAACTCGAAAATGATGATATAGCATTGTACTGCATGTGCTTATCTTGAAAAGAATTTGGAGCATACTACAATTTCACAAAAAATTTATAGCTAATTTGCATAAAACTATCCACAACACATTTTACTGTCAAATATTCTAACTTTGTTTCACTTTAATTCTTTAATATGCTTCTCCAATTTACAACTTAATATCTTCAGTTAGAGCATCTCTATTTGTTAGTTAAAAATTCAAAATTTACACAATTTAGCCAAAAAAAATTCCTTGGCAGAAAACTCAAATTTTGAGTTGAAGATGAGCAGTAGTCTGCTATATTTGGCATGGGAAATGGCAGTTTGCAAAACGTAGGAGACGAATGATAAAATTTTGTTGGAGAGATTTTTTTCGTGCAATATATTGTCAGACGAAATTTCTGACAATTTTGTTTAAAATTATTTGAACGGACAAAAGAACATCTTCCGTCCATTCAAATTTTGATTTTATTAAGATTTAATTAATTTTTTTAAAAAAATCACAAGTGTCAGACGGAATGTTAATTTTTTGTTAATTAACCCTCTCTTTTTTTAATAGAAAACTCAAATTTTGGATTCAACGACTGTGCTAACCTCCTCAAGTTGCTATTTCTTAAATTGTCAAATACCCAAAATTTAGAAGCAATGACTACATATGCTCTTAAGTACTGCTAATGGTTGAAATAAAATATTCAGTATTATTAATGGCTAAAATAAAATATTCTAACATGCAGAACAGGCTAATGTAATATGATTTTGCCCTTGAGAAAAAAATTATGTGAACGAACTAATTTAATTATGTGGATCTACATGTGAACTAATTCCTACTTACTAAACCAACCAGAGAAACGAACTTTGAATTATCCTGATTTTTCATACATTAAACTAGTATACTACCATGCCTTGCATATTTTAACAATTTTATGACTAGCTTCAGGTAAGAATTATTTAAAGAAGGATATCGATCAAAATACAGATATAAATACAATTTTGGAAGAATAGAACAAACAAAAAAAGCTGTCACCATAAAAACTTCAACCAGCTACTTGTCTTCATCTCTATTGTCCATGGATTTGGTTTGGAGCAGCTGAAGCAGCAAATGCGCATGCAGTGAGAGAGTACTTCCAACTCTGTTTTTCCTTTCAAATTATGATCCAATGTCTGGATCTGACCATGGCCAAGGAGACAGACATGGAGAAGCGGTGAGAGCTCAGGGCTTAGCGGAGGTAGGAGCTGAAGAAGGTTGAAGATAAGCTGAGTCAGGGGAAGAGTAATTGTTTTCGAGTTTGCGTATCAGTCCTTTGGAGTTTGTGTATCAGTCCTTGGAGATAATCTTTCTTCGAGGGGTTTTATTGTAAAAATGCATTGTAATTAACAAATAGGCCAAACAGACTGAGTAACGGCTTGTCCAAACACGTGCTGCGCACGTATTGTTCTTTTATAAATACTCACCCCTGTAATCGTTCTTGTTATGAATAAAGATTTGTTTTCTGTTCATCAAATTGACCTTCTCTCCTTGCACCTCCATTGCTGTCCTAGCTTGGATCGATGCCAAGAAGACGAGGTCCTTCCACCGTCGCCGTCGCCGGTGAACGGCCTGGAACAAATTATCTGTCATCACTACATTAATCGGAAAGTAAAACAACAATCGGAATCACTAACAATTTAAATTAAAGGAAGAACAATGTGAATACTTCCCTGTCCACCCTCTTCATTCTCGAAGTAATTTCTCGGCATTATTATTATATTACAAATTGACAGGCAACATAAAGCATTGTTCGGGTCATGAGTCTCAACTACTAGTGAAAGCTTGGCGTTCTTTTAGTGCCAGAAAGTTATGTTGCCTGTTGTATAGGCAGAACATAATTCCACTTTCTTTGCAGTAAGAAAAAGAGCCCACATACTGAGCTCATGTTAAGATGGAAATTAGTAAGACGCATGACCGAGTAATGCTTCAAATTGCCTAACAATTACACGAAAAAGATATTTTCTCCATAGTAGAAGACAGAGAGGAAGATTTTTTTTTTCCTTGTATATTTTGGAAGCTGAAGGATTCGTCCATTTTATAAAGCCTAATTAGTTATACATGAATCATGCTATCAATAGGACCTTAATGACGTCCATTAATCACATAATGATCCCATTAACACTCAGAAATTATAGAAGAGATTTGCATTTCTATGCATTTAGAATCAACAATAAATTCAATTTTTATTTTTTTATGTATTTATTTTTAGGAAGTAGCCACACACACTTTACCGAGAATATATATTAATTGGTGGAATTTTTTTTGTGCAAGCAGGATTAAAACTCCCGACCTCTTGCTCACTAGCGAATAAACTTACCAGTAGACCACACTGACACCTGCGATATTTTTATGTATTTAGAATCAACAATAGACGTATATCATGCTTAGGTTGAGAAAACCCATGTTTTTTAACTTGTGTCGTATTTTGTGAGAACAAGGGTGTTGGAGGACAAGATACATGAGACCATCGAAGAATAGGTTGCAACGTTCTTACACGCACTTGGTCATTATGTTCGTAATAGGATAAACGGGAAATTTTGTCCATTTAGGTAAAGCGGTGACTCCTTACTGTCACCATGCTCTTTGGGCAGTCAATTAACATCGGTATTTCATACGGCCATCCTCTGGGGCGTCTAGGGGTATTGTCATTGGTTTTAACCCAAACATATACAATTGCTTAGATGAAATTCAGGGGAAGTTCTCACTGTCAGTTCTGCTCCAGCAGTGGATTGATAACTGGACCCAATCGATTACAGATAATTATGGCCCTAACCTAGCGTCCTCTAGAGCTGAGTTTTGGACATAACTCCTCTCAATTCAAGCACATTGGCATCATCCTTGGGTAGTTGGGGGGGCCTTCAACATTACGAGGTTCGCCTGCGAACACCGTGACAGAGGATCGAGTGATGCGGAGAGAGAGGAGTTCAATCGGGTTATAACATATTTAGAACTGGTGGATATTCCAATCTCAGATAGACTCTTTACATGGTCTAATGTGCAAGCATCCCCTATCATGGCAAAGCTAGACATGGTCATGGTCTCGATGAACTGAGAGGCTGAGTTCTCTATGGTCTATGCAAAATCTTTACCAAGACCGATGTCTGATCATGTTCCCATTAGAGGAACTGAGGTGGCAGTAGTATGGTGTGAAAAGATACGCAAGCTTCAGAAAAGACTTCGGAGATTGAACCATACCAGGTTTGCAACAATCTGGCACACCAAGGAGTCCATCCTGGAGGGCATTGACAAACTGAAATGACTGGAAGAATCTAGAGATCTTACGCAAGAGTAAATGAATTGGTTATTGAGTCTAAAGGAGGAAATAGGCCAGCTTTATAAGCTTGAAGAAATCAAATGGCAGCAAAGGCCCAGAATATCGTGGCTCAAAGAGAGAAACACAAATACGCCCTTCTTTCATAGAGTCTCGAGTGCGCGAAGAAAGTCTAACCTCATACTCTTCATCCAAACAGAGATGGACGTGGTACAAAAAGAGGAGCAAATTAAGACAGTGTTTCAGACACTACAAAAACCTTCATGGGAACAAGGTAGAATTTCAGGCTCCCCTCAGCGATGTTTTTTGGCACAACACGACGCAGAACGTGGGGCAACCACTACAGACCATTGAAACGTCATTCACGAAAAGGGAGGTGAAAGAGGTAATCCTTCAATTGGGTAAAGAGAAAGTATCAGGTCCAGACAAATTCCCTATAATTTTTTTACCAAATCTTCTGGAAAGATATCAAAGATGATTTGATGGCAGTTATGGCCAAGTTCTATGACCATAGACCAAAAATGGGCAGACTCAACTTTGCGTACGTAGTTCTTATCCTGAAGAAGGATGACTCGTTCAGAGTGAGAGGACTTTCGTCTCATTAGTCTCCTCAATTGCTCGATTAAGCTAATTTTCAAGTTACTTGCCAACAGATTAGGGAAGGTGATAAACGACCTGATCAGTCGATAACAGACAAGTTTCATCAAAGAACGTTGCATCCTGGACTGTGTAGCCATTGTAGTGAAAAAAAAACACTGGTGTCATATCTTGAATAGCAGCAGCTACCTATTAAATTTGAATTTTGAGAAAGCCTATGATTCGGTCAAGTGTGATTGTTCACTCGAAGCGCTTAAAGGCAGGGGCTTTGGAAATAGATGAATCTGATAGGTGAAACACTGTCTGACAACGAGTAGGATGTCAATCACTGTGAATGGAACGGTGGGGCGACCATTCTCCTGCAGAAGGGGTTTGTGACAAGGTGATCTATTTTCACCCTTATTGTTCACAATAGTCATGGATGTCCTCAAATCCATGATGGACAGCTATAGACGTGCTGGTTGGATCACGCTAGTGGCCAGCGGAGAAATCGATCAGGCTATACAATCCTACAATATGTTGATCTTTGGAAATGAGAATATGGGGGAAAGAATTGCTTTCAAGGGAGTTCTTTACTGTTTAGAAGCCAGGTCAGGATTACACATAAATTTTCACAAGAGCGCCCTCATCCCTATTGCAATGGAGGAGGAAGATGTGTTGTCACATGCTACCTTTCTAAATTTTTAAGTATCTTGGACTGCCACTCATACCAGGGAGACTAAAGAAATCGGACTGAATACAGATCATTGACAGAGTCGAAGCTAGACTGTCAAGATGAAAAGGTAAACCGCTCTCCTATGAGGGAAAGTGACTTTGATTAACTCAGTATTGTCCAACTTACCGACATATTACATGTCATTCTTTGAATTACCAAAGTGGGTGGTCCAAAGGATTGACCGAATCTGAAAAATTTTCTTGTGGAAATGCGTATATGTGGGCATGGGGCTACCATCTCATCAGGTGGGAGAAAGCATGTATGAATAAAATTCATAGGGGGTTGGGGATTGTAGATCTGAGAGACATGAACCTCTCTCTTCTCGGCAAGTGGTGGTAGAAAGTATATCAGCCTGACGGTGAAGGATGGCAGAACTTCACTCAGTCTTATCTACAAGGAAGAAGGACGCGTAACATGTGTTTCTTTGTAGGGCCGAAAGTATCATAGTACTGGAAAGTAGTGACCAGAGCATACGGCAGTTTAACAGTTGTATCACGTCATTCATTGGAAATGGCTTTATAACGAAGTTTTGGTGGGACAAATGGTGTGGAGCACACCCACCAAGGGATCTGTTCCCCGATCTTTACGAGCAGGCATCTTACCCCCACGTCACGGTGGCCAAAAGCTGGAACAAAGGATCTTGGAGATCTCCTTTCAGGTCACGATTATCTTTGGACTCCCAGGAGAAACTTGTCAAGTTACAGACATATATTGCACAGTCAAGGATAAGGTACTCTCATGGCCCTGACCGTAAAGTCTGGGAACTAGAAAAGAATGTGTCGTTCTCCGTACAGTCGCTCTACAATCGCATCAACTTCAGAGGATGTACTCCGAAATGGTCTACAATCCTTTGGAAGGCCAAGGCACCATTAAAGGTTAGAGTCTTCCCTTGGCATGTACTGATGAGAAATCGCCTCTTCTTAGACTGCCATAGGAGCAAAGCTATGCTGGTGGAAGTCTTGAGAGCCCTCAGAACTACTAGCCACCCACAATTGTATGAGGACCTGTGGATCGGTCTCTGATTAGCTATTGTGAGAAATGAAATGAGAGAAGTGTTGTATATTGTCATCGCCACAATGACCTGGATTTTATGTCTTGATAGAAATAACTTTTACTTTCGTGGGACTCGTAATAATATTTATGGTAATTTAACTCTTATTATGCATCAGATTTTACTTTGGTCCACATCTGCGGCAACGGGACCAAGGGGAAGGATCGTCAGGGCCTTCCAGGTGGACGAGTACGACGACGAGGAGATCGTGATCGGTTCTGCACTTGACTGAGGGGCACGCCATGTACCGCTTTTCCACCCTCCAGGGTTTTGTTGGAAGGAACCCTGTCTTATGTTATCTTTTATATGTACTCGTTATGTTATTTTGACTATTTCTTAGACTACTTGTCCCACCCTCCTATGTTAGGTGGAGATCTTATGTTTTTTTGTAGTTCTTGTACATTTACCCGGTACTCTGGGTTTATTTTGATAACTTCTTATACATAAAACTTGGTGGCTATACTTCACATTTAATTCTCTTCAACAACAACAACAAAAAACAATGGTAATTCGCAGAAATGCTTGTCACAAGTCAAATGGTCTCAAAGCACCAGCAAGTATTACGAGTATTTCTTCATTAACCATATATAAGTCTAATATATTTAACCAAGCCAAATACTACATTTGTGTTCATTTTTCGTTCTTAGGAAGATATTGTATTGTGGGAAATAGTTGCACCTTTTTATGGAACTCGCTACCTAATGTATGGATCAAGCACCAGATAATGTAAATGAACTATTAAACTATGAACATTCTTCCTTGTGCATAACTGTTTTTAGGCATTTTCATCTTTGAAGGGTCACTTTAAGACACTAACATCCAATCCCGTTTTCCCGATTCTAACTCAGGTAGATTCCATTCTAGCTTGCTGCACATTACATTATTTTGTTAAGATTATTGGATGAGAGCAATTTTTTATTAATTTATTTTTTTTAAACTGAATACAATATAGCTCATACATATAGAAGAGAATAGTAGACTGAACTGATACATAACCAATACCCCCTCTCAAACTCAAGTTGGTTCAAGCAACAAGAGTTTGGAATACTGACAATGTTGATGTGGAAGGAACGACAAACTGTGGTGCAGTAACGGCGTTTGATGGTGCATGTGACGGAACTAAGAAGTAGAATGTTGCGGAAGGAAATAGTGGTGGCGCACTGTTGAGATCTCACCCCGAACAGTGGCGGGATCTCCATATCCCGATCTGTGATGGGATCTCACCCCTGACTTGAGACATAGTCGATAATGTGATCTCACCCCTGAACTGTGAAATAGACTGATGAGATCTCACCCCTGACTTGAGAATGGTCGATAATAGGATCTCACACAAGACTTGAGAATTGTTGATGATGGGATCTCACCCCAAACTTTAGAATTGTCGATGTGGTGGGATATCATCCCTGAACTGAGAACTGGATGCTGATAACACCCCCTCTCAAACTCACGATCGATCAACCGGAGTGAGTTGACGATCACGATCGATCAACCAGAGTGAATTGACAATCTGCATGTAGAAGCACAAGAACCTGTAAGATTTTTTTATTTTATTTTAATGAAATAGCAAACGAGGCCAAAACAACAAACACCAAAGTAATAGAACAGAAAACAGTGAAATCAACCCAATCAGCAAACAGCAATAACACCAAACAGCAACAAAAGCACGTGCAACACGTGCACACCGAAACAATAGCAAGAGCAAATCTCCAATGGCCAAACAACAACCAACAATGCGAGACAGTGAACCCAGTAACCGGCAATGGTGACGACGACAGCTGTGAACACTAGAGACAGCAGCACCCGCAGCAACCGCCAGGGCAAGGGGGTTGTCGGGGGGTCTAGTTGGTGTTGTTGGCGTCAAGTGGTAGCCCTGAAGACAGGACGGCTCCGGTGGTGGTTGACGGTAGCAAGGGAAGAGGAGAGAGAGACGGCGGCACTTCGATGCTGGTCGACTGGCTGCAAGGGAAGAGGAGGGCGGCGGTCTGAATGGGTTCTCGGTGGTCGGGAGAGACAAGGGATGCTAGGGTCGAGGGCTGATGGTGGCGGAGGTCTGATGAGGACAGGGCGGCTGACTGGTGGAGGGCGGCGCTGGGAGTTGGGGTTTCTGCGGAGGTTGGAGGATGTTGGGAAAAGAGGCGATGGACAACAGTGGGGCTCGACGGGAAGAGGAGAACGGATGGGTTCTGAGAAACACAGGGGAGAAGGAGAGAGATGATGACGGGGAGAGAGAAAGACAGGGAAGAGAGAGGGAGACGGCTGAGGAAAGAGATTGAGAGTTGATTAGGGTTAGGGTTTTGGAGATTTGTTGTTTGATGACGGCTAGGGTTTTGGAAATTTGTTATTTGATGATGGCTATGGTTCTGGAGATTTGATCGGGAGAGAGATGTTCGGAGGTGGAGTGATTCCGATAAAGACAAGAATTACTCCACCTCAATAACGAGAATCAAATTAGTATAGGCCTTATAGGATTATAAGCTCTGATACCATGTTAAAATTATTGGATGAGAATAATTCTTTATTGATTGGTATTTTTTAAACTGAATACATATGGCTCATACATATAGAAAAGAATAGAAGACTAAACTGATACATAATTAATATGGGACTAAACTAATATATGATCTAACAATTTTGTATTATACAACAGTGGGGGTGGCATGATCGGGCAAAGAATTCTGGGTACCACACACCATCTCCTCAGCAGGAAGGTCTCAAAGCCAACAAGGAGAGAGAATATTATGGCTTTGACTTTAAGAGATCAAATTATGCAGGAAATATGGGCTAATATGAATTGACTTCATGTTCTATTTGGCTTTCGGTTCATTTCAGTTTGCTCAGCATTTTCCATAGCATGTTTCTGTAATAAGATGGACTTGTAGTTGTCTTTGCATTTGAATTGCTTGAAGAACATATATGTTGGACCAAAGGACGACAAGCACGACTCCTTAAGAAAGAAGAAGATCATCTCATGACAATGTTGAACACACGCATGCACAATGTGGCTTCATTTAGATGTAGAGATATGATGCGCCTCTTCCCTTGTTCTTGGCCATGGCTATTGGGGAAAACAGAGGAGGGAGAATCAAGAAGATGGAATTAGAGGATTAGAGCGAGAACATAAGAAGAGGAAGGAATGAACATCTAAATCTCTGGTCGATCAGTGAACCGATCGACCTGTATTTATAGAACAAAAGCATATTACAAGTTGTTAGGACAGTTACAAGTGGACCCCACCTTGATCAAGGGCCATTAACAACCTAACTAACCATACAACGGCTGAGATTAGAAGATACCGATTCAGTATACATTTTTCTCACTTAAGCCCTTCTACTTCCTACTTATTACATCCTAACTGATACTCTATATCAGCTATATCAGATACATTTCCTTGATCATCAATTCCCCAGCTGCTTCCGACTTCTTCATTGCTCTTCTTCTTCATTCAGCTTGTATCAACTCCACCCCCCTTATTTTGAGACCTTGCCTCAAGGTCGAAGAGGGGAAACTTGCGAACCAGCTCCCAATAGGGTTCCCAGGTAGCTGCGCTCACATCCTGATGCTGCCACTTGATTAGTACCTCTGAAATCAACTTCCGACCTTTGATAACTTGTCTGCGACCCAGTATCTGCTCTGGTTCAAGCAAAGAAGTGGATAAAGGTATAGGAACACTTCGCTACACTTCAACTTGAGGACCCAAATGCTTCTTAAGTTGGGATATGTGAAAAACAGGATGAATTTTGGATTCTGAAGGCAAATTGAGCTTATAGGCTACAGCTCCTATTCGTTCCAAGACTGCATAAGGGCCATAATAAAGAGGGGATAATTTTCTGACTGCCCTGGTTGCTACGGAGACTTGGCGGTATTGTTGCAATTTAACATAAACCAGATCTCCAACCTGGAACTCTTTATCACACCTATGACCATCTGATTGCTTCTTCATTCGGTCTTGTGCTCTCTTCAAATTATCTTTGAGCAGTTGAAGTGTGACATCTCTTGAAAGCAATGCTTCTTCTACCTGGAGATTTTTAGCTGTATGAGGAATATAGGATAGTAGTGTCGGAGGAGGCCTTCCATAAACTACTTGATATGGGGTTGTCTTAGTGGCACTGTGATATGAAGTGTTATACCAAAACTCCGCCCAGGGTAACCATCTACTCCAATCACTGGGCTTGTGATAACAAAAACACCTTAAGTAGGTCTCCAAACATCTGTTTACAACTTCTGTTTGGCCATCCGTCTGCGGATGATAAGCAGTGGAATAGTGCAAATTTGTACCTTGAAGCTTAAGCGACTCCTTCATAAGCTGACTAGTAAACACAGCTCCCCTATCGCAGACTATGGAAAGAGGCATTCCATAGAGTTTAAAAATTCCTTCCGTAAGCACTTGTAAGATAGAAGATGCAGTGTATGGATGCTTTATAGGGATGAAATGAGCATATTTGCTTAATCTGTCGACAACTACTAGGATTACGGAATATCTGCAGCTGGAAGGAAGACCCTCAATGAAATCCATACTCGCTTGTTCCCAAATTTGCGCAGGTATTGGAAGAGGTTGTAAGAGACCTGCTGGTGTTTGACAGATATACTTACTAGTTTGGCATGTGGAGCACTCCTTCACATAGTTTTGAACATCTTTCTTCATCCCTTTCCACCAAAATGACCTGCGAAGCCTTTGAAGAGTCTTATCATACCCTGAGTGACCTCCTATGGGTGTGTCATGATGCTCCAAAATCATCATTTTCCTAAGATCTGATGTTGGACTCAACACCACTTTAGTACCTTTGTACCAAACACCCCGAACCCTGGAGAACCTACTATCATTGGTCTTCAAGACTCTATCTGATAAGTGCTTGAAATAAGGATCAATCTCATTCATATGCAGAATATCTTCCCACCATTCTGAGTGTAAAGAACTCAATTGAACCAACCAGCAGTCCATATCTCTTCTAGATAGTCTATCTGCAGGTATATTTTCACTTCCTTTCTTATATTCCACTTCAAAATTGAAGCCATAGAGCTTAACCAGCCAAGAGTGATGTGCTTCTGTTGACAACCTCTGATCTAACAAATATTTGAGTGGCTTATGATCCGTACGAATAATGAATTTCTTCCCAAATAAGTATTGCTTCCATTTCTTTATTGCCAACAATATTGCGAGCATCTCCTTCTCATAGGCCGACCAATGCAAGCATTTCCCCTTAATTCCCTGGCTAATATAGGCAATAGGATGGTTCTTTTGCAAGAGAACAGCTCCTATACCCAATTTACATGCATCGCATTCCACAACAAAAGTCTCTTTGAAGTCTGGCAGCTGCAAAACTGGGGCTGAGGTAAGTGCCTTCTTCAGCTCTTCAAAAGCCAACGCAGCAGCTGCAGTCCAATTGAATCCTTCTTTCTTCGTCAATTCCGTTAAAGGAGCAGCAATCGACCCATAATTCTTAATAAATTTCCTGTAGTACCCCGTAAGTCCAAGGAATCCACGTAGAGCTTTAACATTCTTTGGACATGGCCACTCTTGTACTGCAGCTACTTTCTTTGCATCGACAGAAATTCCTTTATCAGAGACTATATGGCCCAAGTACTCTACCTCCCGTTCTCCAAATGTACACTTGGATTGCTTTACAAATAGTTTATGTTTCTTTAGTATCGAAAAAATCTCCTTGAGATGTGTAATGTGATCTTGCCAAGAGCTGCTAAAGACCAAAATATCATCAAAGAAAACTAACACAAACTTCCTCAATTGTTGCCGAAAAATATCATTCATAAGAGACTGAAAAGTAGATGGCGCATTACTTAAACCAAAGGGCATTACTAGAAATTCGTAATGACCACTGTGAGTTCGAAATGCAGTCTTGGGTATATCATCATTGTTCATTCGTATCTGATGATAACCTGACCTGAGATCCAGCTTAGTAAAGAACTGAGAGCCATGCAGTTCATCTAATAAGTCGTCAATTATCGGAATGGGATACTTATCTTTGATGGTTTGCTTGTTTAGCGATCTATAATCTACACAAAATCGCCAAGATCCATCATGCTTTTTCACAAGAACCACTGGTGAACTGTAACTGCTACTACTTGGTTGGATAATACCCTGTTTTAACATGTCTTCCACAATACCTTCAATCGCATTCTTTTGCTCAAAAGAGTATCTGTATGGTCTAATACAAACCGGTTTAGAATTGCTCTCTAGAGGTATCCGATGGTCACAAGCCCGTGTGGGAGGCAGCTCCTTTGGTTCTTCAAACAATTCATGGAACTCCTCCAGTAACTGCTGAAGGTCTGGTGGCTGATGCACTGCTTCTTTTGAAGACTGAAGCTCATGACCGGAAGACATTAGATACAGCACAAAGCCTCTATGTGTTTGTAAAGCAATCTTGTTTGCTTCTTTATCTGAAAGTACTTTTGTTGGACTTGGAGTCAATCCGTGCAAAACCCAATCAATCCCTTCGTGCTTGAACTTCAATTGTTTGCTGATTAGATTGATTGTAACCTCAGAAACTTGCTTGATCCATTTGGCTCCAAGAACCACATCATGACCACCAATGGGAAACACCAAGAAATCATCTACAAACTCATAGCCTTGACATTGTAAGTGTACATTGGAACATAAACCACTGCCCTCCACTTCTTTTCCTCCCGCAACTCTTACATTAAAAGTTTGCTTGATGGAAAGTGGCAGCTCAACTTTTTGGAGAATAAATGGGTCAATATAATTGTGGGTAGCACCACTATCTACCAGGACATGCACATCTACACCTTTAAGTTGTGCTTTAAGAATCAGGCACTCAGTGTTTACTCCAGTGCTTAAGACTGCAGCGTTGAGATGATGGGGAACTGTGCTAATACTGGATTCTATCTTCTCCTCATCTAGTATCAATTGGTTTAACTCTTCCTCCTCCTGCAAGCTGAACAAATCCCACTCTCCTTCTATACACATATACACCTTTGTTTTACACAAATGTCCTGGGATATACTTTTCATCACAATGGAAACACAACCCTCTCTTCCGCCTATCCCACACTTCATTAGGTGATAACTTCTTTAAAGAAGGTCTATCGGAATTACTAGCACTTGTATTGCTGGAAAGAGGCTGTGCTTGGACAGCAGGTTGTGGTTGCTGAGACCAAGAATTGCTTCTATAGGTTGATTTATAAGGAGTCTTGTGAAATTGCCTTAGAGAATTGAATTTCTTCTCAAATTTTATTGCAATCTTGAAAGCTTCACTCAATGAATGAGGTTCTGCCATAGCAACATCATATTGTAATTCTTGCTTGAGGCCACTCACAAACTGATGCACAAGATATGGCTCACTCACCCCTTCTACCAAACATTGTAACTTTTCGAACCTCATTTGATAATCCAAGACTGTCGAATTTTGTTCCAGTCGACATAAAGATTTTGCTGCATCCTCGTAGATGCCTAACGCAAATCTGTTACAGATGCCTTCTTTAAACTCCTTCCAAGTAACGACATTGTCATTGGTCTTAAGAAACCAACGACACCATTGTATTGCATCATCTTTGAGGAAAAAAAACGCTACTCTCACCTTTTCTTCCCCTTTGATTCTATACAAATCAAAATAATGTTCAATTTGAAAAATCCAATTAAGCACATCTCCCGACCCTGAAAATGGATACACATCCAATTTTGGGGGTTTCAAAAAAAAATTTTCACCAAATGAGTTTTCTCCTTCAAGAACTCCTTCACTTCTGGCATTACGAAGCCCCCTTCCTTCACCAGTAAACTCAAAGTTCAAATTCTGCTTACCAGCATTCTTCAATGGAAGAACCACCTCTGACGACTCTAGATTAGTTTGAGATTCTCCAACACGTTGAACCAACAGCTGCAACTGCGCCAGGATTAAAGGAATTTGAGCAGTTTGTGACGCCATTTCTTTAACTTGGCTTTCCAACCTCACAACTCTACCATTCAAGAACTGATGACTCTTTTGCCACTCCAGATCTGGCGCAGTACCAAGAATTCCCTCATCCTCCAATTCTTGATGAACTTCGTCTTCCACACTTGTCGCAGGTTCGATTGGCTCTGATACCATTGATGCGCCTCTTCCCTTGTTCTTGGCCATGGCTATTGGGGAAAACAGAGGAGGGAGAATCAAGAAGATGGAATTAGAGGATTAGAGCGAGAACATAAGAAGAGGAAGGAATGAACATCTAAATCTCTGGTCGATCAGTGAACCGATCGACCTGTATTTATAGAACAAAAGCATATTACAAGTTGTTAGGACAGTTACAAGTGGACCCCACCTTGATCAAGGGCCATTAACAACCTAACTAACCATACAACGGCTGAGATTAGAAGATACCGATTCAGTATACATTTTTCTCACTTAAGCCCTTCTACTTCCTACTTATTACATCCTAACTGATACTCTATATCAGCTATATCAGATACATTTCCTTGATCATCAATTCCCCAGCTGCTTCCGACTTCTTCATTGCTCTTCTTCTTCATTCAGCTTGTATCAAGATACAACTAAAGCAACTCACTCAATTGTACTGCATATCTACATAATAAAACACAAATAAAGCTATCAAGTGGCTCTTCTTCAATTCTCTCAAAATTAAAGATCCAAATCTAATATTACAAAACACATCCCCTCTCCCCCCTCTCCTCTCTTCCAACAAATTTTAAACCCTGAAACTCAAATTCAAATTCCCCGGCACCAAAAAAACAACTCATTTATTTATTTAATTAATTCTCTCTCTCTCTTTCTCTATTTACTCAGAAATTTATATTTTCAGATTTCAGGTTTGTAAATTTTTAGATTTTTAATATTTTTTTTATTGTTCATGTTACATGGAAAATAGCAAATATCTCTTCAATAGTTAAATTTCATCGTTTTCCACCTACAAAGTTCTAAGAAGTTGGATTTTATACCCTCATCTATAATTAATTTTCAACATATATTAATGGAAACATGGACTTTTATTTACAACTAATTATTATCATACTATTCAAATTTGAGCTACATAATTGTTGTTTTAATATTTACAAGACTTTTCATATGATGTATCGTCCCGAAAGCCTACGGGCAAATCTAGTTAAAGAACGTTGCGTGAGAGACAAATATAATATCCTTAAAATATCTCTATTCTGTATACCCAAAATTCATAGGGAAACAGTACCTATCTGGATTTTTATAATGTTTGTAAACATAGTAACATCCGGATCCGTGGCGCAATGGTAGCGCGTCTGACTCCAGATCAGAAGGTTGCGTGTTCGATTCACGTCGGGTTCAATTCCCAAATCCGGATTGATTTTTTTTCTTTTCAAAAAGAATCTGTTGCAATTTCTATCCAAATACCCATCAATTGTAAATTTACACTTTACCAAATCTTTTCCAAGTATACTTTTCTAAGTTCTTCCCCCACCACCAACAAAACTCTTCCCTGTCTCTTTTTTTTTTTGGTCTTCAATTAACGGCAGTTAAACAAATCCAACAACTCGATTCTCCTCATCTTGTCTCCTTGGTAAAAACACTTGATTCATTATCTTCCATTCTTGCACCAAGATCCCAACTTTTCTGTAAATATGGTCTCTTTTTTAGCAATCTATTGATGGGTTCCTCTCATTTTGGTGTAATTTGCATTTATCTGTTTGTATTCTTCATTTGATTCATTTCCCGAATTTTTTTTATGGCAGGAATGGATTCGAGGAATATCTCAGAATCTATTGCGGAAGAGGTGGACTCCTTCTTTGACGCAGCCCCATCTCTCAAGAACAGTGATGTTGTTTCTCAGAAATTAGCAGATTTTATTGGCCACAATTCTCAACCCTCAGGTATGATTTTTTATAAAAACTTACATTTTTATTTCATCCAAGGACATAGTTGTTGAAGTAGCCAATTTTGATTTGTTCTTAAACTATAGAGAATGGGAAGCCTATTAGAGTAGTGTGTGTAACCTCTGGAGGTACTACTGTGCCATTAGAACAGCGGTGTGTCCGGTATATCGATAACTTTAGCTCGGGTCATCGAGGAGCGGCGTCGACAGAGTAATAATGATATTCTGTGTGTTAGTTGTTTGATGATTATGTAATATAAGTTCGGAATATTAGTAACAAGATGAATTATGGGTGTTGTTGTACAGGTATTTTGTGAAGGCGGGATATGCCGTTATATTTCTCCACCGGCGGTAAGCTTTCTATGCATTGTAATTATCATTATCGTTGTTGGTCTTTCCCATCAAAATCGGGTTGGGTATGGAACACTCGGCCGGATATGCTGTTATGTTTCTCTTATTTAGTGTCAAATCCTCGATGGGAAAGTAAAAATCGAGTAGAAGAGAGTGGGAAGATTGATAGATTTGCAATGTAGGCTTATTATTTGTGTGCATTTAAGAATAAATTTATATGGTCTGCACTGGTATTGTATTGTGTTGAAAGAGCTTAAAGGTGGTAATTTGAGCTCGACTGGTCATTCCTTCTGTTAACAGGGGAAGCTTGCAGCCATACTGTAGGTATCTTCCAGAAGACTCGTTTCTTGAGTTTTTTGAACTCGCAGAGGATTCAACAATTCAAGGTTTGTGATTTCCCAAATTATTATTTGTTGGAAAAGGGAGTTTCTTGTGATGGATTCCATTTTTTGTTAATGATGCAATGCATTGACTAAAATATGCTTAATATTTTTTTTCATGCTAAGTAAGATATATATTTAACTTTTATTCAAAAAAAAGAACAAGATATACATTAAATTAGTCCCAAAAAAGTGAGGTATATGTTATTTCCTAATATAAATCCCTCATTGTTCCTACTATTGTTTTCCATGGAATTTTAGCTTCGAAATAGGGGAGTAATTGGATACAAATAATCTGATCTGACTTAAACTTTGTGTCCCTACTTTTTTTATCCCTTAATGATTCGTTTGTAAATGGATACAAATTTTAAAATGTGGATAGTCCTAAACCATATGATTATCCAAACAAATCCAAATATATAAACAGTTAAAACTCATCTCCTCATTCAAATATTTATTCCTTTCATAAAAATCCAACAAATATCCTTATTAAAATGAGTCTGACGACGTCTTTGCCAAATAAAGATATTGAGTTCAATATTTGAGCAATATCTATAGTTATATCTGTGTCCGCTGCAAGTAGTTGTATACGAATATGGTAGTGCATTACATCCCTAATTTGAAATAAGTGGAATTTTTATCTGTATCTTTTGAGTTTATGAACTCTATCTCAAAGATTCTCGTTGGGCTTTGTTTGGAACTTGCAGTTTCCCCTTCATATTCTACAGTGGTCAAGAAGGCAATTCGGGAATATCGTGCAGTATATACTTCTCTTTCCTCTTCCTTTTTTATTCATCATTTTATTATTATATTTCTATTAAATATTTATATTTTTATTAGAGTCTGAATATAATTAGGAAAATAATTAGTGATTTTATTTTATTTATTTATTTTGGCTATATGCAGGCAGTAGACAAAGGCCAGCTGTTGAAATTGCCATTCTCCACCATCTTTGAATATCTTCAGGTATACATTAAGGTCTTTACTTTCAGGCAAATAATGTTAAAATATAAATATTAAACCCTCACCCTTACCACAACTTCAGAGTTTATGTATATCGGTAGGGTCTTTCACAAATAAGTTCTTACATCATAAGTTGATATAACTGATTAGACATGAACTACATATAATATCTCGAGAGTCTAGAATTGTTCTCTCGTGGATCATCTTTTCATGAAACTTGATATGACAAAATAAATGATAACAAATTTGTAGGGAAAGAGAAATTGATCAATTGTGTCCTCTAATTCTGTTTTCCGCCAAGAATTCTTTTCCCCTTACTTTGGTTGTCTTATTTATATGTTTCAGGTTTTTTGCCATTTTTTTCCTCTGCAGATATTAAAGATGGTTGCTACATCAATGAACTGTTTAGGGTCGTATGGGATGTTCTATCTTGCTGCTGCAGTATCTGACTTTTATGTCCCTTGGCAGAGCATGGTATTTTTGCTAAAACTTATGTCAATTTTAAATTTTAGTGAGCCGATGTGAACAGAATGTCCTGTTGATCTTCATTGTTAACAGAAATGGTACAAATTTCTGACCATTGAAAATTTGAGCAAAACTATGGTCCCTTGATACTTCAAAATGGATTTTTTTTACCATTATAACTCAATAGCCTGTGATATATATTATCTGCCTATTAGCAACTGGTGTAATCCGAACAGTGCAAACTTACCATTGAATCAACATTTAAATCACCATTGAATACGAATGGTTCAAAATTACATAAGTGGCTGAATGGATGGAGGATGGAAAGTTGATAATCTCTCGCATGCTTGACGAGAGATCCGCATTAAATCACCATTGCTGGTGATTTTATCCTACACCATGAGTTTGTGTCTGCTCCCTCAAGATGGGATAAAAAAAATAACGAAATGGAAGGAGGCCTAGGTTTCCAAGCTCTGAATGCAGTTAATAGAAGTACTATATCCAACTTCATGGAAAAGACTTCAACAACCCAAATGGAAGGAGATCTAGGTTTTGGAGATCTGAATGCACTAAATGGAAGTATTTATGAAGTTAGGGTGGCATATCCTTACTGACTTGTCTGCTCTGGGGGTGAGATTCGTAAAGCGAAATTTTCAGCACTTGTAGCTTTGTCAAGTCAAAGCCGAGGTCTGGTTACTCATGTTTTTGAGAATTCTCAGCTTCTGTAAGGATGAAACACTAAAGTGGCTAATTATTACTGGGGAGTCAATTAATATCTTTGATGACAGGTGGGTGGTTGATCGTCAAGACTTGTCAAGCTGCAAGAGTGGACAAATGAATTAAGCTGCAGAGCACAACTGATCAATAAAGAAGACGGAGACTGGAATGAGAACCCAATAGTATTTAGCTCGGAATCAGCTGAATAAATACTCAAAATTCCGATCTCTTCGTTTGATCCGGCTGCCAAGGATCGATTAGTATGGATGCCAGATAGAAAAGGAGTATTTACTAGCAAATCTGCATATCTAAATATCATTAGCGCTGAAGGGCTTCCAAATGCTGAGAATATTCCATTTCATATGGAGAGAAGTAGGTAACGCACTCATGACAATTTGATACGCAGCAGAACCAGCACAAATATCTCTTCACTCTGTCCGTTGTGTCAAGCGGAGTCGGAAAATGCATTATGCCTCCTTATTAATTGTACTTTAGTAACTCGGGTGTGGATTCTAGGCTTCTACCTGAGTTGAATCATGCAAATTATAATGATGCCAATAATCCTGATGTGATTGAAAGAATGCTTGAATTTCCTGAAAACAACTATGAGACATTCAATTTCGGAGCAGTGCTTATGTGACAAATATACAAATCTATATGCAAGTTTGTCTTTTCTATTCGGCCATTTGAACCTGATGAAACTCTGCAAAAATTTCAGCAACATTTGTCGTGCCCACCTACTGGTTGAAGTCATGTTAAGGCCAGTCAGTGCCATAACTCAGAACCTCAGCATTGGCAATGGCCACCCGGTGGAACTATCATAATCAATGTAGATGGAGGACTTGGAGCTATAATGTCAGCGGCTGTAAGTTTAGCACGTAATTATAAAGGGGAAATCCAATTGGTAAGACTAAGAAGGTATAATGCAGCAGACTGGAGATTGCTGAAGCCCATGCATTGAGAGTAGAACTTGTGTATCATTTCGTTCAACAACCTGTAGTGATCGCGAGCTATGCTAACGACATAGTCAAGTGGACCATGATGATGCTCCCCCTGGCAGATCCAACACATCATTGTTAGTTGTCATGAGCTGATCAATATCTTGCCTGATACTATCGTTGTGCATGAAGAGAGAGGCACCGATGTGGCTGAGCACAATTTAGTGAAAACTTGTATCAGCAATAATCTCCATGAATCTTGGGATGTAATTTCTCTTCCACCTATTCAGGAAGTACTCACTGATGGTAGTGGGATAGAGAGTCTGCTTTATTTAATAAATTTGGCCATGGCCAGTTTACAAAAAGAAAAAAAAGACAAAAGAAGTACCCAAAAAAAGGTTAGTATCTTTTGTCATTAAATGTTAATGAATAAACGAACACCACATACACACACAATACATCATCTGTGTCTCCATATCTTTTTTCTCTTAGAATTCCTTGTTTTTGTTCATTTATGATATGGTATCTGCGTACTGTGCCCATATCTGTGCAGCATAGAAGAAAATTTCAAAGGCTGCTCCAAACTTAATTTTCTTTGTGGATACCATGTTTTTCATAGTAGGATTTATTTCTGAGATATAATCACAAGCTTATTATGTTAATACAGGCAGAGCATAAAATTCAGTCAGCAGCTGGACCATTGGACATGCGACTCACTCAAGTGCCCAAAATGCTCTCCATGCTACGGAAACAATGGGCTCCCTCGGCATTCAGTATATCTTTCAAGGTTAGCCATTTTTTATAGTTCTTAATCCTCGTGTACCTTTTTGTCTCTTTCTTTTTGTTACTATCCGTTTTTGAGCCTCCTCAAACAATTTGTATTACCAGGCTACATGTCATGAACATTATTTTCTGTTCCGATATAAAATCAAATTCAGAAGATTAACAAAATTGTAGTAAATTGCACCAGAGGTAAACAACAAGCATGGACCTTGTTAAGGTTAATAGAGAGATTGAGAAAAGATTATTAGATTAATTATAACTGAGTTTAATGTCTCCTATATATAGGAGAGAAGTAAGGACTAAATTAATACATATTCCGATATGGGACTAAACTAAATTGAGTAATATGACATCTAATATAATATGTAACACCCCCTCTCAAACTCACTATGGATTGAACAGTCTGAGTTTTTCCACCAAGTATCAAAATTTCTGGACAGTGTGGAATTTTGTGAAGAAATCTATTGTTTGCTGTGAAGAGATCACAGAATGAAGTGAAATGGTCTCTGCCTCAAAACGCTCACGAACATAGTGGCAATCAATCTCTGTGTGCTTTGTCCGCTCACAAAAGACCGGGTTGCTTGCAATATGCAAGGTACTCCGGTTACACAATGAAGAGGAGTAGCTCTTGTAAGAGTGACACTCATATCTGATAACAACCACCGAACATGAACAATCTCTCTAGTGGTAACCTGTCATCATTCTGTACTCGGCTTCTGTGAAAAAACATGCAACAACTATTTATTTCTTGCTTCGCCATTAGATCAGCAAATCACCAAGAAATAGACAAAACTTGTAGTAGACCGTCTGGTAGTAGGATTACCCACCCAATCTGAATCGGAATATGCACTAAGCTCTAGATTAGATGTAGAAGGCATGAATAATATGAGTGTGATAATACCCTGAAGTAATCTGAGGATTCGAAGAAGAGCACTGTAGTGAACTGATCAAGGAACTGAAATAAACTGACTGACAATACTGACTACATGAGCAATATCGGGTCTGGTCATGCATAAAAAAATAAGTTGGCCAACAATCTGCTTGTATCTTGTGGGATCGGAAAGGAGCTCAACATCTATGGGACGAAGCTTCACGTGAAGTTCTAAGGGAGTGAGTTGATCGACTGTCAGAGAGACATGCAGCGGAGATAATGTCTTATGTATATTTCTGCTAAAAAATGAGTATCCTCCGAGATTCGTGAGCAATCTCTAGACCCAGAAAATAGCGTAGTCGGCCAAGATCCTTCATATGACACTGCTGGTAAAGGTATCTCTGAGTTGATACAATGTCTGCGGAGTCATCCCCAGTAATAATCATATCATCAACATATAGTAGTAAAAGTTCTCTCTCTTATGGTGTTGACCGCATAAACATAGAGTGGTTCTATGAACTCTGACTGAAATCGGCCTGTGTGATGACATGGCAAAAGCACTCAAATCAGGCTCTAGGAGCCTATTTCAGGCCATATATAGTGCGGCGTAGACGAAAAACATGACGAGGAGGTTTGTTAAGGCCAAAAGTGTTGGGATTTATGGATCCAAATACACGATAATGGGTCGAAGAAGACAGACGAGAAGAAGAGTCGAAGATGGAGCAAGCAGCTCAAAGCAGCCAGCAGCTGCAGGCAGGGTGCGGTCGATCGACTGCCCGACCGACCTCACAGTCGACCGCACGGTCGACCGTCCCACACGCTGTTATGACCTTGTACTCCTGAAGGAACGACCAGTCGATCGACCCGCTCTCTGTTGGATCCTTGTACAATCGAGGCATGAACGGTCGATCGTCTAAAGTTGCGGTCGACCGGCGTGGCGCTGATTGAACATTAGATCTGATGAAAATCTATATATATTGTATTGTGTACGATTTTAGAGATTAAGAAAAGGAGATCTATCAATCGTCAGAGAGAGGGAGATAGAGAGAAACCCTACACCTTGGGGGTGAGTTCTTGAGAAATTTATAAACTTGTTCTTCATATTTCTAGTGAAAATCACAGGAGTGCCTTTGTGCAGGAAAGTAGCCATTGTATTGGGTGAACCTTAAAAAATCTCGCGTGTCCTTGTGTGATTGCTTTTGTTCTTTTGCTTTTGATTCTATTGTTTTGCATCTCGTTGGTGAGTTATTCCGCAGTTAGAACTCAACAAAGTGGTATCAGAGCGCTAAGTTGGTAGCGTTGATTGAGATGGGGGACAAGAGTAGAGTCAAGGAGTTCGAGGGAACAAATTTCACAATGTGGAAGATCCGATGATAGCATATCTCCGACAGAAGGATCTTCATGATCCATTGTTTTGAGCGAAGCCAGAAGTGGCGGAGGTAAATGCGATTACATCGGCAGCCTGGAATAAATTGGATCAGAAAGTACTTGGACAAATTTAGTTGCGATGAACAGGAAGTCGTTATTTCACATTGAGAAGGTAAAGACCGCGAAGGAGGCAATGAAGATATTCAATGATATGTTTGAGAAACCGAATGCAGCGAACCAGATTCTTCACCTAAAGAAGTTGGTCAACATGTGGTGTCAGGTTAGGGGTTCGGTGCCAGAGCACATCAACAATTTTTGCATTGTTTACAATCAGATGGAACCGTCAGGTTTAAAGTTTGAGGAAAGGGCACAATCGTTACTATTACTATCCAATCTTCCCGATAGTTACGACATAGTGGAACAAACAGTAACAAGCACTATGACTGATGCGACAACTCTAAAGGATGTTATAAGCAGTATCATAAATGAGGAACAAGAAGGAAGAGATATGGAGTCTTCAGTGTCATATCCTAGTAATGTCGCACTGTCAATTGATAATCGTGGTGTAGAAGTAACAACAGAGGGAGGTCACAAAGCAGGAATCACAGGTCCAAGTCAAGAGCAGGATATTGCAAAGGTGAATGTTGGCACTGTAAGAAGCTGGAACACAGGAGAGACCAATGCAAAGAGTATAAGAAAACGCAAGCAGGGTCACAAGCAGCGAATGTGGTAAGTATCAAACCCCGTTTAGATGAATTGTGTTTATCTGCTTGATTTGATATTATGCAAGATGATTGGTGTATAGACTCAGGTGCTTCTTATCATTGTACACCCATGAGGGATGTTTTTTTTTTAGGATTACAGGACATGTAATTTTGGTGCATTTTCAGTTGACAATGAGCAAATATGTCCAGTTGTAGGTAAAGGCACAGTGAAAGTGAATCTCGCAATGGTGGGTAGTTAGTTTTCAATGACACAAGACACATTCTAAGTTTGAGAAAGAATTTGATCCGATTAGTAAACTAGACAAAGAAGGATTCATAACAACTTTTGGATATGGAGGTGCCAGGTTGGTGGCAAAAGAAAAGCTTGGTGACACGTTGTATTTACTCAGAGAAGGTAATTCACGTGATATCATTGCTACATCATCAACAGGTAGTTCTTCTTCAATTTCATGGCATGTCAGGTTGGGACACCTTGATGAAAATGGTGTCAAGTAGCTTTGTTCTAGAAATCTTTTGCCGGGGTTTAAGATGTTTGAGATGAAGTTCTGTGAAAACTGTGTGATGGGCAAACAAAAAACAGTTAGCTTTCAGTTGAGAGGGTGTGAGAAGAAGCTTGGGAAGCTAGAGTTGGTACATACATATATGCAGGGTCCGGCTCGGGAATTCTCTTTTGGTGGTGAGAGATATTTTGTCACATTCATCGACGATGCTACAAGGAAAGTGTGGGTTTATGCAATTCGCGGAAAATCAGAAGTGTTTTTTGTTGTATTGCATATTCACTAATTGACAAGGAAGAAAGAAAGAAACTAGATTCGAAATCCAGAAATTGTATTCATTAGCTACTGTAGCGATCAGTATGATTATAGACTTTGGAATTTTATGGAAACTAGATCATTCGCAGCAGGAATGTAGTGTTTAATGAAGTCTTATACAAGGACAGGCACACAGTCAAGACAGTACAACTAGTTCAGATTCAGATTCAGATTCTGAAGGCGGCTCTAGAGGTGGGGGTCTTACAGTACAGTAGCAGGTACAGGTACTATAGGCAGCACAATAGGCTTATGATGAGCCTCTTGGGAATGAGCGGGAATGAGCAGGTTATCCAAGATGAACAGGTACAGTCCGGGCAGTTCAAGGAACCTGAACCGATCAATGAACTGGTACTCACATTGAGGAGATCGACACGAGAAAGAAGGCCAATCAAGATATTTGATCCATCAACTAGTATTGTTCACAAGCATGTTCGGTACACGGATTTATGAGAGCCAGAAACTCATGAGGAGGCTTTGAAGGATGAGACTCGAATTCAATGAGAGTTAGCCATGAGAGATGAGATGAACTCGTTGGAACAGAACCAAACTTGGGAGTTGACTAAGTTACCTACAGGGAAACGTGCTCTTATGAACAAATGGATTTTCAGAGCCAAAGATGAAGCAGATGGCAGTAAGAGATATAAGGCGAGGCTTGTTGTGAAAGGGTTCTCTCAAAGAGAATGTGTTGATTACAGTGAAATCTTTGCACCGGTTGTGAAGATGGCTTAAATCAGGGTTCTGCTTAGTATTGTGGCAGTTGAAGACTTGCACTTAGAGCGGTTGGATGTGAAAACAACATTTCTCCATGGTGATGTTAAAGAAGAGCTGTATATGAGAACCCACAGATTTTGAAGCAAAAGGGAAAGAATACATGGTGTGTCGACTAAAA
This sequence comes from Hemerocallis citrina, assembly GCA_017893485.1. NCBI lineage: Eukaryota > Viridiplantae > Streptophyta > Magnoliopsida > Asparagales > Asphodelaceae > Hemerocallis > Hemerocallis citrina. Next base: position 211,552,720 of record CM030366.1, read on the forward strand.
AATAGTCTTTATGGGCTCAAACAAGCATCATGGCAATGGTACTTGAAGTTTGACTGCTTTATAAGAGAAAAAAATGTTTCAATAGATGCGGAACAGATCATTGTGCAAATGTAGTGCCCCGAGTTCCACACACTGGATGCTCGTGACACTTACCCAGAATCTTTACTTCAATGAGTATACAACACAAAAATCACAGGAAATTAGTTACACAAGGAAATTATATCCTCCACTTGGATACTTTCCGCAGCTCGAGTCCCCTGCTCTACGATCAGCAATCCTGCAACTAAGAAACGGTGGGCACGTCAGTTGCATACAACTGACGCAATGCTGATGAAATCTGCAATCTTCAAAATTCTCAACAATCAATATTTGATGCAGGAGAAGAAACGTGAAAGTCATACAAACATAATGTCGGTGTATGTCATGTAATACCCCGTATTTCTGAAAAATATATATATATAAAAATAAGGTTGGATGATTTGAATATATATTGAATTTGGGATTTGTCCTATAGAATATTCTATAGGGGGATTGTATAAAAATCCGGTTATTAAAGGAATAGATGCCCACGGTTTGGTTGAGAAACAAATGAGTTTGTTTGAATTGGATGATGACATCATCCAGAGAAGATTGATTTGGGATTTGATTTCGGAAAGAGATTGGATGGGTGACGTGGCACCTTGTGAATGGTGTGTACGGATTGAATTAGAAGAGATTTGTGAATAATAGTCCCATAAAAAATAATTTGGGTATAAATATAATTGCCTATGATCAAGAGTCACCTAATTAGTTAACCACCTTTTGAGAGGCAGCCTGTGGTGGGCAGTTGTACTACATAGTATCTAATTTGTATTCTAAAAATATTAAAATTGTCTGAGTATTGGGGCGGGGCGTTACATGTCATGACCTAGAATTTAATGCACAACTCATATGCACATCATACTTTTAATCTAATGCAAACTTGATTTGGAAACGTATGCATCCCATACTACATACTCCCCAAATCGAGTTCGTTTCTCCAGATGATAGGGTTCAATCCCTCGCCATGCATCCTACTCTTGTACTCCTTCATGTTTCTGACATTCATCTAGTGACTGATAGAGTCTGCATTACATGCGGTCCATTCCCGCTCCTGCAGTCGGATCGTGGTTCTCCACTCTGAACGGCAGTGATCACTCTGTTCGTTCAGATCATGGTCCTTCTCCACTCCGATAGGATCGTGGTCCCTCTCCAATCCCGGTCAGGCCTGTGATCATCAGCTCTGCCGGAATCATGGTTCTTCTCCACTCCTGCCTCTACCAAAGTTATCGTGAACATAAAGCGAATCGTAGGGCCACCCCTACTCTGCCTAGAGACTTAGAGTTACACTCATGCTCTATGTTCGTATTGATAATATAGACGAAAACTTAAGAGTCCATCTCCTAAGTTCAGATAGGACTTGTGACTTACGTCTGCATCCCGTTCTTATCACTAAATCCCAGAAATTAACAGTCGAGATCACGCCGCACGTGTTCCAGACGAGATGACACCGCACGTGTCCCCTTGATAGGTGAGTACACATCCAACTAGTGTCTGTCCTTACCAATCATGAGTCACGCTACTTAGGACTAATGCCTTTACTAATTTATACAATTTAGGTCAAATTCTCATCCACTTAATTCCTTCATTAATCACCACTTACTTTCTAGGTGAAATTATTAGTTACTTAAAATCTCATTGTTCACAATTACATTAGACTATCATTATAGTCTTATTCTCAATTATTGGCCCAAGTTGGCCCTTATCCGGCCCATATAAAGCAATTATACTTACTTCTCTATGCTAACTTTACAAGTTCTTTCATTACTACAAATCACATTCTCACACTAATTAAAATAATGTTTAGGTAGTACAACTAATTTCCATATTTTCAAGTTACTACATTTATTATGAAGCTATTCTTAATTCAACCATGCTTCCACGTACTAATCTCAAACTTGCATTTTCCTTATTAGGACTTTGTGCTTACTAACTCCTTCAATTTGCTTACTAGCATATCGATTCTAACATGAATAATTCTATTAACGTGATATCTTCTTACTAACAAGTTAGTACTCATGGTCAAGTCTACACTTAGCTCCTAACATAAACTATGCTTACTAACCATGGACAATTTGTTAGCAATTAGGTCACTACGAGGTCAAGTCTATATTTCCAACTTTCTAACTTCTCACTAACAAGGCATTCTACCATTTTTACTTTACTAATTTACTACCATACTAACCTATTTAACTTACTAACTTACTAACATGATCAACCTATTTAACTTACTAACTTACTAACACGATCACTACTTACACAAGAAACCTTTATATAGTTCTCAACTACACATTGGAGCTTACTAACACACATTAAGCTCACTAACATTTCAACCAAGCTTACTAACATTTTTAGTACAATGCTAGTAGCTTACTATCAATGTAAAATTTACTTAATCAAGATACTAACTTACTAATTATAAGGACTTTAAGTATTCAAACATGAAAATTTAATTAGACAATTTACTACACGACATCACAAAATCACCACTTATGTTAAATAGTTAACAACACAATCCTCATGCCCAAAACAAAGTTTGTATTCATAATCTTTCCTAAAAGATTCATCTTTCACACTTTTACTATCATTCTTAACACAAAGATTGAATCTTTATTTATTCACTAGCATTTTTATGCATATAATTTCACAACATTCATAAGTAAGAAAAAAGAACACCCACTACAATTTCTAGCAAGCATCAATCATTCATTCCATATATAAAGAAAAATAATAATACATAAGGTGTGAAGAATACCCACTTTGATTTGTTTGCAAGCTTCAATCTATTGGTTGCTTCAAGTTGCTATATTCTCCTCCTTGCACCTTTAGCTTACTTGACTTCTTGCTCCAATAGTAGTAGTAAAGTAGTATAGTAGTAGTAGTAGGCAGTAGTAGTAGTAGGCAGCAGTAGTAGTAGTAGGCAGCAGTAGTAGGCAGTAGTAGTAGTAGTAGTAGAAGTAGGCAGTAGTAGTAGTAGTAGTAGTAGTAGTAGTAGTAGTAGTAGTAGTAGTAGTAGAAGCACATATATATATATAGAAAGGGGGGGAAAGGGGGCTGCCGGCAAGCAAAGAGAAAAAGAGTGGTGTGGGTGAGTGTGGAATTCTCTAGGGAGCTTAGGTGTCCTCTCTTTTTACATTAAACCCCTTAGATTTTAACTAATTGCTTTGAACCCCCACTTGAGAATTGTTTTGTTGGGCTGGGCTTCTTTTCTATTTTATTTTTTTGTAAACAATGTTGGGCTTTAAGGCTTAAAAAAATCATAGCAATACTAATAGTATATAATAATACTAATAGTATAGGATAACAAATATAACCATAACTATGTATGATAAAGATAACAATAACAATGTATATGTATATTTTTATTTTAAATAAGAGGGAAAAAATGTTATTAACTATGCATAGTAGGGGTATTACAGCAAATCATCGGCATGAGGATCTGTAGAGACAGGAAAAGTAAGAAGCTTTGGTTATCTCAAGCGGACTATGTGAAGGTGTTGAAAAGATTCAATATGGATGGCGCGATGCCAATCATTTGTTCCTTGGCCGCTCACTACAAGTTATCGACGGACTTGTGTCCTAAAACAAAGGCAGAAATGGAGGAAATGGCCGTTATTCCTTATGTTTCTGCCGATGGGAGTTTGATGTATGTGATGGTGTCTACAAGACCAACATCGCACAAGTAGTGGGAGTTGTCAGCCGCTACATGAAGAATCCAGGTAAATAGCATTGGGATGCAGTGAAGTGGATTCTCAGGTATCTTACAGGTACTTCAGATCCCTCTCTTTGTTTTGGGAGAGATTCTTTGCATATACATAGCATGTGGATGCGAATTTTTTGGATGATCGTAATGGTTGCAGAAGTACTACAGAGTATGTATTTACAGTTGGAGGTATAGCTGTTAGTTGGGCTTCACAGTTACAAAAGGTTGTAGCACAGTCAACCACGGAGTCAGAGTATATGGCACTTACAGAGGCAACGAAAGACATGTTGTAGATTTCTGAGCTTATGAAACATCTGGGCAGAAGGCTACCCATAGCAGAGCTATGGTGTGACAATCAAAGTGCAGTTTTCTTGGCAAAAAGCCCTGCATATCACTCTAGAATCCGGCACATTTAAATGAGGTATCATTTTATTAGTCACTCTAGGACTTGGTACATTCAAATGAGGTATTATTTTATTAGAATGGCGATTGAGAAGAAATGGTTGAAGCTATCTAAGATTCTTGTTCACAAAGGTAGTGGATAGCAAGAAGCATTAGTTATGCTATACCGCTATTTGATTGTCTCCAGGTTAATGGATGAGGAGACTCGCAAAGGCACATGCCTAGACTAGGCCATGCCTAGCCTAGGCCAATGAAAGAATGAAGAACAGGTTAGAGACTTCGTGTATATGTCTCCAAGTGGGAGATTGTTGGGATTTTTGGATCCAAATACACGATAATGGGGTTGAAGAAGACAGACGAGAAGAGTAGTCGAAGATGGAGCAAGCAGCCAGCAGTTGCAGGCAGGGTGCGTTCGACCGACCGACCTCACAGTCAACCGCACGGTCAATTGTCCTGCTCGCTATTACAACCATGTACTCCTGAAAGAACGACCAGTCGACCGCGCAGTCAACCAACCCACTCTTTGTTGGATTCCGGTACAGTGAAAGCATGAACGGTCGACCGTCCAAAGTTTCGGTCGACTGGCACGATGCTGATTGATCTGTGGCTAAGATTAGATCTGATGAAAACCTATATATATTATATTGTGTACGATTTTAACGGTCGACTGGCACGATACTGATTGATCTGTGGCTAAGATTAGATCTGATGAAAACCTATATATATTATATTGTGTACGATTTTAAGGTGATGAAAAAAGAAAAGAGAGATCTATCAGCCGTCAGAAAGGGAGATAGAGAGAAACCCTACTTCTTGGGGGTGTAATCTTGAGAGATTTGTGAACTTGTTTTTCATATTTCTAGTGGAAATCATAGTAGTGTCTCTGCGTGGGAGAGTAGCCATTGCATTGGGTGAACCTCAAAAAAATCTCGTGTTCTTGTGTGATTGCTTTTATTTTCTTGCTTTTGATTCTATTGTTTTGCATATCTTTGGTGAGTTATCAGCAATTGAAACTCAACAAAAAAGAGGCTACATGTAAATAACCTCAGATAGGGTACCATGAAGGAACAACCAGTGGCATCAGATGTATAACATGCCTGTGGGATGCCCGAAGTGGTACGTGTAGACTAACGAATCGGTGGTGGATGTGTAGTGTGTGGAGGCGAGGTCGATGGGGTGAGTGCATGCAGCGGTGGGAATGCAGGTGAAGTGGGTGCATGTGGCTGCGGTGATGCAGGTGGTATAGGAGGGGCCTCTGTAAGAGGGGCAGGAGTCTTAATATCTGTGTGAGATGGGAGAGGTGCCAAAGGAGTGGGGTCGAAGGGAATCCGTGAAAATGTGTCCGGGGAGGTAGTCGATGGACGAAAGATCGAGAGAGCTAGTATCCTCTGGAGAGGACTGGTAGCAAGGAGAGTCTTCCATAAAGGAGACATCGGAAAATACGAACTTAACGCGCCATGGGATCAAAACAATGATATCATTTGTGCTCTGAACTGATACCTAGGTGAACGCACTTAGCAGCCAGGGCAGTCAGCTTTGTGCGCTCAGTGGGAGGGAGAAGGACGTAACAGGTGCACCCAAAAGTACGGAGCATACTGTAGTCCGGTAGTGAGTGATGAAGAGTCTCATAAGGTGTCGTAGTAGATAAGGTAGACGAGGGAGTGATGTTAATGAGGTTGACATAAGTTATGACAGCTTCAGTCCAGAAAGGACGAGGAACAGAAGAGAGTAAAAGAGCGCGAGCCATCTCAAGTATGTGACGATGCTTGCATTCAACTACATCATTTTGCTCATGTGTGAGGACATGACTGCTGGAAAGGTGTATCGTGATACTGAATGATTGATCTCATAGTAGTGGAAGTGTATTCACGGGTACCGTCTGAGCAGAAAATCTTGATGCGCACACCGAACTGAGTGTGAATCATGGTCGTAAAGAACTGGTCAACATTAGGAATCTCAGATCATTGGCGCATAAGAAAAATTCATGTATATCGAGTGAAGTCATCAATGAAGGCAACATAATAGAGATAGTTTTTGCTAGAAGGTACAGAAGAGGGTCCTCATATGTCAGAATGAACAAGCTGAAAAGAATGAGTGGTTTGATAAGTGCTTTTGGTATTAAAAAAAGTGCTGTGTTTAGCTAACTTACAACCCTGAAAAACCGACACATGTAAAAGAAAGATGATCAAGGGCACCATTACGGGCTAAACTTTGTAAGCGAGACTCACTAACATGATTTAAACGTTAATGCCACAGATCGACTTCAGATGATACAACACCAGCAAAACTAGGAAGAGATCCATGTGCATGTAGAAAATCTGGATGATAAAAACGATTGTGTCGACTAACACGCCCAAACTCATGTCCAGTGTGTGAACCCTTAATAGAACCTAAAAATCGAAGGTAACGGTAAGGCCACTATCGTACAGGGCACTAATGAAAATAAGATTCATAAATAAATGTGGAGCGTAAAGAACTTAGGGCAATGTGAGAGTGAGAGAGCTAATAGATCCTGAGTATGTAGTGAGAAGTAATGAGTCATCGGCTGTGTGAAGTGATGGAGTGTGAGGGATGTGCAGTGCTGGTGGTGAGCAGTGTGTAATTAATAGTAAGATGATGTAATGCACCAGATTCTAAAATCCAGAAAGAATTCATACTTGGAGTAATAGAGAATGTATAAACAGAGGGGCCAACATTGGCAGACTGACCAAGAGCTTGAGTTCCAGCTGAGCGAGGTGATGCTGAAGATTTACCTAATCAGCAGGAGATAGCAATGCTGAAGTAACGGTCATGACAGAAGAAGTAAGGGAAGAAGTACGGCGAAGATGAATTGAACTAGTGATGCTGTGGTAGGGATTGGGATGTTGCTGGTGAGACGGGGATCGGGATGTTGCTGGTGTCGGAAGAAGCGGTGAGACAGGGATGGGGATGACATCGTTGTTGTCAACGCTGGGATCATGGATGAGTGAAGAGGAAGATGCAGTAATTGGGAAGTCGGTGGAGACGGGAAGATTCTGCCGAAACTGGGGTTCCATTGAAGAAGTACTAATACCTGCAAAAAAAAATAAAAAATTTAACGACAAACAGCTACGGCGGTGGCAGCGGCAATGGACGGATCGGGAGTAAAGAGAAGTGGGGTTAGGGTTAGGATTTTCGGGTTTGAATTGAGTTTGGGTTTGGTTTTTGGGTTTGGGTTGGATTTTTCTTTTTTGGGAAAACGGGTCAGGTAAGGAACCGGGTTTGGGTTTGGTATAGATTTGGGTGAAGGATATATGATTTAAGTTGTTGGGTTTCGGGTTTGGATTTTTTTTTTTTTTTTTTTTTTTTTGTAAAAAATAAAGAAAAGAGGTTGAAACAGGTCGGTTATGGTATTATGGGCTGAAGGGATTTGGACTTGGAGGAGCGAGGGTTTGAAGGGATTTGGAGTAGTGGTCGGCTAGGGTTCCGGGTAAGGTAGGATGACGGGATTTGGAGTTCGTCGGGAAGGGAAATTTCGGGATTTGGAGAGCGGCGGCAGCTAGGTAGTCGGGATTTGGATCGGGCTGGGTTTCAGTCAGATTCGGGCGCACGCACACGGAGGAGGAGGAAGAGGAGGTGGCTTTCGCTGCTCCTCTTTTTCTTCTTCTTTGTGTAGAAAAAGGGTTGTCGAGATTTGGATGATGATGACAAGGATGGAGATGCCGACGGAGTTGGAGTGGAAGAGGGAAGATGCTGCCAAGGATGAAGATGCCCGATGGGGTTAGGGAGGAAGAGGGAAGATTAGGAACTTGTGATTTAGTGGATTTGGATTTAGGGTTAGGGATTAGAGTTTGGCTCTAATACCATGTTAAAGTCAATATAGAGATTGAGAAAAGGTTATTGGATTGATTATAACTGAGTACAGTGTCTCATATATATAGGAGAGAAGCAAGGACGAAACTAACACATTCCAATATAGGACTAAACTAAACTAAGTAATATGACATCTAATATAATATCTAACAGACCTAAACATTAACCAGCTTGGATCGAGGCAATTTAGAAAGATACAGTAGTTATTAATTTGACAGAGGAGATGACGCTTAAGTCTTGCTATAAAAAGATTCATGCGGGCTCTCTCCCATAGTTCTGAGATAAAGTTTTGTCATTGTGCGCCCATTTCCAGTACACATGGTTTGCTGAAGTATCCTAGCTCTTAAACATTGTAAATCATTACAGAAATATGAGTCTCTTTCCTTTTTCTCTGCTTCTTTTGTTCTTTTTCTTTAGGGCAAATCATTCTGTTTCATTTAGGAACTTGCAATGAAACAAGTGAAAGTTCCACAAAATTACTATCAGAATGAGGAACTTACACATCTAGGTGCCAATATCACGATTTAGAAACCATAGGTTTATTACAATTTTGAAGAGCAATACAACAACCTGAGACAAGTTCTCTTGCATCACTTTGCTGATATGCATTCGGGCACTAAAGTTGCACAGTTTCTATTTTGACACATTGCAACTTGTAAAAAATATGTCTTAGTATACAACACAAGGTTCATCGTGGCTTGACTTAATTTTTCGTTATCTTTACAGTTAGAGACAGATCCTGAAATTCTCCTTCAAAAAGCCGACTCTGCTATGAACAAATATCAGATGCATGTGGTAGTGGCCAACCTGCTGGCAACATATCAACAAGAAGTCACAGTAGTCACGAGGAGCGAGAAAACTAAAATTCACAAGCAGGCGGACCAGGAAACTGAATTGGAAGAACAAATGATCGAGCTTCTCACAAAGAAACACGGTAAATATGTTGAGCAGACGATTTCAAACAACTAATCTTTGCCTTTAAAGAGGGGAAACAAAGGTTCGCATTCTCTATATATTTGTTTCTTGTGTAACTATTACAAGGTTAAAAATAAACTAATGTATCTTGTTGGCTTGGCTTATGTTGAGCCTAATACATCAAACTAATTTCGTTTTCCTGCTACAAAATCTGAATTGTTTATATGTAAAGATCTGTCACATTTTAGTTTATAACACAGCTGATTTGATCTTTTTTTTAAAAGTTTCCCACGTTTTCCAAACTTACTTCAGGATCTTGACTAGATTACGGGTTTGCTCGAGAACAGTCCGTGGAAACAAGTGTAATTGTGATTTAGACTTCAAGAGAGGACCAACCAAATTTTTTTACGGGTAAAATACTTGAGGTACATTTCAATCTGTAGAACAATTGCAAGGGAAAGTTATATCAAAGGCACACTCTTGTAACTTTTAACAAGTGCATCTCCATTTCACCAAACTAGTATTTTTCACGTGCGATGCACGTTTTGATAAGAGTTGAAGGATTTTCACGTGCAATATATGTGTTAAGAAATAGTTTTGGAGTTGGACGTGCGCTGCACGTAATTGAAAAAAATATTTTGAAGAAAATGCTACATTTTGTACGTGCAATGCACGTATTTATAAGTAGAATTTGCATTGTACCTACAACATATGTATATTTGGTGTTAAAAAATATTGAAAACTTATTTTGCACGTTTTAAATAGGTGGTTTTTTTGTTTGTTAGTTTTTTTTTTAATTAATGGAAGTGTTTGAGTTGCACGCACAACGCACGGGTTTATATGTTGATAAATTACAACTCCAACTCTCCCATTATAATATTATTATATTAGAGATTAGAGATTAGAGATAACAACATAAAACTATGAAAGGAGAAAACTCTACTTTGTACATGTATAAAATGTGATTAACATCCTCAAAAAACCACCTTTCAACCCTTTGTCTTTTTTTTGATAATAAAGATAGAGCTTAACAGCTCTAGCCACTAATCTATATAATAAAACACAAATCTATATGATAAAACACAAAGAAAGCTATCAAGTGGCTCACCTTCAATCCCCAAAAAAATCAAAGGCCCAGATCTAACTTCACAAAACATATTTTCCCTCCCAAAAGTTTTCCTCCAGAACTCAAATTCAAATTCCCCACCCAAAACAACTCTTATATTTATTTAAATTTTTTATTTTTCTCTCCCTCCCTCCCTCCCTATTCTATTCAAAAAATTAAGAAAATAAAATTTCTAATTTTTTTTAAAATTAAAAATTAAAAAACTAAAAAATTAAAAATTTAAAAACTTTAAAAATAATTCAAAAAAAATTTTAAAAAATCATATAATGTGTTTTTTGCTGGATCGCCAAAAGTTTCTCATATCATATATTTGCTACTTCAATTAATTTGCTGGACCTTCAAAACTATCTTATATGATCAAACAAGGTGCACTGTTCCAAAGACGTGCCGTAGGCACGTGTCAACAGGCAAACCTAGTATATATATATATATATATATATATATATATATATATATAGTCCCCTTCGGTTGCACACTACTTTTGGTGAGCACTCCGTGAGCACTCCCGAACTAGAGACCCTATGAAAAATCCGAACCGCTCATATTGTTCTATATGCCTTAGATAGCCTAACAATAAAAAATCAAGTAATTTGAAGTTCATTTGCCCATCCATCATGCTATTAGAATTTTCAGCCACACAATTTTGTGATGATGTAAATCATGGGTAAATGAACTTCAAATTACTTGATTTTTTATTGTTAGGCTATCTAAGACATATAGAACAATATGAGTGGTTCGGATTTTTCATAGGGTCTCTAGTTCGTGAGTGCTCACGGAGTGCTCGCCAAAGTAGTGTGCAACGGAAGATTTCTCTCTATATATATATATGAGAAAAGTGAGCCTCATATAGAGTATGAGAAAATTTTCCTCATACAAAGTGATTATACTCACTTTGTGGGGCCCTTATGCAAGATCCACTCCGTCCATCATGTTTATCATACTAATTGATGTATGTGTAGAAAAAATCAAGTGGTTTGGAGGTCATTCACCCATGCATCATGTGGTTGAAAAATGAACGATTTCAACAGTAATACAAATCGAACCACAAATTGAACCCACATGATGCATGGGTGAATTGGACCCACATGATACATCTATTAGCATGATAAAAATGGACGGACTTGATCTTCTATAAGGGCCCCACCAAGTAAGTATAATCACTTGTATGAGGAAAATTTCCTCATACAAATATGAGACTCACATTACTCTCTCTCTCTCTCTCTCTCTCTCTCTCTCTCTCTATATATATATATATATATATATATAGAAAACAGAAGTATCCAGCATACAATATACTAGGTGTCATACAAGGAATGACACACTAGTAACAAAACATTAGAGAACAGAAGTATCCAGCATACAATATACTAGGTGTCATACAAGGAATGACACACTAGTAACAAAACATTAGAGAATAGATACATATATGAGAACAAGACAAAATCAGCTCTTCCAAAGTAGACCACTAGAGATTGCAATAGCAAAAGAGAGCTTCAAACAAAGCAGAAGAAGACCATCATGAATCGCCAGTCAAAAAAGCTCCAAAGGAAAGAAACAACATCAATAGAGAAGTGAAGAAAACATCAAACCAACTCAAAACAGCGAATAGCCACTTCAGTCCTCGATAACAATCAGTTCTGCAACAAAAAAGAACTAGAAAAATATGAGGGAAAAACCAGTGAAGATCAACCAGTGAGACCTTGATGAGTCAGAGCGTCAACCACTGCATGTAACTCATTTAACTTGAGATCATCTTTTCGGTTACCTGAATGAATGTTAGACCAATAATTAATAAAATAAATAAGATCTTCAATCAATTTATCAATAGAATGGTAATTTTTCACAAAATTCTTTTATTACACTCATTTTAAATAATCTAAATCATAGCCAAATCTCAGGACATTCTATAAACCATTTTAATTATTCTCTTTCTCCATGTACTCCACCAAAAAATCATAGAACCAGCCTTACCATTAACCTTCCAAGCACGCTTACAAATGTACCCAATAGATTGGAAGAAAGGACATTAAACAAAAATATGACTAGCAGTTTCATCATGCGAATTAAAAAAATACACAATTGACCATGGGTTAGATTCCTTTTATTCAAATTCTCAACAGTAAGTAATTTGTTATGAACAACCAACCAAACAAGAATCCTAGTTTTCTTTAATGAAGTAATATCTTGCAAATATGTTTATAAAAAGGAGAAATAACTCCCCCACAATTAAGGAAAGTATAAAAGATTTGACATTATAAGTACCAGTATTCGACCATTTCCATCTAATATCGTCTGTTACTTGCCATTGATAACCCTCCAATAAAACAAGAAGACGAATATATTCAAGATTCTAATCAGAAGACAGATTTCTTCTGAAAGTAATATGCCATTTTCTTTTATTATTATGAATATCAAATAAAGAAGAGACAGTGGCATTGGGATTAGAAGCAATGGAATATAATGAATGAAATAAAATACAAAGTTAATCCAAAAATCTGACCAAAATCTAACAGTAGAACCATCACCACAGATTTTCTGTAATCCGCATTTAAAGGGCTTAGCAACTTTCCAGATACCTTTCCAAGAAGAAGAAGCATTAATAGAAAGTTTAGAATGTAAATCTCACACTTTTTTATTTCTACGATATTTATTCTTAACAAGTCTAATCCAAGTTAAATCATCATACTTGAGAACTTTCCAAATCCACTTACCTAAAAGCGCAAGATTTTGATGTCTAAGATTAAGAATTCCAAGACCCCCTTCTTTCTTGGATTTACAAAAGTCTATCCCAAATACGAAGATGTTTACCAATAGAAGTAGAAGCAGAACGAGACTAGAAAAATTCCGTCTGATTTTATCAATACGCTTAATAACCCAAGAATGAACATAAACATAAGACATCATGTATAGAGGAATGGAGGAAATGATATAGTCTACCACATCTAGATAATTGGCAACCAATCTACAAATTTAAACGAGATTCAACTTTATCAATCATAGGTAATCAATCTTCTTTATGAAGTTTGCCCCTTGTCAAAGCAATCCCCAAGTAAGAAATAAGAAAAGAAGCTGATTTGCAATTAAAGAAGTTAGCAATTTCAATTTGTCCACTGTTGGAACCACCAAGCCAAATTACAGAAGTTTTATTAAGGCTAATAGACATGCAAGAGGTTTTTTCAAAAAGATATAATAGAAGCTTCAGATTACACAAGGTAACACCATTAGGTTTAGCAAAAAAGAGTAATATCATCAGCATATGGAAGGTTTAAAACACATATAAAACCATGAAATCCACCTAAACCTCTAATGATATTAGCATGTCAAGCTTTAGACAGCATTTCACTGAAAACATCAGCGACCAAAACCAACAAAAGAGAGGAAATAAGATCACCTTGTCTAAGACCTTTTTGGCATTTAAACTTATTACCCTCAACCCCATTAATAATAACATAAGAGGTACCAACAAAGAGACTATATTTAATCCAAGAAATCCAACGTAAGCCAAAGTCTCTTTTAAGAAAGATATCAAACATAAAATTCCAATCAACCTTGACATAAGCTTTCTCAAAATCTATTTTCAATAAAATGCCATCAAATTTAGACTTATGACACTCAGAAATAATCTCCTGAGTACAAGCAACACTATCAAGAATAAATCATAAATCTGTCTTTAACAAATCCAGATTGAGAATAGTCAATTAAGGAAGAAATAACAGTACTTAATCTGTTAGCAAGGACTTAACAATCTTTAAAAGAACATTAAGTAAACTAATAGGTCTAAAAAAGACACTTTATTAGAACCAGTACATTTAGGAATTGAAACAATATTGGCATAGTTAATTCTATCAAAAGAAAAATTACCATTATAGAGATCCGAAAACATGTCAAATAAATCATCTCTCAAAATATCCTAAATTTTTTGGAAGAAAAAGCAAGGGAATCCATCAGGACCAGGAGAAGAATCACTTCTCATAGAAAAAAACAACAATCATAACCTCCTCATTAGTAAAAGGAATTTCAAGACAAGAAAGATCCTAAATGTCATCACCATAAAGAGTATCCAATTCAATGTGAGAGATTGGGTATGAGAAGTACCCATAAGTTTTTTATAAAATTGAAGAAATAAGGAATGAAAATCAGATAAAGAAGAATATTCAACATCATCATCAATAATAGAAGTGATTCTATTAATTCTTTGTTTATGGGAAGCAAAATTGTGAAAATAAGAAGTGTTACAAACACTATCTTTTAACCATTTGATCTTGCTCTTTGAACCCATTTCAGACGATCCTGATGAAGCGATAAGTATTCATTCTTACAGTCAACTCTCTTTTTTCTTCTGTCTTCAATAGAAATAGGACCCAACTCTTCAAGTTGATCAATATGATTAATAGTAGATAAGAAATTATGCTTCAGGGTAATAGAATTACCAAATCTTTCGTTTTTCCACATTTTACAATCAGTCTTAACCGACTGTAATTTGAAAAGGAGTTTAGCAAGACCATAAGAATGAGTAATTGAAGAGAGACAAAAAATAATATTATTAACAAAAATTTGGTCTTCAAGCAAAAATTTCTCAAATCTGAATTTAAAAGGGTTTGAGAAATTGAAGCTAGAATGAATTTTAAATCATTGAATATTAAAGAATGAATTTAAAAGGGTTCTCAAATCATTGAATTTTAAAGAATCACACATTTTAGCAGTGTTTCCTTTTCTTTCATGTAAAATTCTAGTGACATTAAAGTCGCCACAAAAGATCCAAAAACCATTAATTAAGCCAGAAGAGGGCATAAATTCATTTCTAAAGTTAACAGTAGAAGGGTTATAAACTGAAACCACGGTTAAAGAGCAATTAAATTCAAACCAGTCAAGAACAACCACAAGAAAATATTTCATTTTAACAATGGATACAAGTTTGAATAAACAATTTTTGAACCCAAAAAGAATACCACCACAAGAATCAATCACGTATAAATTAATCCATTCGGTGATAAAAGAACCACCTAATTCTCTTTTAGGCTAAATTTGAAAGAAAAAAAAAACCTTGAACTATAGCCTTTATGCTGAAACCCCCCTGACCTTTTTTTAATGCAGAAAACCCCTCTGAACTATTGTTGCAAAAAACTCACCCCGCAAACGTGAGACTTCTGCTAAAGTTGAGGGAGGTTTTTGACAATAATGTGAAAGATAGATGATGTTTTTTGAAACAACTTGCAAAGATGAATGGGGTTATCTGATACAAGTAGAAAAGTTAGATGTGGTTTTTTGAAATACTTCAGGGAAGGAGGGGAGGGGGGGGGGCAACAACCATACTTCAGGGAGATTTTCTGCATTAAAAAAAGATAGTGGGGATTTTCTGTAATACCCTGATTTTTCAATTTATGAAAAATTACTTATTTTGCACATAGTGTGCACGTGTAATATTTTTGGCTCATATTTTCATCAAGAAGAGTAAAGATATTTTAATTTGTGCTTTTCATTGTTTTGTACAAACCCCTTTTCTTAAAAGCCCAAAATGTACTTCATTTATTTTATTTTTAAATAACTATGGTTTTGGGCCATGAATTAAAGCCCATGGTTTAATTCTATTTTTTTTACAACTTGTAATGTGGAACACCTTTTAAAGACTTTATTTTGTATTTTGTACAAGTTTCTCTTTTGGGTAACTAGTGCTTGCACGTGCATTTCACATACACGTGCATGAGCACACTTTCTTGGCCGGATTGGGAAGAGAAGTGGGTTTTAGTCATGGGTGGTTATCTAGAGTATGGGTAGTTATTACAACTCCCTAGTTCATCCTAGCCCTTGACCCTATAACTATCTACTAAATCTTAGCCCTCCATCTCACCCAAACTGGTGTATAAATACCCCTCTCTCCTAAACATCTTCTACACTAAGATCCCTTGAAAGTAGATATATATATATTATATTGTAGAGTTGGTGAGTGAGAGTTCTCTTGGAGGCCGATCATCTCTACAGAAGGTGCTTCGGTGTGGAGCAAGGAGCAAGGAGCAAGGAGTCGTGCATCGCGTTAAGAGGCTTTACTAGATTTATTTATTTTCGTCATTAAGGTGGGTGTTTCTCAGGACTTCTAATATAGTAATTATGTTATGGCAATAATGATTGTTACCATGCTTGTGAAAAGTAAGTTTAAACATATTAGATTGCCCTGTGTATGTTTATGATGAAAGTTGTGAAGGACTATGAAGTAATGACACTGTAAATAAGACTGAAATAGGCCTGTACAGTCGACTGTCACGTGGACAAGTCGACTGGTACGAGGCGAATGTTTATTCATGATTTATTGGAAAATTTGATAATGTACGTGTGTACAAACTGAAGTGATAGAATGATTGCTAAACTTATTTCCCCATATTATACATGACTGAGGAGATATGAACGGATGAAAAAGAACTAGTGATAATTAGCAAAACTGGGAATAACCCGTACAGTCGACTGATGATGTAAACAGCCGACTGAAATATCGAAGTAAATTATGAATAGTTCAGAATTCCATGAAACGAAGTATTTTATGGTGATGTTCTAGTGTGCTAAATTGAGATTTAGTGTTCATTTCTGCCAGTAAATGATGAGTAAATGAAAATGCATGTTTGACATTTCCCTTGAGGAAAGAAATTATTAGTTATGTGAAATTATATGTTGTGATGTTAGGGAACAGCTAAGAAATTACATGTTTATGTAGTATGAATATGTTGTAATGTGACACAATGATACATGTGAATGGAAGAACAGATGGAAAGATAATTCTTTAAATTGAAATTTAACCTGTTCAGCCGACTTAATGCAAGAGGCAAGTCGACTGGGCTGAGTAACAAAATGTACTGTTGAAACCCCAGGACAGACGACTGATTGAATGACAGTCAACTGTCACGTGAATGATATTTTGAACATGGAAAATTGCGGAGCAGCCAACTGGCCTTGTGCAGCAGTCGACTCTCCTGAGCAATTATGAAGAACTTGATTTTGACTGAACGAGTCGACTGGACTTTCTCCAAGTCGACTGTCCAGAATATTTGATATGTCAGATATCTTATTTTTGTTTCTGTTAAAGGTTGTGAATCTTATGGCTGATGTTGGTAAACTCTATTTGTTGTTGCGTGAATTTACATGAAATGAATCATAGATTTGAATTGAGAATTAAATGAATATGAAAGCTAAGATCATGATAAAGGAAGTCTGAGAGACTATTAAATGAATTCTTGAGTTGAAATGTTCAAATTGGAAATTGTGAATTGAAAATTGAAACAAAAGAGTAGCTAAGTCTCCCCCGGCATTGGAAATGGAATGAAATGAAATTTGAAAAAAAAGACCAGGGTTGGTCATGTTGAATGAATGAATAAGTCCGGTTTAGTGGAGAGGCTAACTCTAGAGCTTTGATTTTTGTTCATGATTCTAATAAAAACTAAGGATTAGTGCATAGCGAAGATGTGATGAAAGTGAGAGAAAAACATGAGTATGAGAACTAGGATTTACGGTGCGGGTGTGTGAGCCACAGAATGCATGCTTGATGAGTCAAGACATGGCATGGGCACAACTCAGAATGATCGGACTCTAGCCACGCTTATGGGATATTTGGTGACTGCAAGAGGATCGTGTGCCATGAAGGAGGCTGAATTGCCACAGAATGCATGCTTGATGAGTCAAGACATGGCGTGGGGTTCCCCTCCAGGTTTTCTGTACACGAGCTTGTACTCATAGATCATCTAGGATACTCACCATAGTTACAGTAGTAGATTAAATCATGGCGAGGGATTGAACCCTACAAAGATGAAGAACGAATAAGAGGCTTGCCCTCGGACCTATGTAGTATGGGATGCATAGAATCCGAACAAGTGTGCATTAGTGTCATCTAATATAAATAATTGCATTAAGGATTAAGTGCACAATCACATCACGACATCATTAAGATTTTCCCCCTTACTTTATTTGATATGTGAACAAGTTTGTGATCTATTAAGAAATGAGAATCGTTATACTATTTCTGGCATAGAGAGGATGGCCATGTATAATTATCGTCGGTTGAATAAACTGATGTACCCACAGTTTTGTATGCAGGATAAATAGCATGAAAAAGATTAAAGAGGATCAGATGCTTAAAGATTATTAAATGTTGTTGTACATTTATTTCATTGTTATAAATTTTACTTCCGCTGTGCAATATAAATGTAATATTGATGTAAACTCTGGTGTAAAGTGAAAAGTTTGAATTTCCTTGTAAAATTGTACTAAAAGAAAGCGAAAAGATCCTGTAGAACATCTCGAATTCAGTGTATTTGGGATTCGGGGCATTACATTTTCTGCATAAAGACCATAGTTCAAGCCTTCAAGATTTTTTTTCTTCAAATTTAGCCTCTCTTTTAATAGAAGAAGATAAATAGAAAATTTTATATTTTTGAATAGAGATAATATCACATCTATGAGAGGATACAAGATCCAATATAGCTTCTTTCTTGTGTAAGCTACCAACACCATGAATATTCCTTGAAACACTAATCATTAAAACTAGGATTCACCTAAGCTCTAGACATCTCCAGATGTCTAATAGAAACAATATGTGAATTAAAGGAATTATCAATCAATAAACTCATATCAGAGGCTAGATTCATCATATCAATATTAGATAAAGAATTAAAATGGGCTTGATAAATAGAGCCAAGAGGAGTACCTTGAGAATGATCCTTAGTGATTGGTGGAATCTCCATATTTCTAACTGCTGCGACTAAAGAAGCCTTAGCAGGAATAGAAAAAGATGATGAATGTTTCGCTTTAATACGAGCACTTGCTCTGACTTGAGCAGTGTTATATTTCTTCTTGGAATATTTTCTTTTTAGAAGGAGGAGAAATCTCTGCTAATGGAGTCACCATATGATTAAAATTAGATGGATTAGAGGAACCATCATATGGAATAATAGCCAAGGGTGTTGAAAATCAACCTCAGCCCATTACAAAGTCCAATGTATTTGTTTTTATTTCAGTCCAAGGAAGCCCAATCCATTTATTTAAATGCAAGACATTGGAAGCTTCTCAACAAATGTGGAAGGAAGATATTTAAGAGAAAATTGTAGAAGGATATATAAATAAGATTTTTTAGAAGAAGTGTGCACAATGTGGTAATAATGTATGCTTAGGATTATTTCTTAATTTTATATTTGTATGGTGTAGATTGCATGGAGTGAACTATAAATACCCTCCCCTACAATTGGTTTAGGCATCCTCCAAAAAATAAGTCTTTGTATTCTTAGTTTGAGTATGGAGTCTTGAGTGTGAATTGTGAGCTTTCTTTTGAGTGTTTGTATTTTTCTTTAAATTGTGAGTGGTCTTTGGAAAGTATTGTAGTGTCTTTTATTGTTTACTTGTTTGGGTCCAATATTAGTAAGTTTAGAGTTGTGTACTCTAATTTTTTCTCAACAATTGGTATCAGAGCGGGACGGTCAGGGATCGTTCTTGGTGGAGCTATCTTGAGTCGTGAGGGGTTTGGTACTCTGCAAGTTTGTTAGTCAAGCTTGTCCGGTATAGTCGAAGTCTTACCGGCACAATGAGTGACCTTCAAGTAGTTGGAGGAATCAAGAAGCTCAACAACAAAAACTACAACACATGGGCAACATGTATAAAGTATTACCTATAAGGTCAGGACCTTTGGGAGGTTGTCTGTGGTGGTGAAACTACACAACCGGCAGCAGAAGATGCCAATGATATCTTGCGAAAGTGGAAGATTAAAGCAGGCAAAGCGATGTTTGCTTTAAAGACCTCATGTAACGCCCATGCCCCGAGCTCGGACAATTTATACAGTTTAGAATACAAATTATTTATAGTATAGTACAACTGTCCAACACATGCTGCATCTCAAAAGGTGGTTAACCGGACTGATGACTCTTGATCATAGACAATTATATTTATATATTATTATATCCTTGTTAATTCCCGATGTGGGATTAATTTCCTTACCTTTTCCCGTTCTCTCTCTCATCCGAGAGCCTCTCACGTGGGCCCCAGATTAGATGCCACATCACCGAGAGCAGAGACACAGGAGAGCTGCTCCCAAAGTGTAGGTGGGACCCCGTGATGAAGTCAGCATGCCATTACTGAAGCAACAATAACATCTTTGTTGTTTTTTTTTTCTTCACAGTGGGCCCCCCTCATTTTTTTGAATATATTTACCAACAGCACATACTCATATATCAACATATATATACTATAGTTATTTTTTAACACGGGGTGTTACAGCACAATTGAAGAAGAAATGTTGGAGCACATTCGGGATGCCAAAACACCAAATAAAGCATGGGACATTTTTGTTACACTCTTTTCAAAGAAGAATGGTGCAAGATTACAACTTCTTGAGGATGAGCTGCTATTGATGGTACAACGCGACATGACGATTGCCCAGTACTTTCACAAGGTGAAGTCGATATGTTGCGACATTTTAGAGTAAGATCTGACGACTCCTATTGGGGAAACCAGGATAAAGAGAATAATTATCCATGGTTTGAGACCCGAATATCGAGAGTTTGTTGCCGCTGTACAGGGATGACCAACACAACCATCGCTTGTTGAGTTTGAAAATTTGCTTACGGGTCAGAAAGCTATGGCCAAGCAAATGCGAGGAGTCTCGCTAAAGGGTAAGGAGGAAGCGCTCTACACCAGCAAAAGTAAGGGCAGTTTCAAGTGGCACACTGGTGGTCGATCTTAGAAGGATTGTGAGAAGGTGAAAAGTTACCAAGGAAAGGGAGGCTCTCGTCCAGGGGGGGCTTCGAAGAATCATGGTAATAGTAGATGTTAAGATAAATCAGAGTGATGAAGACAATACTGAATATTGAATTGAGTTCAACCAAGTACAATACCACCTATATATAGGAGGAGAACAAATATCAAAACAACTTTACAACCAATATGGGACTATAATAATATCTAACGCCCCCAATCAAACTCACAATGGGTCAAACAGTGTGAGTTTGCCTACTAAGTATTGAAATCTCTGGACAGTATTGGATTTGGTGAAGAAGTCTGCAATCTGCTGGGAAGAGGTAACGGAATAGAGAGAAATGGTCCCTACCTCAAAGCGCTCACGAACATAATGACAATCAATCTCTATATGCTTCATTCGCTCATGAAAGACCGGGTTGCTTGCAATATGCAATGCACTCCGGTTATCACAATGAAGAGGAGTAGCTCCTGTAAGAGTGACACCCATATCTGATAACAGCCAACGAACATGAACAATCTTTCTAGTAGTTTCTGCCATTGCTTTGCACTCAGCCTCGGTGGAAGAACATGCAACGACTGCCTGTTTTTTGCTTTGCCATGAGATCAACGAATCACCAAGAAATAGACAGAAATATGTGGTAGACCTCCTGGTAGTAGGATCACCTGCCCAATCTGAATCAAAATATGCACTGAGCTCTAATTTGGATGTAGAAGGCATGAATAATGAGCGGGTGATAGTCTCCCGACGATATCTGAGGATCTGAAGAAGAGCACCTTAGTGAACCGATGTAGGAGCAGAAACAAACTGACTGACAACACTAACTTCGTGAGCAATATCGGGTATGGTCATGCATAAGTAGACAAGCTGTCCAACAATCTACCTGTATCTAGTGGGATCAGGAAGGAGCTCACCATCTATGGGACGAAGCTTCACATGAAGCTCTAAGTGTGTCTCAGCTAATCGACTGTCAGAGAGACATGCAGTGGAAATAATATCTGATGTGTATTTCTGTTGAGAAATGAGTATCCCCTGAGATCCATGAGCAATCTCTAAACCCAGAAAGTAACGTACCTTACCAAGGTCTTTCATATGGAACTACTGGTGAAGGTATTTATGGGTGGATACAATGCCGGTAGAGTCACCCCCAGTAATGATCATATCATCAACATATAGTAGTAGAAGTACCCTCCCCTGCGATGATGACTGCATAAATATGGAATGGTCCTAAGAACTCTGACGAAAGCCAGCCTTGGTGATGACAAGCCGAAAACACTCAAACCAGGCTCGAGGGGCCTGTTTCAGACCACATATAGCACGATGTAGTCTGCAAACATGAAGAGGAGGAGTAGTAAGACCAGGAGGAGGATGCATATAAACCACTTCAGATAAGGTACCATGAAGAAAAACATTCTTCACATCCAACTGGTATAGCAGCCACTGACGAACGACGACAACAAAAAAAAAGTGCATACTGTAGTCATCTGAGCCACTGGGGCAAAGGTCTCATCATAATCAATGTCATGCTCCTGAGAAAATCCCTGGGCAACTAGACGAGCCTTGTGCCGCTCAATCGAGCCATCAGGTCGATATTTGACCTTAAAGATCTACTTGCAACTAACAGGCTGAACACCCACAAGCAGTGGAACAACATCCCAAGTACCAGTCTGATCAAAGGCACTGAACTCCTCTGCAATAGCTTTCCACCACTCGAGGAATTGAACGGCTTCCTTATAGGTTCTGGGCTTACGTGTAGTGTGTATAGAAGTGAGATATGCATAAAACTGGGGTGAGTAAGAAGCTAGTGTGGCAAAGCTAAATTGGTCAGAGGGACTAGTGGCATCAGGTGTGTAACGAGGTAGTGGGATGCCCGTAGTAGATCGTGTAGACTGGCAAACGGGTGGTGTAAGGGCAATATGTGGAGGTGAGGTAGGTGGTGTGATTGTATGCAATTGTGGGGATGCAAGTGGTGTGGGTTTATGAGGTGGTGGAGAAGTAAGGGGTGTCTCTGTAGGAGGAATACTAGGGGGACTGTCAATAGCAGAAGCGAAAGGAGCCAAAGGAATGAGATCAAATGGAATGGGTGGAGTGGAATTAGGCCCAACAGGTGAAGGATCGAGAAAACTAGCATCCTAAGGAGAGGTCAAGTAGTAGGGAGAGTCTTCTACAAAGGAGACATGTCAAGAAATACGAATACGACCTGCCACAGGATCAAAACAATAATAACCTTTATGCTCAGGACTTAGACCTAGATGAACACACTTAGCGGCGCGAGCGGTGAGCTTCGTGCGCTCAGTGGGAAGGAGGACATAACAGGTGCACCCAAAAATACGGAGCATGCTGTAGTCGGGTGGTGAGTGATAGAGAGTCTCATAAGGAGTGGTGCTAGAAAGGGCAGACGAATGAGTAATGTTAATGAGACTGACGGAAGTCATGACAGCTTTAGCCCAGAAAGGCGAGGAACAGAAGAGGAGAGTAGAAGAGCGCGAGCCGTCTCAAGAATGTGACGATGCTTGCGTTCAGCTACACCATTCTGCTCATGAGTGTGGGGGCATGATTGCTGAAAAAGAGTGTCATGAGATTGAAGAATCGATCGCATAGTAGCAGAAGTGTACTCACGAGCACCATCTGAGAGAAAATTTTTGATACGAACCCCAAACTGGGTGTGAACCATGGTCGTAAAGAATCGATAAATGTCAGTTATCTCAGAACGTTGGCGCATAAGAAATACCCATGTGTGTCTAGTGAAATCATCGATGAAACTAACATAATAGAGATAACCTTTTGGGGAAGGTGTGGGAGATGGTCCCCATATGTCAGAGTGAATAAGTTGAAATGCATGAGTAGACTGAGAAATCCTTTTATTGTTAAAAGGAAAGACCAAGTGTTTTGCCAACTTACAATCCTGACAAACAGATAATGAAGTAAAATTAAAACGACCAAGAGCACCACTATGAACCAAATCTTTCAAACGAGATGCACTAATATGACCTAAGCGTCTATGCCACAAATCGGCATCAGAACTGACAACACCAGCAAAACTAGGAGTAGAGTCATGAGCATGAAGAAAATCTAGATGATATAGACGTCCATGTCTTCTAGCACGTCCAATCATATGACCAGTCTGAGGATCCTGTATGGTACAGTTCAAAGAAGTAAAAGTAACAGTGAGGCCACTATCACATAAAGTACTAATGAAAATAAGGTTCGTAGATAAATGAGGGGCATAAAGGACAAAAGGTAATGTGAGAGTTGGAGTGTTAATAGACCCGAAGTGTGTAGTAAGAAGTAGTGAACCATCGGCAGTGTAAAGAAATGGTGCATGAGAGGTCAGTGTAGTGCGAGTGGTGAGAAGAGTGTAATAGCTAGTGAGATGATGTGAAGCACCAGAATCTAAAAGCCAGGAAGAAGACATACCAGGAGTGATAGAGAAAGCAGGAGCAGAGTGACCAGCACTGATGGACTGATCCGAGTTCTGATGATCCAGCTAAGCTAGACGGTGTTGTGGAATATCATAGGGAGCAGAGGAAGACATGGCCGGAGTGACGGCCATCGCACCAGGTGTGCAGAGAGGAAGTACACCCTGTTGCTGTCTGTGCTGTTGTGCCTAAACCAGAAGCTGGGGATGCAGAATAAAGTAGTTACTATGAGTATGACCATCCCGCTGACAATGGATGCAATGAAGATGACGATCAGGAACACTACGATGAGTAGAAGGAGCAGGCATAGGGCTAGGGCAAGGCTTGCATGAGAAGGATGTACGGTGAGCAACAGCGAGAACACTTTCACTGGTAGAGGATGGGTGAGAAGCAAGAGTGGGAAGAGCACGTAATTGATTTTCTTTAGCAACAAGCTCAACAATAGCAACTTCAAGACTAGGAACCTGATCTCGATGGATCAATTGACTACATAAAGACTAATACTCTGGTCGTAGACCCATCATAAAGAACATAAACTGACGACGTTCACGAGTAACATGCACATCACAGTGCTCCAGTTGTTGTAATTCGCGCCAGATATTGCGCATGGCTGTGCAATGGTCCTGAATACTGCGATCACCTTGCCTATCAAGAACGGACTGAACAAGGAGCTGATACTCACAGGCTCCACTATTCTGGACATACTGAGTAACCAAATGTTGCCAAAGTGCCTTGGCAGGATGAACACGAAGAAGATCAGCACGAAGACTACGGTCGACAGAGGAGATGAGGAAAGCAATAATCCGACGATCATGATCATGCCAACTGGTCTGAGATGTGTGAATTAGTTGCTTATCGACAGGGAAAGTGGTAGCATTGGGATCTTTGGGACGAATAGTGGAACCATCAATGTGACCCCATAAAGAATGGCCGAGAGGAGTGGCCTCAACAGAAGCAGACCAATCAGTCCAATCCTTAGCAGAGGAGAGAAGGAAATCAGTGGAGACTGGAAGGTACTGACGAAATTGGGGCTCCATAAAATATCCAAGTACCTGCAATTTTTTATTTTTATTTTTTCGATTTTTTTTTTTGAAAAAAAAAGATGAAACAGATAAAAAGAAAGAGAAATTTTTTTAAAATCAGTATATAAGAACCAGAGAAGTCACGAACAGATCAATGGGTTCCATCTGGACTTCCGTCACGAACAGATCAATGAGTGGGGGCTAGGGCTTCACTCTGGACTTCGGAGGACGGCGATCAATGGGTTTCGTCTGGACTTCGGTGGATAGCTTGGACTATGGGTAGCCGATGGGTTCCGACGATGGCTTCCGACTGTGGATTGCTGACGATGAGATTGAGGATGACTGTGGAACGGGAGGACGACTGTGGATCTGTGGATCTATGGTTGAAGAAGATAGGTTAAAGATGTTAGGGTTTGGATCTCGATGAGGTTGAAGATGGATCTGTGGTTGAAGACGAGAGGTTGAAGATGACGAGAGTTTTTAGCAATCCAGACTTTGAAGATCTGGACGTTTTTTTTTTTAATAGAGATCTAGGATTTTGGGAAGAAATTTGTATAACTTGGCTCTGATACCATGTTAAGATAAATCAGAGTGATGAAGACAATACTGAATATTGAATTGAGTTCAACCAAGTACAATATCACCTACATATAAGAGGAGAACAAATATCAAAACAACTCTGCAACCAATATGGGACTATAATAATATCTAACAGTAGAATGTTTGATGCGAGTGTTACAACTGCGGGAAGATGGGCCACATGACAAAAGATTGTTGAACCAAGAAACAGCCTATTGAAAGTAATACTGCTACTTCCGGTTCTAAGGAGAATAGCGAAGATGGTTAGGGTGCCGAAGCTTTATTCGCTACGGAGGAAGAAGAATTTGCTCTCACGGTAACAACACCAGAACAGACTGACTACAAGAATGACTGGATCGTAGATTCGGGCTACTCAAATTATATGACAGGTGATAAACAGAAGCTGCAAAACATGTTTAAGTACAAAGAAGGTCGTGTGGTGGTGACATTCGACAACTCAGGGTTACCAATAGCTCACATCGGTAAGACTATAGCTATGCCCCGATATAATTCTAACCAGGTGCCACTTCAAGATGTTTACCATGTCCCAGGAATGAAGAAAAATTTGCTATCTGTGGCTCAATTGACATCATCAGGTCAGTATGTCTTGTTCAGTCCCCGAGATGTGAAGGTGTACCGTGACATCAAAATCTCGGAAACACCAACAATGGAGGGGCGACGATTGGAGTCAGTCTACATGATGTCAGCAAAATCTGCATATATAGACATAACAAGAAAAAATGAGACAACAGATCTATGTCACATGCGGTTAGGTCACGTTAGCTATTCAAAGCTAAGTGTGATGGTGAAGAAGTCGATGCTTAAGGGGCTTACTCAACTAGATGTGCAAACAGACACGGTCTGTGCGGGATGTCAGTATGGTAAAGCACACCAATTTCCATGCGAGGAATCAAAGTTTAAAGCAAAGGAACTGTTAGAGTTAGTTCACTCTGATGTATTCGGGCCCATTAAGCAACCATCAATTGGCGGTATGCGATACATGGTGACATTCATTGTTGACTTCTCAAGGTATGTGTGGGTTTCTTTCTGAAAGAAAAATCTGACACATTCTCAAAGTTTAAAGAGTGTAGAGAGACAGCCGTAGGAAAAGTGGAAAGAAGATCCGTTGCTTGCGCACAGACAACGAGGATGAATATAGCTCGAGCGAGTTCTCTCAATACCGAAGGGAATGCCGAATACGTCATCAATACATTTTTGCCAACACGCCACAACAAAATGGTGTAGCAGAGAGAAAGAACCGGCATCTTGCAGAAATTTGTCGGAGTATGCTGCATGAAAAGAATGTACCTGGAAGGTTTTGGGCTGAAGCAATGAGGACTGCAGCCTTTGTGATCAACAGACTTCCTCAACCAAGGTTAGGGTTCATTTCACCTTTTGAGAAACTGTGGAACACGAAACCTACAGTTAGCTACTTTCGAGTATTTGGCTGTGTATGTTATGTATTTGTTCCTGATCATTTACGAAGCAAGTTTGACAAGAAAGTTGTTAGATGTATCTTTGTGGAATACGATAGCCAGAGAAAGGGGTGGAATTGTTGCGATCCAACGAGTGGAAGATGCTACACTTCACGAGATGTGGTGTTCGATGACGCATCTTCTTGGTGGTCCTCAGAGAATGAGGTGTTGCCAGTCTCCAGAGAATTTGGAGACAAACTCCAACAAAAGATGGGGGAGCATACTGTTCAGCTCCAACCAAGTTCAAATGAATCAGGAGATCCAAATGGCGATGATGGCGAACAAAGAGTGACCCAAAATCCTTGGAAAACAGGCGTATATCAACAACCAAACGAAGAAGGTGGGCCTAGTGAAATGGAAGAATCAACTCCACAATCTCAACTCCAAAGGTCAACAAGAACACGAAGGACAAATCCCAAATACGCCATTGCAGTCGTAGTTGAAGAAACGATAGAACCTGAGACGTTCGAAGAAGTACTGTAGAATTCTGAGTGGATGATAGCTATGAAAGAAGAGATAAATGCACTTTAGCAAAATCAGACTTGAGATCTCGTGCCAAAGATAAGAGATGTGAAAATCATATCCTGCAAGTGGGTTTTCAAGATAAAGCACTGTCCATATGGGTCAATTGAGATGTATAAGGCACAATTGGTAGCTCGTGGTTTCTCTCAATAGTATGGACTAGACTACGATGAAACGTTCAGTCCAGTTGTAGCGCCCCGATTTTCTTATACTGGAAAACCGTGACACGAGCCAGAATCTTTTCTTCAATTAGTCACAATACACAGAAAAACAGGAGAATTTAAAACTTTTTATTCAACACCCAATGTATTACAGGTTTGAATGTTATACAACTGCAATACATAATAGTGTTACTATAATACCTTTACAATCCCAAGTATTACACTTTCAACAATTTACATCAGAGTACAATGAATGAAGAACAACACTTGGTAATTCTCACTTGGGTACTTCTCAACTAGTAGATAATCAACGTAAATATTACAGCGGAACTTAAAAAGATATCGACTCCTCGCTTTCTTTGCCTTGAGTCCTCCTGAATCTCGCACCTGTACTTCTGCGATCCAGTACCTATTGAAGTGGGGACGTCAGTATTCACTGACACTTTAAGGCTGATAACATAGCAGCGAATCTCCCAAAACAACATACAGAAACATGACAATTGTGTCGATGTAGTTGAAGTGTTCGTGAGTGCTATGACTAGAATCTAATGTAATATTAACTAAGCTAAGATGCTCTTATTCTAATGCAAGCAAGTCTCCGGAACAGTATGCATCCCATACTACATACGTCCCATCTCAAGCCGTTTTCTCCATATAGGGATTTGAACCCGCGCTATGAGTTCTACTCTTGTACCCATCCTGTTCCTGACATGATACTACATGACTGGTGACTATTGCCCGGCGTACCGGACCTCACACCAAAAGCCAACACGAACTACAAGATACTTGTCAACCTTCTTCCGTGCTCTCAACTCGTCATGAGAAGGCATAGAACCTGCCGGGATCGTAGGGTCTATTTCCCTAAGAACCCTCTCGTTCTTATCATGGTACATTCAGGAATTAACAATCAAGATACGAAACCTGTGCTCCCAACTTGTCATGAAAAAACACCGCCCGTATCCCTTTGACAGGGGAATACATCCCGATAACACCACCTAGTGTCAGCCTATAGGAGAGGTTGGATTATAGGGTATCACCCCTGACACCAACTCTCACCCTTTGGCAATTTATAGATAAAAATAGTTAAGTAACTGTTACTACCTTAACGATGTCACTAACCCTTAGCCAACAAGCGGGACATACCACTTGTGCTTTCAACTCGACATGAAAAGCACCGTATGTGTCCCTCTTCTAACCAAACAAGTGAGACACGGCGTTGTGCTTCCAACTCGGCATGAAAAGCACTGTACGTGTTCCTCTTATAACCAAACAAGCGAGACACGGCACTGTGCTTCCAACTCGGCATGAAAAGCACCATACGCGTCCCTCTTCTGAAGAGTGCCACAATTAACCTGTCTTAACCTAGACTTCTCAAGATCTCATCGGATCTACTCACAGCTTACAATACCTACATACGAGCCAATTAAGCTACGTATGAGACCAACCGTTACATACGGCCCAGGTGAGCCACGTATGAGATGACTACATACAAAAACAACCATACAGGTAATCAAACCTAGAAGCAACCAAATGTGTTTACTAGCAAACTTGATCTTCTATTATTAGAAGCAACAGAAGAATCTACTAACAGCCTAAAACAGGCATTCTACCAATGCGAAGCCCAAAACGACTCAACAACTTTTATATATGAAGCTACAATATACCATTCAAGCATGCATGGCTCTTGAATCTAGAACGACTAAGCAATCTCAACATGAGTTCCTTCTAGGGGATTAGCTAGAACGACCTCGCAACTTAATATTGCAACTACAACATGATTTGTTCTCCACTAGTTACAATCCACATCATGCTAGTTCTCTACTAGCACAATTTACGATAACATGATAGTTCCTTACTAACGCTATAACTACAACGCGATAGTTAATACTACAACCACAACGTGATAGTTATTACTATAACTACAACACGATTACTCTCTTTGCTATACACTTTAACTACAAGCATGGATACAACCTACGTAGAAATCCACTATAAGTTAAAGCATGAATAGCTACTAGATTTAAGCATGGATATCTCTTACTACTTTAAGCAGGGTTAATTGCTACAACTTAGCATGAGTACTAATAATTTAGCATGGTATACAACCTTAACCATTCCTACAACAATCCTAGGCATGGTAGGTAATTCAACATCAATCCTACACATTCCTAAGCATGGATTATACTTTCCTACAACAATCTAAGCATGGTAGGTAATTAAACAATAATCCTACAATGACCTAAGCATGGATTATACTTTCCTACAACAATCTAAGCATGGTAGGTAATTAAACAATAATCCTACAACAATCTAAGCATGGATTATACTTTCCTACAACAATCTAAGCATGGTAGGTAATTAAACAATAATCCTACAACAATCTAAACATGGATTATACTTTTCTACAACAATCTATGCATGGTAGGTAATTAAACAATAATCCTACAACAATCTAAACATGGATTATACTTTCCTACAACAATCTAAGCATGGTAGGTAATTAAACAATAATCCTACAACAATCTAAACATGGATTATACTTTCCTACAACATTCTAAGCATGGTAGGTAATTAAACATTAATCCTACAACAATCTTAGCATGGATAGAACATAACATGTAATTGCTACAATTAAGCATGGATATCTTTTAAGCATGAATACCTACTAACTTAGCATGAATAATAATTAAGCATGGTCATCTACTAACTTAGCATGAACAATAATTAAGCATGGTCATTTACTAACTTAGCATGAACAATGGTTAAGCATGGTCATTTACTACTTTAGCATGAGCAATAGTTAAGTATGACATCTACTAACTTAGCATGAACATTAATTAATCTAACATGGTATACAACTTTCCTACGACCATCTAAGTATAGATAAATTAATCTAGCATGGTATACAACTTTCCCACAACCATCTAAGTATAGTAGTAGCATGGATAAGTTAATCTAACATGGTATACAACTTTCCTACAACCATCTAAGTATAGTAGTAGTATGGATAAATTAATCTAACATGGTATGCAACTTTCCTACAACCATCTAAGTATAGTAGTAGCATGGATAAATTAATCTAACATGGTATGCAACTTTCCTACAACCATCTAAGTATGATACTTACTTCAATATAAGCATAAACATCCATTTAATATTCATATGCATCTAAAACAATTTGATTAAATACAACATCTACTACAACATAACATCTACTACTAAAACTTTTACTAAAATCTTTATCTAAACATAACATTTACTACTAACTACTTTATTTTAACACATAAGCATCTACTACAACTTTTATAAAAACATAAACATTTCTATAATTTTGTGTAGACATCTACTACAACTATTTTATTTAAACTTCATATAATTATCTACCAAAACTTCTTTATTAGCATCTATTTCTTATTATTACTAGTGAACATAAAAAGAGATCTTTTAATCATTCTACAACTAGTGATTTAGATCTTTTCATACTAGAATTAGCATCTAAAAATGGGTTCTTTCTTACTTAAGATTATAAAAGAAATAAACAATAATAAAATAAGTAAGAACCCTCCATTTTGGTTCAATCAACATATGCTTTCTTTTTAGTCCAAAGTTCAATGTATGTCCTACAACCAAAAATGGTTGTACACAAGTCCATATGCTTATGTATGAGTTCACATCAAGTCCTACAACCCCAAATGGTTGTATGTACAAGTCCATATGTATATGTCATTTTAGTCCAATTAATAATCACAAAAACAACCATTACTACTACAAAGATTCAATCTTTGTGTCTATTTAGCACTACCATTTGTTTCCATTTTATTTTATGTGGTTATTACCTTTAACATCCACAACATACAAAATAAGAACCACATACAACAACATCATCACAACAAACCACCCCAAAGAACCAAAGAAAGCAAAACAAGGAAGGTAAGGAGAAGAAGAAACCAAAACAACAACTCAATAAACAAAAAGAACAAGTGGAGAACCCCCACCTTCTTTTCTTGTTGGAAGGACTAGCTAGCACTCCTACTCCTTCCCTTAAGCTCTTAGAACTCCTACTAAACCTACAAAGAAAACTCTCAAGTTAGTATGGTTCCTCTCTTTCTTTTCCTTTCTTTCTTTTTGTCTTTCTAAAAATGAGACAAGTGGAGAAGGAGGGGGTATTTATAGGATGAAGGAGAGGGTGGAAAGTGCAAATGTGCACACCAAAAATGCACCAAGGTCCTCCCACAAAATGGGGGCCGGCCATTCCTAGTGGAGGTGATGGTGTGGGGGAGGTGTTATGTGAGGGGAGGGAGCTTCTAGAAGATTACCTCCTAATTCTCTTATGCATACATCTTAATCCTATGTTTAATTCTCTTACAATCCTAACTATCTAATTAGGATTGTCATGACAAAGAGAACAATTTTATTCAAAAATACATAACACATACTTTGTACAATGTACTGATCGACATACTACACGTATGTGCGCGTAGATGTGTGTATACCGAAAATCTTTGCATAATCCGTATGAAAATAATTTAATCTCGGAAATAATAATAAAATAAATTCTATTATTAGTTCGGAAGATCATGGTACCAATTTGATACAATACGGATGTATACTGACCGGTATATGGGTACATATAATGTCTATGGACAAATCGGGTGAAAATCACCAAAATAATTCGATTTTGGAATTAAAACAAAATAATACTAAGATAATAATAAAATAATAATTTATACAATGTAATATCCGTCCGGGATATTACACCAATGGCGAAACTTACAACTGTACGAGTCCTACTTGCACTTGTAGCCAACAAGGCTGGAATTTGTGGCAGATGGATGTGAAGAATGCTTTTCTTCATGGAGAGCTGGATCGGGAGATCTACATGATCCAACCAATGGATTTTCAGAGCAAAGATCATCCTGAATATGTGTGTAAGATGCGAAAAGCACTCTACGAATTGAAAAAAGCACCCAAGGCGTGGTATGGTAAGATTGCTGAATTTCTAACACAAAGTGGTTATTTAGTAACACCTGTAGATTCCAACTTGTTTGTCAAAGCCAATGAAGGAAAGCTAGCTATTGTGCTAGTGTACGTGGATGATTTAATCATAACCGATGATGATGAGGCAGAAATTCTTCGGACGAAGGAGAATTTATCAGTCTGGTTCCAGATGAAGGAACTTGGACAGCTTAAGCATTTCCTTGGTTTAGAGGATGATCTCACACAAGAAGAAATATTTCTTTGTCAACAAAAATATTCCAAAGATGTGTTGAAGAGGTTTGGGATGCTCGAATGCAAGCCAATATCGACGCCGATGGAACCAAATGCCAAAATGTGTGCACATGAAGGAAAAGATTTGGATGATGCAACGATGTATCGACAATTGGTAGTCGGTCTTATCTACTTAACCTTGACTCGACTTGACATTTCTTATGCAATTAGTGTGATGAGTCGGTACATGCAAAATCCAAAGAAGTCTCATTTGGGAGCAGTTCGACGAATACTGAGATATATGAAGAGTACAATTGACTATGGTCATTTGTACAAGAAAGGTGAACACTGCAAGTTAGTTGGATACAGCGATGCTGACTGTGTAGGAGATCATAACACCAGGAGATCAACAACTGGGTACGTGTTTAAGCTTGGTTCCGGAACAATTTCTTGGTGTAGCAAGAGACAACTGACAATATCATTATCAACCACTGAAGCTGAGTATCGAACAGCGGCAATGGCAGCTCAAGAGGGTACATGGTTGACACGACTAATGAATATTCTACATCAACCAGTAGATTATGCAGTTCCATTGTACTGTGACATTCAGTCGGCAATTCGTTTGGCGGAGAATCTCGTCTTTCACTCAAGAACTAAGTATGTTAAAGTGCACTATCATTTTATCAGAGAAAATATTCTGCAAGAAGAAATTGAAATGAGGCAAATAAAGACAGATGATCAAGTTGCGGACTTGTTCACAAAAGGCAAATAAATGAGCAAGTTCGAAATGTTTCGCTGTCAACTCAGCATAGTGCAAATGTATTTGTTTTTATTTCAGTCCAAGAAAAATAAAAGCTCAATCATTTATCTAAACTCAAGACAATGGAAGCTTCCCAACAAATGTGGAAGGAAAATATTTAAGAGAAAATTGTAGAAGGATGTAGAAAGAAGATTTTTTAGGAGAAGTGTGTAAAATATAGTAATAATGTATGGTTGTGATTATTTCTTAATTTTATATTTGTATAGTGTAGATTGCATGGGGTGGACTATAAATACCTTCTCTTGCATTTGGTTTATGCATCATCCAAAAAATAAGTCTTTGTATTCTTAGTTTGAGTATGGAGTCTTAAGCGTGAATTGTGAGCTTTCGATTGAGTATTTGTATTTTTCTTCAAATTGTGAGTGGTGTTTGAAAGGTGTTGTAGTGTCTTTTATTGTGGGTATAATACAAGTAATTTGTTTACTTGTTTCGGTCCAATGTTAGTAAGTTTAGAGTTGTATACTCTAAATTTTACTCCACAAGGGGATGAATATCAATAGAAATAATGCAAAGATAACCAATACTTTTTATTCATCAAGAAATACAAAAATTGCAAAGAGATCAAAACTCTCATTCTCTCTCACTCGGCACTCACCTCTCTTGATAACGGCTCACCAATTCTCTCTTTCAGTTTCCCCTTAGCAATAGAGTTCACATCTATTGCCATATATATTGCCCCCAAGTAGGACTGCAAATGGATCGAGCTATTTGCGAGCTATTCGGCTCGAGCTCGGTCAAAGCTCGGCTCGAACCGAGCTCGAGCTCAAAACTGAGCTTGTTTCCTTTACGAGCCGAGCTCAAGCTTGGGTTTTTTTTTAGGCTAAGCTCGCGAGCTATTCGGCTCAAGCTCGGTCAAAGCTCGGCTCGAACCGAGCTCGAGCACAAAACTAAGCTTGTTTCCTTAACCCCCAAGCAAACCCTAAGAGATATACACAAATACAGTTTATTGGACCCAAAACCTACATCCCAAAATAATATACAATGCCACTGCGGTCGACTGCCCCCGATTGCGATTGACTGCAATGAGTCTCACCAAGACCCGAGATCCAGACAGTCGACTGTACCCTCCTCTGTCGTTGCTGCCTCTTGCAGTCTTCATCTTCTGCTTTTCTTCTCGAACTTTAACTCCATGCCTACATGTATTTGATGTCACAATCCTAACTATCTCCCACTTGGACCAAATACACAATGCTTCAAAGTTATTGTATCTTTACCTCGCCTTATCTCTGTTAGTCTCCCAAAACACATGAAAGACCCACGTACTCCTCACTCTCATGAAGAGCACCCCCGCTACTCCACCACGTGGAGTGCACCAACCACTCCTTATAGGCTCATGAAGGTTGTGCCCCACCAATCGCATAGGGCACGAATAATAGAGAAACAACCTCCCGTGTCAGATTCTATGGTACAAGACTCCACAATTCACAGAATCTCCATTAACACCGGACATGGTTCAAAGCCTCTCAATGCTCTCTCTGCACTAGAGTCTTCGAGGACGACGTCTCCACAAAATCTGCATACTGATCAACCCCTATCGCCACTTTTCGATTACACTCATCCGCATCACCCTGCATATCGATACCAATACTCTCTACATCACATAAGCGACTTGAAGCTTCT
Source organism: Hemerocallis citrina (assembly GCA_017893485.1). NCBI lineage: Eukaryota > Viridiplantae > Streptophyta > Magnoliopsida > Asparagales > Asphodelaceae > Hemerocallis > Hemerocallis citrina. The sequence goes on from CM030366.1 coordinate 211,588,324, forward strand.
TCTGTCATATCACTAAGAACCCTCACCACTGCAACGTCTTGCTCTCTAGGATCCCTCTCATGACCAACAGCTCCCACTAAATGTGTAACCTCCTCTAAAATTGCGCCACAACTGAAAGAACTCGGTTACACCCCACACAACCTACTACTTAATCCTGGCTGAGAGTCAACTACAGGATAAACGCCCATCACGTCTCTAAGAAAATACAGCGTTCCTTCACGCTTCCCTCTTGCTATCACCCTTAAACTTGCAGCTATACACAACTCCCCACTACCAAATGTAGTGGTCAAACCCTCTTTGTCTAGCATTCCCATCGAGATAAGATTTTCCTTCAAGTCTGAAACAAGTATTGTCTCCCACAAGACGATACTCTGATTATCACTGGCTTTCACATGAACAATATCACCTCACTTACAGGACACCTCTGACCGTTCCCCGAGATCACATCTTCGAAAGAGCCCTCTATATAGTCCTCAAACACCTCCCTCCTTGAAGTGCAATGAAAATAAGTTCTCGAATCAATGCATCAATCTTGTGTGTCCAAGTCCACCCTAGATGACAAGCATAACTCATCATTTTTATTGGACACTACATTGGCTTCCTTTGTTTTTTCTTGCTTCTTCTTCATATAGGCCTTACAACTACGCATCATGTGACCCCTCTTATGACAATACCAACACTTAGGTCCATGTCCCCCGTCGCTGTCATCAGACCCACTTTCAGACGAACTACTCTGATCATTTCTTCTTCGATTGCTCTTAGATCTTCCACGTCTTTTCTCAACTAACATTGCAGAATTCTTAGAAGATTATGATGAACACCCTCCGATTCTCGCCATTCTCACATCCTTGTTCAGAATGCTACTCACCACATCCTGTAGAGTCGTCGAATCCGACATTGTGCATGTAATAGCCTGTTCCACCGTATCATAACTATCCGGAAAAGTAGATGGAAGTAACAATGATTGTCCCCTTTCTGAAAAATTTAATCATGCAACTTCCATCTGGTTGTAAACCATACAGTAATTGTTCACATGTTCTGCTACTGAACCCCCTTCCCTTAACTTTATATTAACCAACTTCTTCAAATGAAGAATTTGGTTAGATGATGACGGTTTCTCATACACATATGTGAGAATATTTATAGCTTCCTTTGTAGTCTTTGCCTTCGAGATATGAAGCAGCGCCTTCCTGCTTAGTCCCAACTGAATCTGCCCTAGCGCCTTCTGATTCAAACGATTTCATGCCGCCAAGGTCTTTGCATCCGTATTGCACCATATAGCTTCTCATCAAACAACGGACCATCTAGATCTTTCTGGCGAAGATACGCTATCATCTGAATCTTCCACGTCGCGAAATCACTCTCATCGAACCGTTTGAATTTCGACATGCTATCGCCATCACGAAACCTTTGCTCCAATACCACTTGTAGAAAATCTGATGCCACTTGTAGTGTGTCAATAGAGGAACACACACCACAAGAAACAGATATGCCCAAGACCTAGATGAACCAAGAACAAGTCACCACAATAATCACAAGATCTCACAACTACACGAACACAATAATATGTAGAGATAATCAATTTTTATTTTTCAAGAAATACAAAGATTACAAACAGATCAAAACTCTCAATCTCTCTCTCACCTTTGAAGCACTCAGCACTCACATTTCTTGAAGTTGTACAATGATAACGGCTCACTAATTCTCTCTTTCAGTTTTCTCTTAGCCCTTAAGTTCACATATATTGTTATATATATAGCCCTCAAGCAAACCCTTAAAGATATACACAAATACAACTTATTGGACTTGAAATTCGTAGCCCAAAATAACATACAACGCCGTTGTGGTCGACCGCACCCGATTGCGGTTGACTGCAATGAGTCTCGCCAAGCCCCGAAAGCTGAGTAGCGACTACATGTGACAGTCGACTGTCACCTCCTCTGTCGTTGCTGCCTCTTGCTGCCTTCGTCTTCTCATCTTCTTTTCCAACGTCCACTTCATGCCTACATGTATTTGAGACCACACAGTCTGATACTACTCCCACATTGTTTCTCCAATGACGTAGTAGTATGAAACAAAGTTCACAAGTAACACAGTCTGTAATTCTAGCTTGAAGTTTTCTGCCCAAATGCAATTCAAAGAATCTTGCTTGGGATATTTCGGCTTCAATCTAATCATTAACCAATGAATCAAAACCGTCTTTGTAGAAACATATCGCAAATAATTCATTCTTAAGAGCATCTATAGTCGTTTGCCATTTATCCATATTTTGGAAAAAATGAGAAAAAACGCGCTGTAGTCGTTGGCCATTTACCCAAAATTTCGGTCTGACATGAACGGTACTTGACCAAATATAGCAGACGAAATGGTTTTTACCAAAATATAGCTAACGAAGGATAACCTTTCGTCCGTTTAATGAGACCAAAGATCATCTTTCGTCGAAGAGGTCGGACGAAAAAAGAAACACTGTCCTACACATTCATTGATCGGACGAAAGATAATATCTCGTCTGTGAAATAAATTTAAAATAAAAAAATTCGTCGACCGGTAAATTATCTTCCGTCCCTACAATCCGCTAAAAGACGAAATAGGATTGGAACGGTATTATCTACCGGCCCTCCCTTTTTTTTTTCCATGTTCGGGACCAACACCTACTCATTTATGCATGCTTTATGCATTTAATTAATGAAACAGTTGATATCATGAGTCACTTGGCCAGCACTTTTAGACTTTTTCAATTTTTTTAATAATATTTTCGCATGAGACGAAAGATAATATTTCATCCCATGCTCAAATTTGACGCCGCATTTCACGGACGATGCTTTATCCACCGTCTGACTTGATTTCTTTTTTTTTTTCCAAATTTAACGGACGATAAATAATCCTCCGTCCGTTGTAATTGACGTGTATTTTTCGCTAGGACGATAGATAATCTTTCCTCTGATATTAAAAAACAAACGAAAAGCCAAAATTTGGCTTTGCATGACTCCAGCTTCTCATATTTTCTATTTCCCTTTGCCAAATACTCAAAATATGGCATCAAACAACTATAGATGCTCTAATTGCTTCCCTAAAAATATGGAGATTAGTGAGGTATTCTATTAAATTATATTAAATTACTTTGTATGCTCTTACCAGGACAGGACCACAAGCCTCTATTATATATGATACCCCATAGAAAGCCCAAAATTTTGCAACATCAATATTATTGGATTTCATTTCATATACATGCAACTCAGTTTTATCCAGAGGTAATCAGCTATGTAACACAATCCCCCTCCATTACCTCAAACAGACAATGAACAGAAAATTAAAATGTTGTGAAAGCACTAATAGTAAAAAGAAAACATTGTTTCTACCACAAGCTAGTACAGAATTACACGAGAACCCAAGTTACAAAGAATATTTACAAATCATTACTGTAACATCCGAGACCAGTATTGCGCCATAAATATACATGATACACCAAACTTAACAGGGAAGAGCAATGCTGGGCTTATCTCTTCCCTTCAAAATTCATCATCCAATAATAATGAAGGTTTTCTTATTTTGGTTCTCTCGGTCGAGCTGCCCATAGAGAGCTTAGTGCGCGAAGGCGTTGGCAATAATCACCCAATGCAAGAAGCCAACGTGCTACTTGCCGAGTTGTAAGAATTTTGTACAGTTGTTGTAGGGTTTGTTGCCGAATGTTGTCAGCCTGTTTCGTGCATAATTTGCACAAGTGTCAGTACCACAAAGCAAGGATAATGCATTTATATGTTAACATAAATATTCCGTGAAATTATAGATTGCATGTTATAGAATATACACCAACATAGCCACAATGTGAAATGACACGTTGACACAATGAAACTGAATATTTTAAATACTACAATGAAATAAAGTAGTATTGTGTCAAATACATGAGTCTGACCTCAAATAAGATCTTGTACTTCATAGTTTGTGTGTGAGTCCGACAAGACATGACATATTAGTAAATTCTAATTAGTTTTGTCGTGACTGGATCTTCTCATATTCATATTCTGCAATTTTGTATGGATTGTGGAACTACTATTACTAATACTAGATAAATGCAAGTTTTTTCTTACATGATGAAAATCATTAATAATATTAATTAATATTCTTTTTCAATTTTAATGCTGCTTAGAATTGGTATAACAAACAAAGACTGCGAGTATGTACAAAGACCTTACACAATGTATGAGGCAGCAATCTAAGTCCACAGTACACACTGCTAAACAATAAAAACCTCAACTCTCTAGCCACATAGCAAAGATATTGTTAGTTCATTTTAGAAACTAACTAATTGAATTGTAAGCATCAGAATAACAACTCTTGCAAAAGTTTACCTATAACACACTAGTAATTTTCACGTCCGATGGACATTTCTGTGTGTAGAGAAACCTAAATGTAACTATTTAAGAGATTGAAGGACCTAGATGTAAACATACATATTTTGAGACTTATATCCAAAATACTGTATGCATTTTTCTAAGCAGAGGAGATTAAATTGGAAATATGCAATATGTATATTTCTATCCAAATAACTATGCTATATATATATATATATATAGACAAATATTTCATTGTGCACTAGCCATGGTGTGCACTCGGCCTTCGGGCCTTCGTATCGGTGATCTGAACTGTTCACATTGACCTATACGTCTGAATTAGTTTAAATATGTAAAATCAAGTCATTTGATATTCATTTGCTCATCCATCATGTCATTATAAAAAAAATCTGATATAGTCATATAATTTTGTAACACTTCAATGCATAGACAAATGAATTTCAAATGACTTGATTTTACATATTTAAACTAATTCAGACGTATAGGTCAATGTGAACAGTTCGGATCACCGATACGAAGGCCCGAAGGCCGAGTGCACATGGAGTGCACACAATGGCTAGTGTACAACGGAGAATTGTTTGTCGTGCTAACCCACTTTTTAAAAATATTGAGCAATCTGACCAACTTTCGAAAATAGTTACCCAACTGACCCAGTTTTGGACACGTCGGCATTAACCGTTATTGAAAATAAAGACAAATGTTAATACCATGTCGTTGTTTCCAATAGCTGTAAAAAAAATTCGCATGCCGCTGTTGGGAGTAACGGCATTAGTTAACTTATTCTCAATCGTGTACTTTCTCTGACTTGAAAAAAATGCAAGTGTAACGAAATCTTATAGCTGATGCCGTTGTTTGGAACAACGGCAACAACATTACAGATGTCGTTGTTAGGAATAGCAGCATCAGTTATAATATTCATTATTAGGGATAACTGATGTTTAGGAATAGCAGCATCAGTTATAATATTCATTATTAGGGATAACTGATGTTGTTGTTTGGAACAACGGCAAGAATTCATTTTATTACTTATACTTGGCTAATCTATTTATATGAACTGTTGTCGCTGTTTCTAAGAACGGCAATAGTTAACTCATGCCGATGTTTGGAAATTGGAAGAACGATTGTGGAGGAAGATGGTTTAATGAGTATTATAATTGATGTCGTTATCTCCAACAGCGGCATCAACAATGCTAATGTCGTTATTTGGGATAACGGCAATAAGTTTTTTTCAATGCAGAAGGTTCACACTTGTATAAGAAATGTACTGATGCCGTTTTTCTAAACAGCGGCATGCTAAAAAAAATTAAACTAATGCCGCTTTTTGGAAGAACGGCATGGTATTAACCTATGTCGTTATTTTTAATAACGGTTAATGCTGACGTGTCCAAAAAATGGGTCAGTTGGGTAAATATTTTCGAAAGTGGGTCAAATCGCTCAATAATTTCAAAAAGTGGGTCAGTACGGAAAAAAATTCCACAACGGAAGAGGACTCTCTCTCTCTCTCTCTATATATATATATCTATATATATATATATATATATATATATATATATCTCGTTACTCATGTACAAATATGTACAAAATAAATATGTACAAAATGTAAAAGTGCACATTTTGAGAGACTTATATGCAAAAATTGCAAAATATTTAAACACGTTATACATTTTTCTGGGCAAAGGAATTAAATTGCAATATGTGATCTATATGTTTTCTACAAATAATTATGCAAATAGATGTAAGTAGGGATATATATATTATATATAACTGCAAATGCGTACAAAAAGTGAAAAGTTTGTTCAATAGTGTGTGCAGTGCACATGGTGTTGGGTTGTCTACAAATTACCTTTAACTCTGGCATTATAATAGTAAAGATATGGATATTAGATGTCTTGCATTAAAGTTAGACCATATTGTTGAAGAATATACCCCACAACTCGTAGTCCTAATAGCGGAAACACACCACACAAGCAACAGAAACTCCCAAGACTTAGATGAACCAAGAACAAGCCACAACAATATGCAAGATCTCACAAGAACACCATCAATATGCAGAGATAACCAATACTTCTTATTCCCCAAGAAATACAAAAATTACAAAGAGATTATAACTCTCAATTTCTTTCTCTCTCACCTTTGAAACACTCGGCACAATCCCCTTTTGAAGTTGAACAATGATAACGGCTCACTTCTTGATTACACAAATTGATTCTAACCTTAGAGTTTACGGCCATATATATAGCCCCCAAGTAAACCATAAAAGATAAACACAAATCCAGCAATTGGGCCTTAAATTCGTAAGCCCAAAAACAATCAGCGACGAAGTAGGTCGACCGCACCCTCAAGGTCGGTCGACCGCAACGTGTAAGTCCAGACCCGAGAGCTAACCGGTCGACCGTCCCCTCCTCTGTTGGACCTGTAGACTCGAAGAAATCTCAACAGATTTGGGTCGGTCGACCGCAACTCTCCAGACTGCATTCTTTTACTTGTTGTTTGTCTTCTCTTGCTTCTGTCTCATCCTCTTCTTCTCCAACTTCAAGTACTCAGTGCCTACGTGTATTTGAGGCTACAATTCCTCCTAACAATCACCCACTTGAACCAAATACACCACGCTTCAAAGTTATTGAAATTTTTACCTCGCATTATCTCTGCCAATCTCCCACATTCATGGAAGACCCAAGTACTCTCCACTCTCATGAAGAGCACCTCCGCCACTCCACCACGTGGAGTGCACCAATCACACCTCATCGCCTCATGAAGGATGTGCTCCACCAATCGTATAAAGCACGAATACCGGAAAAACAACCTCCCGTGTCGGATTCTGTGTTATGAGACTCCCCAACTCGCAAAATCTTCATCAACACCGGACATGGTTCAAAACATCTTAATACACTCTTTACATTAGAAGTCTCCGTGAACGACACCTCCACAATATCCGCAGACTGTTCAACCCCTACAGTCCCAATTCGGTTACCCTCATCGACATCACCCCGCATATCGATACCAGTACTCTCTATCACACGAGCGACTTGAAGCTTCAATTGCCAATTCGCAAAGTACCCTTACCGCAGCAACGTCTTGCCCTCTGGGATCACTTCCATGGCCAGCAGCTCCCACTAAATTAGTAACCTCCCCTCCACAACTGAAAGAACTCGGTTGCATCCCACACAACCTACTACTCGATTCCGGCTGAGAGTCAACTACAGGAGAAATGTTCCTCACGTCTCTAAGCAAATACAACGTTCCCTCATGCTTCCCTTCTGCAATCACCCTTGAATTTGCAGCTATACACCACTCCCCACTACCAACTGTAGTAGACAACCCCTTCTTGTCTAGCCTTCCAATCGAGATAAGATTTTCCTTCAAGTCTGGAACATGCTTTGTCTCCCGTACGACAACACTTTGATCATCATTGGCTTTCACGCGAACAGTACCAACCCCACGTACAGGACACCGGTGACCATTCTCCACGATCACATCTCCAAAAGAACCCTCCTCGTAGTCATCAAACACCTCTCCTCAGAGTGCAATGAAAAGAAGCTCCCGAATCAATACACCAATCTTGAGTGTCCAATTCCTCCCGAGCTGATAAGCATAACTCTTCAACAAGCCCCACTTGAGCTTCCTTTGGGGTATCTCTCTTCGGTTTCTTCTGCTTCTTCATATAAGCCTTGCAACTGCATATCATGTGACCCTTCTTGTGACAATACAAGTACTCAGGCCCATGTCCCCCATCACTGTCATCAGACTCACTCTCAGATGAACTACTCTGATCCTTTCTTCTTCGACTGCTCTTAGATCTCCCACGTCTCTTCTCAACGTACATTGTGGAATCTCTAGAAGATGATGATGGATATTCCTCGTTTCTCACCCTTCTCACCTCCTCGTTCAGAATGCTACTCATCACATTCTGTAGAGTCGTCGAATCTGTCAGTGCATGTAATAGTCTATTCCACCGTACCATAACTATCAGATAAAATAGATAGAAGTAACAATGACTGCCCCCTCTCTGAAAACTCCAAACCTGCAGCTTCCATTTGGTTGTAAACCATACAGTAATTGTTCACATGCTCTACTACTGAACCCCCTTCCCTCAACTTCATATTAACCAATTTCTTCATATGAAGAATTTGATTAGAAGCCAACGGTATCTCATACATATCTGTAAGAACCTCCATAGCCTCCTTTGTGGTCTTTGCCTTCGAGATATGAAATAACGCCCTCCTACTCAGTCCCAACTGAATCTTCCCCAGCGCCTTCTGATCCAAACAATTCCAATCCGCCAAGATCTTCGCATCCTTGTCTGCACTTACCGGCTTCTCATCAAACAACGGACCATCAAGATCTTTCTAACGAAGATACGCTATCATCTGAATCTTCCACATCGCGAAGTCACTCCCATCGAATTTCTCGATCTTCATCTTGTTATCAGCCATCTTGAACCAACTGCTCTGATAGCACTTGTTGAAAAATCTACCCCACAACACGCAGTGCTAATAGCGAAAATACACAAGCAATAGAAACTCCCAAGACTTAGATGAACCAAGAACAAGCCACCACAATATGCAAGATCTCACAAGAACACAATCAATATGCAAAGATAACCAACACTTCTTATTCTCCAAGAAATATAAAGATTACGAAGAGATTACAACTCTCAATTTCTCTCTCACCTTTGAAACAATCGGCACAATCTCCTCTTAAAGTTGAACAATAATAACGGCTCACCTCTTGATTACACAAATTGATTCTAACCCTAGAGTTTACGGCCATATATATATGGCCCCCAAGTAAACCCTAAAAGATAAACACAAATTCAGCAATTTGGCCTTAAATTCGTAAGCCCAAAAACAATCAGCACCGAAGTCGGTCGACCGCACCCCCAAGGTCGGTCGACCGCAACGTGTAAGTCCAGACCCAAGAGCTGACCGGTCGACCGTCCCCTCCTCTGTTGGACCAATACACTCAAAGAAATCTCAGCAGATTTGGGTAGTCAACCGCACCCCCCCCCCGGTCGGTCGACCGCTACTCTCCAGACTGCATTCTTCTACTTGCTATTTGTCTTTCTTGCTTTTTTGCCTCATCCTCTTCTCCAACTTCAGGTACTCAGTGCCTACGTTTATTTGAGGCCACAATTCCTAACACATATCCTCCTGTATACAAATTTGTAGTGTTGTATCCCGGACCCATATTCTGCTCCCTAGTCCTCTATTAACTTGCACTACTTGTTAAATGTTTTGTTGCCAATACATGTACTATTTTACTTCCCCTTTCGCACTACAAATAATAGTGTTGTGTTAGAGATTCCACAGCTAAAATAAGATTTCAAAGAGCTGCAGAGTTCTGCAAGATGAATCACAGTGTAATCAAGTAGCATGTTTCCTCATGGAACCCAGGTTGGACGAAATTTAAAATTGTAACACCTAAACATCAACAAACACTCATATAACTAAATTTCGAACAAAACTTTAAAATATTAAATATGGTTTCTTTCAGGACAATACTGCTTGTACTACTGAATTTTGCTACTTTACTAGTGCAAGATGTGGGGTATCATGCATAGCCTATAGTTAGTTGTATGACCAGGGGCGGATCCAGGGGGGGCTTGGGTATGCTACAGCCCCCCCCCCAATATTTGACATTTGCTTGTATTTTTTTTTTTTTTTTTGGTATATTAGTATAAATTTATGCTTCAGCCCCCCCCAAAAAAATTTTAAAGCCCACCCCAAATATATTTTAAAGCCCACCCCATATATATTTGGACAAATCTTGCGCAAAAAAATTTTTCAGCCCCCCTCACATTTCAATCCTGGATCCGCCCCTGTGTATGACGCTAGCAGGCTGGCTCCATATTTTTGTGATCTACCAATAATGAAATTATTTTTACTCTTTCCCTTTCTTTTTCCTTTTCCTTTCAGCATTCTGAAGGATGGGTGTTGCCATGTTGACCCGTGTGTGCGTGTATACCATTTATTTTTTCCTTTTTTGTGTGTGCACCAATTCTTTTTTTCCTTTTTCCTTTTCCCTTTCCACGTTTTGAAGGATCTTTTCCCTTCCCCTGTTTTGAAGGATATGTGGTGTGTGTGTTTGTTTCTAGGTGCATCAGAAACAATACCTGAGTTACAAAGCTTGCTAAGGCCTCCAACTTCCCAATTGCATTTGCCATCTGTCCCATGTAATTTGCGATGCCAGAAGCGCCAATAAGATCAGAAGTTATTAAAGTATCGGCAAGAGTTTGTTGAAGTTTCTCAATCCCTTGGGAAAGGGCATCTTCAGTTTGCTGGGACGATTGCTGGAGGCTGCACAGAGAAACCACTTGTTGCTCTGTCAATGGTTCTAACTGGGGAGACAGAACCTGCAAGCAATTTTGACAAGAAAGATCAAAGATAGCATTATTAGTGATTAAATTAGATAAAAGATAATTCTCTGTTGTACAGGCATTCAATGAGAGTCAATATAAATAGGGAGCACAAACTATGTATCTGATATGAGCCACATATGGAACATGAAATAATATAATATATTATCATATATTATAGATTATACCATAACTGCAGTATGCAATAGTAATATACCATAAGAGACAAATATTAAAAGATCCTAGATTTCTATCTGTATATTCCAGTACCAACAACACAGTTTGCCTGAGTTTTCCTTTTATGGAGTACCGGATATCATTTGATTAGTTTAGTTCAGAAAATAAAATTACACTAAGAACCCAGGTATCACATACCATCTACCAGAGAACTAAACAGAAGAGTGAACTTGTCTCAAAACTGAAAATGGAAACGAGTGGCTCCTTCATTCTTTCATTCTATGCATTGTTAGAGTAGGTGGTCTGAATCATCGCCATCAACAAAAACAAAGCTTTTTCTAAATCTTAAACAAAACAAGGTTGTCCATGGAGCACAAAGATCCAATAAGATTTGACAATTTTTTTAAATTAAACCAGAGTGAGTCAGAGAGTTGTAGCTTAGACAGGTTCAAGGCCACGCTATGACTTAGCCCTTTATTCAACAAATGATAATAATAATAATTAGATACTTATTTTATTTACCCTTAAGAGTTAAGACGTACTCTGCACATAAGGAAAATGAAAGTGGTTTGATATATATTGTAAGGTTGGCTGGCTAGGCAAACAGACCATATAATTGTTTAAGCTTTTTTAATGCACAAAACAAAGTTATAGAGCCAGGTTGAATATATTTGGGAATGTATTTTGTTTAATGCTGTGATTTATCTATGACTGAGCTGATTAATACCCTTGTTGAGTTTATGTCTTGCATACTACTTCGATACAAAGACGGTGAAGCGAAGGAGGTCAAAGCATCGATGGAGAAGAAGCAACAGCAACAACAGCTTCCAGCACATTGACAGCTGAAGGGACAGTCGATCGCAATGCCCAATGACTTGGGCTCAGGGCATTTGGTCGACTGCCACTTGGAAAGTCGACCGACTTTGCTTACAGTTTGGAACAGAAAGCATTGTGGTTCACTGCCCCCTTGGACAGTCGACCGGGTCGCGGTTGAAGGTAGAACGGATTCGGGTCCGGGTGATTCAATTGAGACCCAACTTCTACTCTATGTTAAATCGTACGACTCCTATCGTGTGGTTATCTCTTCAGGAATATCAATTACTATTGTATTAAGATATCAAACTAGCGTTCTCTATATCTCTATATATTATTGTACTAGGCATTCATTGAGAGCCAAGAGTAAGAGTCCTTCATTGAAGAGAGTTTGAGAGGTTTATCAATTGTAAACAACTAGTATCTTCTTGTGAGACTAGAGAGAGGGTCGTAAGAGAGTTTTAACTCTTGTATCTTCTCTAGTTGAATAATATCTTGGTTTTTCTCCCTTGGATTAGGGATTGTACAAACCGGGATAAAATTGTATGCTTTGTGTGTTTGGTGTGATCTTCTATTTATTTGGTGGTTTGTATTGATTGTGTCGCATAATTCAGCAAGATCCGGGACAGAGAATTCCTAACAATCGATGTCAGAGCTTCCGCAAATCCAAACAACCCTATAGATATCTTACAATTTTTTTATGACTAAGGAATTTGGAACTATATACGAGGGTGTTCCTGAATTTTGATGATAGTTTTCATGGAGTTTTGTGCTTCCATGTTAAACCTCTTTTTGATGGGGGATGACTTTGCTGATGATTGCAAGCCCCTCTGTTCATGACTAGCCGTCTGCTCCAGTGTCAAACCTGTTTTTTATGAGAGAATGCTTTGATCCAAACCTTAAATATGTGTTCTCTTCAAGCCATCACTAAGCAGTAGTCAATGAGATAACCAGTGCTATTTGTATATTCTAGTCCAATTTATTTATTCAGAGGTGGATTCCTAATTGTATGTTCTAGTTTTATTTTTAATTGAGACATAAGTATGGAACTGATGACTTACTTCATCGTCTAAAAAAAAATCATATTTCTTTTTTAACTACGAATAATTGGTATGCAAATTGTTGAGGATAAACCTAGTCAACCGATTCCATTGGATCAATATTACTTGGAATAAATATCATTTCAATGCAAGTAAAAAAGAAATACCAAGCACATCAACAAAATAAAACAGGTTTCTTAGAATATTAGTGTATGAAGCATTCACCAATCATAACTTAAACAACTAACCTTTAGAAGCTCTGAAGGCCTAAAACCTCCAATCCAGAGAAAGAAGCGCTCCGCGGCAGTTTTCCACATACCCGACATGAGATAGAAAACATCGGAATTAGAAACAACTGCTTTTATTTGAAAAAGTTCATCATAGTGATTTATTCCGATCTCTACAAGCATCCGAAGCTCTATATCAGATACATGTGCTTGTAAAGCACTTCTTAATTCGTCAGTTTGCTTTTTCTGTTCTTCCACCCAATGGCTGTATTTCATCTCAAAAGCAGCAACACCTAATAGAAATCAACAATGTATTTAGGACAATAGCTATAAATAATATGAGAATAGATGAAATATACTTAGGAGGAAGAAATACTACTGAGTTGCGGCTCAGATGGTACAGTTGGGATGCGTACAGAGATGTCTCAGGTTCGGGCTATAATTAGCCCTTTATTAACACCCCCCCCCCCCCCCCCCCACACACACACCCCCCCCCCCCAAAGGAGGGGGAAATAAGATGAGAGTAACTGCGTCCATATTTGTGTTCATTACTAATAATCAAAGTGAATATAGTAATGCCTATTTCCTCTCTGCTCCATCTACAACCCTCTATAAAACTGAAGCTCTCTAATAGTTAATCATCATTAACAGATGAAGCATGATGCAAGTATATATTAGATTGTTTACCCGAATTAACAATTCCCAACAAACCAAGATTTGAATCTCCTGAATGTCCACTTATATATACACCCTGCATTTTAGAAAAAAATATTCAGTAAGCAAATAAGGATAATTGCATTGAAGAAACAGTCAGGAACTGATCATCCAATACCTGTTGTCTAGCCCGTTCAAGCTCCTGCTCTATTTGTGATAATTTCATACGACTTGACTCTAATTGTTGAACATAAGCCTTCACAAAAAGAAGGAAAATATATGATTACCAATCAAACCCTTCATAAATATTGGAATGAGACAACATCGTACTCTGAAAGTACCTTTTTACGTACGCGACTTTTGCGAGCAGCTTCACGATTTTGTGCAAGACGTCTCAATATCTGATAAATTAAATGAAACTTTTCTTCATATTATTCATCTTAGCATTTTTTTTCCTTTTAGATATATAATTATCACTCAGTTAAATATCAGTAAGATCATTATTGAGAAAGTTGTATGAGTAGGACGTGTTTCACTTGCAAACTGCAGGGCATGCTTGGCAGGAAGAAGTTAAAAACTTAAAATAACACCAGAACACTCAGATTTAACGGAAGCAAGCTATGTTATATGCTAAATGTTTAGTTGATCTTATAACAACATCACATACCAAAGTTACTAGAAAATTATATACTCAATGCCTTTTTGTGATTTCTTTTGCTCCTTGCTCCATCCTCTGTGAATCCCCAAATCACCATTCATAACTCTTCTAAATATCCTAAGCCAACTGAATCCTTGTTGAATGCCAACAATAAAAGCATTTGTAGTCATTGGCTATTTTTCGAATTTTGCAAAATTTGTGCTGCAGTCGTTGGCCAAATATTTATTTTTTGGGTTTGAGGGGAACAGTACCCGGTCATATTTGAGAGAAGATATAGCAATTTGGAAAATATAGAAAACGAAAGATCATATTCCGTCTGTTCCAAATTTTCACCCAAAAAGTTCTCGAACGATAAATGATCTTTCGCCCCAAAATTTTTTTTTATTAAAAATATAACGGATGGGAAATGATTTCCCGTCCGAATCAAAAAAAAAAAAAAAAAATAGAACGTATGGGAAATGATATCCCGTCCGTTCTCTTTCTTTCCAATTGTGTTAAAAAATTTCTATGAAATTAGGCCTATAGAATTATTATGCATATATATTAGGATTTAATTAAGATTTAAGATTCAATTAAGACTTAATTAGGATTAAATTAAGATTCAAAATTTCCTCTCCAATGGCATTTGATCTCCTATCTGTTATTTTTAAAATAAAATAAAAATTAATCGGATGGGATTTGATCTCTCGTCCGATACTTTTTAAATTTTTTTAAAATTTTAAATGATACAAAAAATAATCTCCCGTCCGTCACTTTTTAAAAATCAAAACCCATATTTTGGGTTCAAACGACTACAACTCTAACTCAAATTTCCTATTTCTAAATGCCAAATACCCAAATTTTAACTCCAAACGACCACAGATGCTCTGAGCTTCCATAAACAAGAGATGTACACATATGTGAAGGCATTAAATATGTATCTTCTTCTTAAATTATTTTATGTGATATTTATATTTATTTAAAAAGAAATAAATGACAGAGTATTATGGCATTGAGATTGATTTCTCAACCATCTTGGTAATTCTTATATCAGTTAGAGCTTCCATATAAATTTTCACTTTGTTATCTCAGTTTAACAATCCGTAACATAGAGAACAGCATGTGAGAGAATCTTCCTCTTGTCCTTTTACATCATTGTCAACGGACTCATCACTTACCAGCATCGAACTACCACTCTTTCCTTCATAACATACCTTCGAATATTGAACAAACTTTGGCCTTACATGTGTTAGGTTTTGTGAGAAATTAACAATTGGAAATTAGGGTTTATCTCTATATCTAAGTTGCTTGAGATATTCACCCTAGGTATCGAGATTGGAATACCTAGACTGCTATCACAAGCCAGTATTTATTTCTAAATACTGGTTTGGGTACTGGGTTCTCAACCCGCGTTCCGATATCCATACAATTGGTACATTCAATACACGTGTTATTCATATGCACATGCAATATTTATATAGAGAGAATATACCAATATATCCAACAACATTAACGAGTAACATGAATCTTCAAAGGGACATCTACTAGGATACGCACCACGGTAATATTAACGAGATAACTTCGGAAGGAAGAGGCAAACTTCGGCAGGAATAATGTAAGTTGCTAATGCACACATACTAAATCACAAGCAATGGATGTCCCGCATAACTAGTCTATAAAATCTATACCTATTCCACTACTCAAATAAAATTAAAAAAATAGTCAACAGCTGCATTTCTTTACCTTTTCCCGGGGCTTTTTCGCTTCATGGCCATATCTCTTCGTTCCCAGCACCTCCGAAGGACTATCTTCTAACTATGAACAAATTGCAAAAGAAGGCATTAATATGAAGCGCAAACACTTCTAATTGGAAGTCTTGTAACCTGACACATGTCTAACACAACACTTCCTATTCCAATCTAATATTTTATAATCTTCGAGTGCCAGCATGTCTGTGTCTGTGCCCGTGCCCGTGGCCGTGCTTGTTAACCCACTAAAATAACTCGATTTCTTCAGCCTAAATAATAATAATAATAATAATCAAAACAAGACATAGGATGAGCATTGAGACCCTCACCCTATTATCAAGCTTCCCATCAACTTCAACCGTTGCAGATGCACCTGAATTCAAACAGCTGTCTACTTTAAATGAATTTCCCCACATACTATTCTGGTAGTTTGGTTCACATATCCCCATAATTCTAGAGGTAGCAAACTGGGCTGATGCAGAGCTCATACTATTTGGACTAGAAAACAATAACAAAAATTGCAAATTAGTACTTATAAGTAACAACAACAACAACAACCAAAAGGTAGTAAATTTCATCAAAAAAGGAAGGGAAAAAACACTTTTCCCCTCAAACCCAACTACCAAAGTCAATAAATTTCAATTAAACCGATCAAAATGAAAAGTTTAGACCCCCCAAAAAAAGTAGAATTCAAACCTAGAGATGAGTCCTTGAAGAATCTGGAGAGCTGGAGCAAAACCCTAAAGTCGCAGATTCCGTTCTTGGATTCATGAGAGAGAGGGAGATAGAAATAGGAGGAGGAAGATTGGAAGAGGAGGAGCGAAGGGGGGGAGATGAAGGAAAAAAAAATTTACAAACTTGGAATTTGGACTTTTCCTGAAATTTCCACCTCCTCTCCTTTTTCTTTCTTTGTCCGTTCTTAACTATTTTATTACGAGATTGGTTCTTTAACTGTTTTATATTCCTGAACGCCGTCACGCTTCTGTTAAGTCCAGCGCGGGAAAATGGTGACGGTTGGCATATAGGCCTCCTCCGTCAGCGTGACGTCAGATGAGGTGGGATGGGTATGGAGACCGGGAGGTGCACCCACCCACCCACGCTGAGATTCACTTCACAAGTCATAACACATACATGTTATTGTTTGATGCACTTACAATCAACTTGTGTTGATTTACACTTATAATTTTATTTTATTTTTAAATCATTACAATTCTAAAGTTCTAAAAAAAAATCTTACCTTAGTAAGATGGGTCAGACTCTTGAAATTAATGCATATTTGTATTAATTTCAATTATAATTTTATATTACTAGGTTTGTCCGTTAACACGTGCTTACGGCACGTTTTTTGAACGGTGCACATTGTTTAATCATATAAAATAGTTTTGGAGGTCCAGCAAATTAATTGAAGTAGCAAACATAGAGCAAAAAACATATTATATGATTTTTTTGAATTATTTTTAAAGTTTTTAAATATTTAATTTTTTTAGTTTTTAATTTTTAATTTTTAAAAAAATTTAAAAAAATTTATTTTCTTAATTTTTTGAATAGAAGAGAGAGGGAGAGAGAGAGGGGGAAAAAAATTTAAATAAATATAGGAGTTGTTTTAGGTGGGGGATTTGAATTTGAATTTTGGGGGGAAACTTTGTGGGAGGAGAATATGTTTTGTGAGGTTAGATCTGGACCTTTGATTTTTTGGGGATTGAAGAAGAGCCACTTGATAACTTTCTTTGTGTTTTATTATATGGATTATATTATAGCCAAATAAAAGAATATTTATTTTTTATTCTAATTACAGTAAACACTGATTTAACAAGTACAACCAATTAATTAAAGATAACATATGTTTTTTATTTTGTGGTACTGAACAAAATTGAATTGTTTTTGTCAAACTATTAGTATTTCTTATTTGGGCAAAAGCCAAAATACCCCTCCAACGTTTGGCCTAAGTACAATATGCCCATATAATGTTTGAAAAAATACACTAAATCCATTACTCCGTTAACTTAACTTATTCCGTTAAGTTAGAATTATTGAATTACCTTCCTTCCCTTACCCTTTCATATCTCAATCTCTTCTTCGTTCTTCCTTTCTTCATTCCTTTTTTCTTATTTCATTTTTCTCTATTAACAACGATTTATTCAGCAACGATCTCTTTGAGATAAAGTACATGAACTGAGGTACAAGACACTTAACAATATCTGTGGAAGAAGAGAGTTCTATGAAACCATTGCACACTAGAAAACCAAGATCTTAACTTTAGTCCTTAAGATTCAAATAACAACAGAGAAAACATCTGTAGTAAATTTAATTTAATAAAAAGAAGATCAAGTAAAATTTCTTACAAATTTCAAACTAATCACAACAAATTTGGCAAAATAAAATATCAAATTAAATAATTTAACATATCTCATCCCAAATTCATAATTGGATTGACATATTTGTCTAACTATTTAATGACATTATATTCATCAAAACTGTTATCATAATGTGAAATTTGAAAGAAGGTCCACACCTGATCAGAAACTTTTTTAAAATCAAATTCAAGTCGCGACCAATATTTATATTGTGGATATTCAAATTGTAAAGGCCAATCTGAAAGCAACAACCCTTTCTCTCGTCTCAAAATTATAGTTGTTATAAAACGAAGCCTCCAAGATTACCAAGAACTTTTGATAAATAAATAAGTTGCATGTGATCTGACTTGCTAATTCTTAAACTGCCACATGCAATTTCATAAACGTTCGTAGATCATTACATGACCAATGAAACAATTTGCATGGTTCATCTGTTCTTTTTACAAACAGATACTCATGTGAAAATTAACCTATTTAATCATGTTCATTCAATAATACGTGTACACGACTATAGCATCCCACTCTTAAAAAACGTTCATGGACTGAAGAAATTGTTGCCGAGAAAAATGAAAGAAGAAAAAAGGAAGGAAGAAAGAAAGAAAGAAGGGATTGAGATATGAAAGAGTAAAGGTAGAAAGGTAATTCAATAATTATAACTTAACGAAATAAGTTAAGTTAACGGAGTAATGAGTTTAATGTATTTTTTCAAACGTTATATAGGCATATTGTACTTAGGCCAAACGTTGGGAATGTATTTTGGTTTTTGCCCTTCTTATTTTTACAATCTGAACAGTATTGTGTATATGTGTGAAATTTATTCGAATAGATTTTGTTTCATTTTACTTCTCTCAAGTGAAAACACCACATAGTTCAAGGTAGTAATTTTAAGTATTCGTGTAATTTCTTTTCTTAATTATTTTGCTAAGATCTTCATGCAATAGTTATTATAAATGGAGATAAATGATGTGCATTTTAAAATTGAAGAAAGAGAGCTTATAAGAGAAAATTAGTCTAGTATAGAATATTTATGTACACACAATGAGATTCTATATAGAAGATATATACTGTTTATCATGTTTTTTAGTCGTAGAGGGATATACAAAAGTTCAATTCAAGAACGACACAACAAGCTCCGTCTGATTTTCTTAAAAATGAAAAAAGTATGAGACGAAACATAATGTACCGTCTACTATAATTGACAACTATCAAACCTATTTTTCATATGTGAGAAGCTACTATTCTTCATTTGTCAAAATTTAACAAAATAACAAACCAGTGCAGTGCTTCTTTTATTTTTATTTTGTCAAATTGACAAAATAGCAAACGAGTGTGGATGCTTTTAGAGGCTCTTCACTCATTCATCCCATGGTCTTGAAATTTTGGTTATCATTTTGAACTTGAAGACCATGCCTTCATCTCATGACAGGTTGGTAAGCATATCTCAAAGAGTCAAAGCCCTAAAACCTGGGGTCCATGGGATAGAGACAACCATTGATTAAACATATTTAAGAGACTAAACTAATGGAAGGGGCCGGGATAAATTATGTTATCTTAATATTGTGGGATGATGGTGATGTCAATTTACATATCAGCATCATAAAAATTGCTTTGATCAGCCATTTTCGACCTATCTTAATATGCAGTTAATTATTTGAAAGTGCGGCCTACAAATAAATTGTACGTAGTTAGCGCGGTTTGATCTCCTTAAAAATAGTGTAGCCTCATACTAACTTTTCGAAGATTAGAAAATAATATAATGAGGACAGTTCTTGAGGAGATTCGTATATGGAGCACAACATTTATGCCCAAAAGTTTCAACTTCGATTTGAGTCTTTCATTTCGGTGCAGTAATTGGCTGGTCAAAAGTCTCTAGAGATTTATCTAGGGTTGGCAAACGGGTAAATCGGGTCGGGTCAGGTCGAACCCATCCAGGTTGGAACCCGAATAGAATGGGTTCGGGTTGGGTACAATGTTGACTGGGCCGGGCCGGGTTAGTTTTGAAAAATGTTGACCCACCCAATCCATGAACCCATTGGGGTCAACCCGAGTCGGGTCGGATCACGGGTTGGCCCGGCTATTTAAAATATTTTTATTTTTTTAGCTTCAAAAATTAATTTTTCATATTTTATATTTTTTATATTAAAAGAGTGTGAACAACAAAATTAATTGCCCACTAGCTATTTATAACCCCCTACTCAATTAGCCCACCCCACCCTAGCTATTTATAGTCAACTCTATCTTCTCACTTCTCTCATCTAAGCAATGTGGGACTAAATATATTTCGATTTTAAACTCTGAAAATTTTTAGTCCCATATTGATGAGATGAGAGATGTGAGGATGTGGAGTTTGCTATAAATAACTAGGGTGGGGTTGTCTAATTGAGTAGTGAGTAGTAATCAATTAATTTGATGTCCACACTTATTTTTCTAAATTTTTGATAAATTTTAGAGTATACCTATATACACTAGTAATTTACACGTGCGATGCACGTCTTAATAAATATTATTTTTTAAAATAAAAATTTAGACATAATCTGGATTCGAACTTCGAACCTCCTTTATAATAGTTATGCACGTGTATTACACGAGTTGGTAGATTGACAAAATATTTAAAATGACACTAAGACCTTCTCCCATTATAATATTAGAGATATGGATATTTCTTAGTTTTTAATAATAGTGGAGGTATATGCTAGTTTTCACATTTTAAATGGGGGTATTTGCTAAAATATTACTTTTTTAGGGGTTGCACGTGCATCACACGAGTATGTTTGGTGGACTTGTTTTGCCGTATATTGCACGGGTTTGCTCAGTTACAAAATTAGGATTTGTTTGTTGACAACCCCAACTCTCCCATTAAAATAGTAGAGATATATACCTATATATATATACATATATTTTTCAATATATGTATACATATATTTGGTACACACAAAAAATATTTAAAAAATTCAAAAAAAATTCAAAATGGATCGAATCCACAAACCGGTAGGTCATGGGTCGGGTTGGACGGGTTTGAACGGGTTTGCGGGTTGACAGGCCGGGTTGAGCGGGTTAGTAGATTTATCTACAATAAAATAACCAAAAAACTAGAAAAATACAATAATAAGATTCACGGGAATGCAATGTATTATATACCAAACGTAATAATACAACATTTTCACCCTCATATTCTCGTGAATTATCTTATTTCTGAAAATCTTCTGTAACAAATGCCCCCTTAGTTTGAGGCAAAGCTAGATCAAAGGCGAATATGATCAGATAAACTATTCTTAGACGAGGAGTATTTAAATTTCAAATAATTAATATATGGTTGCAAATTTAATAACTTAATTTAGAATCAGTGAAAAATTAAAGAAATTGCTCACCCGCAATTGAGATTGTGGAAATTTTCCAAGTATCCATAAAGGTCCATTCTTTCAAAAAAAAAGGGGGGGGGGCGGGGGGTCTGTAAAATTGGAGTTGAATTCGAACCAAAGCACAATGTAATGTACATGCAAATACATTAAAAAAAAAATGCTTCATGCCCGAAGACAGTACAGATTGTTTGGCAACAAATACCTGATAAAACTAATTTCTATATGCACATGTAATCAAATTTAGTACACTAGTATCATGCACGTGCGATGCACGTGGAGAGGAATGAAAAGGACCAAAAAAACTATCATGCACGTGCGATGCACGTGGAGGGAAACGAAAAGGGAAAAAAATACCAACACGTGCGATGCACGTGGAGGGGATTGAAAAGGACCGGAAAAAAAAATATAATGCACGTGCACCGCACATGGAGGGGAATGAAAAGGAAAAAAAAAAAAGCGGGGAATGTTATAAAATAATGTAAACAATCAACAAAGGAAATAGAGACAAGAGGGAAGAAGATTATTCTCATTCATAATATTTTCATCTCTTTTTTAAATGATTCACTCAATGGCCTATTTATAGGCTTACAAAGAATATAAAGAGACAATTACATAATTATGAATAAATATGAATAAATGCAATGTGGTGGTGGAGAATGTGGAAAGAGTGGGGGGAAGTTCAATAGACAATTCACACTTAATTTATTTATAACACTCCCCCTTGAATGTCTATTGAATGTAAATAAGAATATGCCTCGTTAAAACCTTACTAGGTAAAACCCAAATGGGAAAAACCCTAGTGAAGGAAAAAGAGTACATAATCTTTAACAATGATATGCAATGAAGATGCTATCTCGTTAAAAATCTTACCAAGAAAACCCAGTGGGACAAAACTTGGTGAAGGAAAAAAGAGTGCAGCGCATATCATCTCTCCCCCTGACGAGATCATCCGATTAGGACTTTCAAAAGTCATATCTCGAATCTCGATCAATTCTACCATCCTTTTCAAAAGTTGAGGTGATAGAGTCATAGCGATCAAACAAACACATCTATGCCTTGCCTCGCATGGAGCCGATATCTCTTGATTGATATCTGGCTTTATAATGATATGATAAATACTCAGTCCAATGACTTCGAGTTGGTGAGGACTTCATCTTACTAGTAAACCAACTTTCAAATGTTTAATTTGAAAAACCTGAAAACAAAAATGATGACAAAACAAGAAATTTGCTTATCCAAGGTCATTTCGTCTTAAGATATTTCTTTAAACATTGCACGGCTTGTACAACTCTTCAGGAGTTCCAACAGACTTCGACCTTGAATATTTAATAAATATATGTGAGCTTATATGACCATTATTATGGTCCCCTTTATCGAAAACTCACTAAGATGGTTATATCACATTTGTTCCGATTGTTTTAATCCATACAAAGCTTTGTTTAACTTAACTGAGTAAATTTTCCCGGGAATTATCATTATGTGCTTCTAGCACTTTTAAATCCTTCAGGGATTTTCATATATATATATATATATCATGGTCTAACGAACCATACAAATAGGCTGTGACCACATCAATGAGGCGCATTTCAAGTCTTTCATGCACTGCCAGACATATCAAATATCGAAATGTTATTGCATCCACCACAGGAGAATATGTCTTTTCATAATCAACACCAGGTATCTGGTAAAATATTGTGCGACAAGTCGTGCTTTATATCTAGTAATCTTATTTCTTTTTCGTACAAAATACCCATTTATAGCTTACTGGTTTGATCTCTTTTGGTGTTCAAACTACAGGTCCAAAGACTCCTCATTTTTCAAACGAGTCTAATTCAGACTTAATTGCCTCTTTTCATTTTGGCCAATCATTTCTATTTCTACACTCTTCCACAAGGTAGGTTCATGATCCTCGTTTTCATTTATGATATCGCGCGCTATATTATATACAAAAATATTGTCGACAATTATATTATTCCGGTCCCATCTTATTCCCATAATGACATAGTTAATCGAGATCTCTTCATTTTCATTAATTTCAGGTACCTGATTCTCTTCATTATTAACTATGTCAATGGTCTCTTCTGGAAAGACATCCTCGATTTGACAATCATGGTTATTTGCTCCTTTTCTTTTTCGAGGATGTTTATCTTTGGAACCAAGTGGTCTACCACGCTTCAGGCGTGCCTTAGACTCACTAGCAATTATAGGTTGTCCTTCAGGGACATCAATTTTGACAGGAGCATTTATAACTGGAATATGAGATTTTGTTACTCTTTTGTGGTCAGTAAATGCGTCTGGCAGTTGATTTGCAATACCTTGCAAATGAATTATCCTTTGAATTTCTAATTCACTTTCTTTTGTTCGAGGATCTAAACTTTTCGATGATAATTCATTCCATGAAATCTCTTTTTCCAACTGTTTATTATCTCCCCATAATGTTGGGAATAGTGATTCATTAAAGTGACAATCTGCAAACCTAGCAGTAAACAAATCTCCAGTCGTCGCTTCAATATACTTGATTATAGATGGAGATTCATACCCAACACATATTTCCGTCCTCCTTTGAGGTCCCATTTTTTGTGCGTTGTGGTGGATTAATTGGGACATATACCGCACATCCGAAAATTCGTAAATGGGAAATATTTGGTTCCTGACCATGAACCAATTGTAAGGGAGAATTATCATTATAACTGGTTGGCCGGATGCGTATAAGTCGTGCTGCATGTAAAACAGCATGTCCCCAGGCCCAAACGGAGAGATTAGATTTCATAATCATAGCTCTCACAATTCAATGTATTCGTATTTGAAAAATCGTCTGGTTTTTCAATGGACTGCCACATGAATTCTCAATTATTTTCGCATCAGTAATGAATCGGGATGGTCTAACCGGTCATGCCAAACCTTAACCATCTTTGTAAACTTATGGTTTACAATATAGTAAATTTCGGGCTTACTGTGATATGATTCAATCATTCTTATATATGTATAATACAGTCCAGATCACAAAGTGGAGTAAACTTTGCAACACACACCTTTTGATTGTCATACTTAAGGTAACGCATATACCTTGTTCATTCGTAGTCTTATATTTGAACAAATTTATCGGGACTTTAGAGAAAATTGTGTATTTCGAATTCTGTATTTTGTGCCTTCAGGCATCATGGAATTAGCTCTTCAGGAGCTTATGAAATTTAACTCTTCAAGATTTCTAATTTCACACAACTATTTAAATTTATATAATATTGGTATGTGCTTCATCATATCTCAAATGAGAGAATATGTATTATAGAGTGTGTCGTAATAATGTCTTCAAGACATTTGTCCCAACTTGAATATTGAATTTATACATATAAAAAAAAAATAAACAAACTTGTAAAGCAATATATCAAGCATATATGATAATATTAAACTTAAGTAAACAGAATATTATCATAACTCATAACAGACATGAAAAAAAAATAAAAAACTTATAAATAAAGTAACTTGAAATGATAAATCATTTTGATCACTTCTGGTGATCATGATTTTTATCTTCAGGATAGTGTATTTATCACTTCTGGTGATTATCACTTCCATATTCAGAATGGACAGAGAAATCTTCCACCTTTAAGTGTATCATAATATTGAGGTTATGACCATCAGTTAATTCTTTCCTTTATTCTTTAATGATTCTTGATATAGATCAACAAAATACATTACCGTACTACAGGTACGCGACCGATGGTCTTGCATCATAAAATATGATTAGTCCAACTCATAAATCAGAGGGTAAGATGAGATCTCCCCAGATGGGAGAGAGTTGGGAAAAGAAATTAGGAATAGAGGGGGACCAGAAATTTTACCAAACATATATATATACACATCTTCTAAGTCATATGGTTAATACCAACAGCCTCGAATGTGAGATGACAGGCATATCATCAGCCTTTGATATTTGAGTGCAAAATGCAATGCAAGAATTGAATATCAAGATCTAGCTTTTTTTTTTCCCTTCTTTCATTGAATGAAGAAGAGTACAAGCACCAATGTCATACATTGCATCTCTTCAAAAATTAAAAAAAATAACCGCTACACACTTGTGCCCAAAAGATAGGTACAGTAAGTCCAACCAAATAACAAAAGAAAGCAAAAACAATATTATATCTGTTTTAGTTGGATAACATTTTCTAAAAAGGAATAAAAGTGGAGAGCTTATAAGTTCTTTAAACAAGGGGCAGGAGTTCATGAATTTGAATCTGTATAATAAAAAAAATTACACTGAGTGCAAAAGCCTTGAACAAGGAACCTACCACACAATTAAGATGGTAAAACCAAGAAAGATCTGAAGCCATTATAACAAAGTGATGGAAACAGACTACTATAAGGGCTAAACAGTACCCCCATGGCTAAAATCACTAGAACAATTATATAGCATCACATTCACTTCGGGGAATGGAGCATGTTTAGATCTACAGTTATAAATAGTCACAGTTATGCATATTTAGATCTACAGGATCGTCATCAATTTATACTCATTGTATTGTTATTATACAAACAATATTTCCTTCATTTCGAGAGATCTTCGGGATCTTTAATTTTGATATATCAAATTCTCACATAATTCTTTTTGCTAGAAGAACAATATTTTATTTAAATTTCAAGAGATCTTCAGGATCATTGATTTTGATACAATCATCTTTCACTCCTTCAGGGAGATTGTGACAAAAGAAAATTATAGCTTTCGCATGATCTCATTTCGATGCTTCTTTGAATCCATCAATTGTCTCTTTGAGACTTTCTGTATTCAAATGAATTTCAACATCCAAAATTCATGACAAGTAATTCTTGTTGGTTATAATCAAGAGCTTTGAAAAATAAGAACATAATAAAATTATATGCATAATTAGAAATAAAAAAAACGAGATCAAAATATAACATTTCTGATACACAAGATCCATAAAAAAATGGCCAGTGTAGAGCATACTAAGTTATATTGATCTTAAGGAAATGATCAAAAGTAAAAAATAATAATAAGATGAACTCGAGATTTAACATACTTACATATATAAAAAAAGACGAGATCAAAATGTAACTTTTCTGATACACAAGATTTATAAAAAAATGGCGAGTGTAGAGCATACTAAGTTATATTGATCTTAAGGAAATGATCAAAAGTAAAAAATAATAAGATGAACTGGAGATTAACATACTTACATATATAAGGCCAAACATTTTTCCTTTTCTTCAGATGAACTTGAGAGTCGAAAGGTAGAGACTCGTGCTGATAACGTGTTATAAAATAATGTAAACAATCAACAAAGGAAATAGAGACAAGAGGGAAGAAGATTATTCTCATTCATAATATTTTCATCTCTTTTTCAAATGATTCACTCAATGGCCTATTTATAGGCTTACAAAGAATATAAAGAGACAATTACATAATTATGAATAAATATGAATGAATGCAATGTGGTGGTGGAGAATGTGGAAAGAGTGAGGGGAAGTTCAATAGACAATTCACACTTAATTTATTTATAACAGAGAATGAAAAGGAAAAAAAAGCCAACACGTGCGCTGCACGTGTTGACAAAATGACACTAAAGGACAAAAAATGACAAATGACACTAACCCTTTCTTCCATTATAATAGTAGATAGAGATAATAGTAGAGATGTATATTAAGAGAATATATGCAACCTAATATTATACTCTTATACTGTAGTTCTTTTTAAAGTAAATTGATCATTCTATTTTATTAAGCCACGTCAATCAAATCATTCAAACAATACATGGAGGAAATGATTGAAATAGATTTTGTTATAAAAAACAAAGAAAATAAGAATGAAGAACAGACTACGATGTAAGGAATACCTTAGAGCATCTGTAGTCGTTCTAAGCTAAATTTTGGATATTTAGCTTTTGGAAATAGAAAATATGGCTGCATGCTGTAGTCATTGAAAGCTAAAATATAGACGGACGATCGATTATTTTTCGTCCCAATTTTTTAAAAAAATTTTTTTTTTTAAAGCACTAAAAGACAAAAAAAAAATAACTTTTTGGCCTGGGATGGTAGATTAACTACCGTCAATCTTCTTTTGGCATCTAGCTAAAGGGTATTGACGATGTATAATGCTTCGTTTCTGACATTTTTTTTTATTGTTGTTTTTATAATAAACGACGCCCCATTGTTTATCGTCCGTTTCAAAAAAAACTTAAGCGACAGGATATTTTCCTTCGTCAATTTTCAGGGACGAAAGAAAATTGACTGTTAGCTATATTTTGCATTTGGCCAAATCGTCTGCTATATTTGGCAAGGCACTATTCATCGTACACCCAAATTTTGCAAATTTGGACGACGACTGCAGATCTTTTTTCGAAATTTTTCCAAAATTTGGGTATTTAGCCCACGACTGCAGATGCTCTTATTGACTTGTACTCTTTGAAAATGAGAATGAGTGAAGAGAATGCAATCTAATAGAAGTTGATCCATATATATATATACTAGATTTGCCCTGGGCACGTGTCTACGGCATGTCTTCGGAACGATACAGCATATGAAAAGGCTTGTAAACAGTAAAACAACAATTATGTAGCTCAAGTTTGAACAGTATGACAATAATTAGTTGTAAATAAAAGTCTATGTTTTCATTAGTATATGTTGAAAAATAATTATAAATGAGGGTATAAAATCCAACTTCTTAGAACTTTGAGGGTGGAAAATGATGAAATTTAACTATTAAAAATATATTTGCTATTTTCAATATAACATGAACAATAAAAAAAAACATCAAAAATCTAAAAATTTGCTATATTTGCTATATATATATATAAGGAGCCCTTATGTTGTGCACTGGGCTGGTGCACACAGCCATGTGCACTCTTCCTCAGCCGTCCGATCTTACACTTGATCATGATCTGGATCATGTGGCTGTGCATGCTCCTACTCATCTCACACTTAAAGAGGGGTAATTTGTTAATTTCCCCAATCCCGCAGTCTCTCTCCTCTCTTTCTCTCTTCCCTTTTCAGATCGCTCCCACTCTCGCTCTCTTCTCATCTTTTCCCCCAAAATCGAAACCCTAATAGCTCACTGCTCTCCTTCTCAAATCAAAACCCTAATCTTTCACCTCTACCTCTCTATCCATCTCTCTTGATCGACGCTGCTCTCTCCCACCCCAAACCCCAAACCCTAGCTCTGAATCCCATCGCTCCCCCTTCATCGTTGCTCGCTCGCTTCCACCATGTTGACTCTTAGTTTGGTGTGCACAAAACGTGTCTATAAATACTAATAAGTTTAAATTGAGTTGTTCAGATTTTCAGGATCAACTAATATCCATAAGAGATCCAAGAGAGATTCAAGAATATTCAAAGAAGGAAAGTAATAAAGAAAGACTGAGAAATCAAACAAAAAAAGAAGATATTCAAAAAGAGCAGTTGATTGATTAGTGTCCAAGAAAGCTATCAAGACCAATTGTTGTCATTCTATATTTGTCAGATTTAATCTGTATAAATTTGATTGATGATTGATTAGTTTTTGGTAAGAATATAAAGTGAATTCGGTATGAACAGCGTGATACCGGTCGACCGCACTTCATGACTGTCGACCGCATCGCAGTCGACTACAACTCACAGTTGCGCAATAATCAGTCGACCCTTCATCTCTCTACTTTACGTAAGAGAGATGAACGGTCGACTGCAGTGAAATTGCGGTCGACCGTACTTTGCGCTGTTCACATTTTTGGAATGTATCGTCTCTAAATTTGATCGATACACTTCACAGTCTATTTAATTGGACGAACCCACTGTGTATTCTTCACCTATTACTTCTGAGAAAAATATTCTGGATTAATCTTTCAACAATAAATCCAAGTGTGTGTGATAAATTTTGTATTCTCCAGTCAAGATCATTTAGGATCTTTAGTTTTTCTTTTCTTCCACTTCGGTGAGATCGACGAGATTTGTGTTAGAAGTCATGTGGGTATAATAGGTCTTCGGCCTGAATCCGAAAATCACTGTACAAGGGTTTGAGTATAGTGGAACGCTTGTAGCGGAGAATTGCTGCAAGTAGGTGGTGTGGATGTAGACCTGGGGATCGAACCACGTTATATCGCTGCGTCACTTGTGCTATCTGTGTCTGCTCTTCTTAACTCTTTTTATTTACTCTGCACTTTATTATAAATTTTTAATTCTGCACAATCACCTTATTCACCCCCCAGGGTGATTTACACATCATCTCGAATCGATCTGAGGTATAAATTTTTCTCTTGATTTGAGTTCAATCGAAACCCTAATTACCTGCACAATATCAATTGGGGGGGAAAGTTAGGGTAAAGAAAAATTGACCAGTTGCATGTTTGTTTCTTTCGATCAGTTTGTTTCGGCAAGTTTGAGCTTATTGAGCATTGTTTGAGCATAACACTATGACCAGTAAAAGGGAGTAGATTTAATCATAAATTTGAGCAGTAATTTAACTAATAATGAGTATATATATACGGGAGCGATCATGTGAGAACTAGTTCTCACAATAAGCTTTGTGTGAACTTTTTACATAATCATCGCATGGATGATCCGAACCGTTCACATTGTTTATACTGACTAAATTAGTCTAAATATGTAAAGTCAAGTTATTTGAAGTTCATTTGTCCATCCATCATGTCATTATAAAAAATAATGATATTCAGCCATACAATTTGTAACACTTAAGTGCATGGATAAAAAAATCTAAAATAACTTAATTTCTCATATGTAGACTAAGCTAGATGTGTAGATTAAAATAAATTTTCGGATTTTTCAATTTATATCAAAAAAAAAAAGTTCATGCTTGGTTCTCACCGAATGAGCTCTCTCTCTCTCTCGCTCACACACACACACACATATAGGGCCGGTCTTGAGTTACCGGGTGTCCAAAGCGAAAGGCCCTAATAATTATTTTTTGGGCCCCTAATTACAATATAATTTTTTAAGCACAAAATATTTGCCTATATTTGCAAAAGAAATACAATTTTAGCGACCCCTAAAATTGTAAAAAATCGGGGATCTGAGGCGGCCGTCTCACCTGCCTTAAGGTGGGGCCGGCCCTTGTGTGTGTGTGCGTGAGAGAGAGAACGAGAGAAATTGAAAACACAATAGATACACCTACAAAATACATAATCCTATTGCCATAGTTTGTAGTATAAGAGCATCCACAATCGTTTGCTATATTTGCCAATTTCTCATTTTTTAGCAAGCAAGCAGCTGCAGTCGTTTGTTATTTTATCATAAAATGGCAAAGTAGCTACAGTCGTATCTCATTTATGAGAAACCAAATTGCGAGTCTCATATTATAAGAGACGAGACAGCATGTTTCTTCCAATTTTTTGTAAAATTTTTCAATGAGATCAGATGAGACATGTTGTTTCGTCTGACATTTTTTTTAATTGATCAGACAATACATGTATCGTCTGAATTAAAAAAAACAAAAAACGAAAAACAAACAAAAAAACAAAACAAAACAAAACAAAACCAAACCAAACCGAAAATGCCTCGAACGAGACATGTTGTCTCGTCCCATGCCAAAATGGCTGGGACGGGGCAACAGGTCCCGTCCTAGAAATGGGGAAGCCATTTTAGGGTTAATTTGACATTTAATCTCTCCTTTAGCCTAATTGATTACATATTTAATCTAATACTACTACTAATTACTTACTTAAACTAATGTAGTATTAAGATTAAAAATATTAAAAAAATAAAGTGAGACGAGACATGTTGTCTCGTTCGCTTTATAAAAAAAAAAAATTTTAAAAAGGCAAAATTATAGCAAACCATCGTTGCGGCCAAATTTTCTATTTTCTATTACTGTAGCTGTCATTTTATAAAAAATGAGAAACACCATTGTGAATGCTCTTAGTTATTATATAAAGAGCAGGATTAAATGGTTGGGAGTTAAGATAAGCACGCAAGTGGATTAGTCCTGCTAGATTCCTTAATAGATCAGTTAGAAATGTGTAGTATATATCAAAAGCAAATTAAGGAGGGTGATATGGGTTAGAAATGACGTGGCCCATCCTGGGCCACAGGATCCCCTCAGGATGCGCGCACCTTCTGATCCCCCGGATCCGCCACGTCAGCGTCGGAAAACCGCCCGGGCCGCTGCCACGTCAGCCCGAAAACCGTCCGGGCATCTGCCACGTCAGCCCTATACCGTCCGGGTTTCCACCGCTTCAGCCTCACGGGCAACCGGGTCCAGACTCGGCCCCAAACAGGTCCAGACCCGATTGAGTTCTCCTATAAATACTAGACCCCTACCCCTGGATTCTTTTCCCACCAAAACCCTAGTTACTGTTACTCTCTCTTAGTGCCTGACTAGATCGTCGAAGGGTCTGCCACTGGGACCAACCTCGGTGTTCCGAGACCGTCTGCAGGTACACGAGACCATCGGATCCGAGCCGAGCATCAGCCTCCACCTCACTACCACCTACCTCAGTACCGTTCGTCCAGTCGAGGGTCGTCTGCATAGGAGTCTCCTCCTTCAAATACAAATCGAGTAAGAACTCAAGTCTGGTGCATCCACACGCCTCCCAAAAACAAACCGCATCAATTACCATATTTTTTTTTGCATCAAGCACAAGAAAAGTTAATTTAGACCCCACAGTTTGCTTCTGGGTGATTTTCTATTTAGCCGCTCTGACTTTCTTATACACTTGCACAAGTGCTTCATCATCAAATATATATGTTAAAAATTTAATATAAAAATAGGATCCATGTAGTTCAAAAAAAGTACAGTTAGCAGTAGCACTGCTCCAGGATTAAAGGAGTTTTTAAAATAGTTTGCATAATGAAAGGTTTAAAGTTTATAATTAAAAAGTTGATTTTTTTTTATTTGTATGACACTTTTTAAAAATATCTGCAGAAAGAGGATAGCTGCCCAAGTATTTGTACTCATGGACTCAACAACTAAACTCGCTGTTTGGAACAACGAGTTTAGTTCAAAATTTTCAAAAAAGACTCGTTGTTTCCAATGACGAGGACATTTACACTAGACTCGTTATTGAGAACGGCGAGGATGTAGGAAATTCGACAAAGAATGAAACATTCTGTTGGACTTGGTGAATTTTCAGAAGAAAAAAAGCTCCAGAGAAATTTGTTTATACCTAAACTCGCTATTCTCAACAGCGAGTCTAGTGTAAATGTCCTCGCCGTTGGGAACAACGAGTATTCTTTGAAAATTTTGAGCTAAACTCACTGTTCCCAGCAGTGAGTCTAGTATAAATGTCCTCGCCGACGGGAACAACGAGTCTTCTTTGAAAAATTCGAACAAAAAATTAGCACTGAACATGCTGTTTCCCAAATGCGATGATGAAACAACTAAACTCGCCATTATGAACGGTAAGTTTAGTTGTTGAGTCCATAAAGCGCAAATACTTGGGCAACTGTCCTCTTTCTGTAAATATTTTTGAAAAGTGTTATAAAAAAAATATCCTAAAAGTCAAAAGTTAATATAAAAAAACATTCTGGTAAACAATGGGGCTTGAGATAAAAATTTCCATATCTACATAATAAAACACAGAGAAAGTTATCAAGTGGCTCTCATTCATTTGGAAGAAAATCAACGATCTAGATTTTTTGCTTCCAAAAGACATTTTTCCTCCCAAATATTTTTTCCCTAAAATTCAAAATTTTCCCCCTACACAAAACAACTTCTTCAATTATTACTCTCTCTCTTCCCCCTCTTTTCTTCTTCTTCATAATTTTTTCTCTCATTTTAAATTTTTTTTTTACCTAGGTATGTAAATTATAAAAAAAAACATTGAATGTTTTTCTAT
The DNA here is from genome assembly GCA_017893485.1 of Hemerocallis citrina. Taxonomy (NCBI): domain Eukaryota; kingdom Viridiplantae; phylum Streptophyta; class Magnoliopsida; order Asparagales; family Asphodelaceae; genus Hemerocallis; species Hemerocallis citrina. Next base: position 211,621,817 of record CM030366.1, read on the forward strand.
TATGCAATTTCGGATTATGCTTCTTTTTATTATTTCAAATTTTTAATTATGTTTTTTTTCGGATTATGCTTTCATAACTCAATAACATTCACTTCCATTTAATTGCTTTTGAATTACCATATTTGATCTGATTGTATTATACGTTACTGAGTTTTAGATTAAAATACTTCACTGGGTTAATTTTGATTAGAAATGTTTTTTTTAGTATTTGGGTATTTGCTGCTTTGAAAGATCGTTGCAAATTCTTTAATAGACTCGCTTGATCGTGTTTCTATGGACAAATCCATGCTTAATCCCTGTATTTTGGATTTTTGTTGCTGCAAAATTGTATCTTGATCTGCTTTGCTGCAATTTCACTTCACGTATACATCACAACAAATTTTCGCTTTTAAATTCATTCATGGTTAACTACATAAAAAACAAATAAGGGAGAATTAACTCATGCAGTTTGAGGCGTTGACCATAACTCATGCAGTTAGAAAATGAATTGCTACTTATGTTAGACTCCAAATTTAAAAAAATCTCTTATACTTAAGTCACACATAGCAAAAAATTTCTGATTCACTACTGTAGTAAATTCACAATGCTATTTTTGAATCCCGAGCTGCTGATAAATAATTCTGCAATATACAAACCAATAAACATCAAGGTCACTTCATAATCCTACTTCAAAGTATATCAATACATCAATGTCTACTAGCAAATAAATATTTATATAAATCATTCCTTATTGTTTACATAATTTTTCATATGTTGTATCGTTCTGAATACATGTCGTAGGCACGTGTCCACGGGCATATCTAGTACACCAATATTGTGCTTCTATCTGGTCAAATTTTTTTGCCTAACTTTCTTTTTGGTGGTATGATAATATAAGTTAATTAAAAGGGGTCTCTCGATCGCCCAATGGAATCCAGTTGATTGAGATATACCTAACCTTATATGATATGATAATTAACATAATAAAGATATATTCCAAAGTAAAGGGGTCTTTGTTTTGTTGGTTTGTTACCACCTTCGATAAATGCGCGAATCTTAATTCCTTCTCACCCTTCAATCTGTATGATTAAGTACAGATTCCCTTCTGCATTCTAAGCTGACAAGCAACAAGTTATTGATCATTGATGAAGTGGAATTTGGTTAGTGATTATAACATTTAATATTTCCATTGTTAAGGACCAGGGGATTATTATATAGGCATATATGTAAAAGGCTATAAATTTAAGTGCACATCCATTTTAGCAAAACTCTTTGAAGGCTATAACATTGACTGGTAATATACACATGCAATGCAATTATTGACTTTTAAAAAAAAGATAAAATAAAAACTCTGATTTAGGCGTGCGATATATATCTCAATAAATAAGATTATATATTTTTAAAAAGTAATGTACAGACTATAATGGAATAGTTGGAGTTGCACGTAAGTAGATAGATTTATAACTCAAACTCTTCCATTATAATAGTTATTATATACTATATTATAGGTAGATAGATATAGATAAAAAAATTACACGTGTGATGCACATTTAATATATTTATAAAAACTTAAAGTATAAAATATGACGTAGTGAGGACTCAAATCTGATACCTCTTTTATATTAGTTATGTACGTGCAATGCACACGTTGGTACGTAGATTCACAAATGATACTAAAGCCTTCTTCCATTATAATATTAGATATTAGAGATTAGAGATTAGAGATTAGAGATGATATGGAGTTTGATGACTGACAAAGATTAATTTTTATGTGGTTAATACTTATATTCATGGGAACAGGTTTATATATATATATAGGGGGTTGTTCGGTTGCGAACGGGCCGGAACGGGTCGTTTCGCACGGACCCGTGCGAACTTCGATCTGGACCGATCCAACGGTTCAGATTTTTTTTCATAAAATCTTGCCTTAACCCGTCGTTGGCAAGAACGGGTTAAGGCAAAATTTTATTAAAAAAGATGGCCTTAACCCGTTATTCCGAAGAATGGGTTAAGGCTATATTTTTCATTTTCGTCGACATACAGTTCGTCTTCTTTCTTCCGCTCTCTTCTTCTTTCTTCGACGAACCCAGACCCAAACGACGGAAAAAAGAAAAAACCCTAGTTCCGACGATCGAAACCCTAGAACTCCATCTTCTCTCCCAACTCCGAAGATTGAAACCCCCTAACTCCGACGTTCGAAACCCTAGCTTCTCTTCCCCTCTTCGGTACGAAATCGGAACCCTAGTTCTCTTCCAAAACCCATTGCTTGGCTCGATTTCGACCTACTCCGTAAGGTATACACTATTTCTTTACCCCAATAATCTACATTTGTATTTTTTTTGAATTTGTGTGTAGTAATTTATTTAGAAATTGGGAAAAAATTTAAATGCGTTGGTAGATTTTGGATGTAGATTCGGGTTGACCTTAAGTATATTCAATTGCCGAATTACGTTGCTTGCATTAGTAACTAGTAGAATTAGAATTGTATATACGAAATTAGTTATAAACTTTTCAGTGCGGTTATGGTTGAAAACCCTGCGAACGACCGTAAAAAAATACGAAACTTTCCCAGTAGGTTCGTCTCACGTAGTACAAGCCAAACCCACTTGTAGAAGCGAGTTTCGACTCACGGTTCGAGAGTTACGGCCGCGTATTGCTTACGGTTGGAAAAAACCAAGTATAGCGGTGCACGGCCGTATATCGCAAACCGTGACTCGAAACTCGCTTCTACAAGTTCGGCTGGCTTGCCCTACGTGAACCTGACCAACTCTGAAAGTTTTAAAATTTTCGGATGCCGTTTGTGCGGTTTTCTCAACTTCCTCGCATTATAAGTTTCAGACTTAGAATTCTTTAAGTTTTTGTAGATTAGAAAACCCTCCAAACGGCCTCCAAAAAATACGAAACTTTGCGATTTGGTTGGTGACACGTACGAGAAGTGACCCGAAGTTGTAGAAGTGAATTTCGACTCACGGTCCGAGAGATACGGCTGCGTATCGGTTTTGGTTGGAAAAAAACAGCTAAAGCCGGTACACGGCCATATCTCCCGAACCGTGAGTCGAAACTCGCTTCTACAAGTTCGGGTGGCTTGCCCTACGTGAATCCGACCTAGTCGGAAAGATTTATAATTTTCGGGTACCGTTTGCGCGGTTTTCTCAACTTTCTTGCACTACAAGTTTTAGACTTAGAATTTTCTAAGTGCGGGTAGATTAGAAAACCCTTCAAACGGCCTCCCAAAAATACGAATCTTTGCGAATTGGTTGGTGTCACCTAAGGGAACCCAAACGAACTTGTAGAAGTGAGTTTCGACTCACGGTTCGAGAGATACGGTCGCGTATCGCTTTCGGTTGAAAAAAACTATTATAAAGCGGTATACGGTCGTATCTCGCAAACCGTGAGTCGAAACTTGCTTCTACAAGTTCGGGTTGCTTGCCCTACGTGAACCCGACCAACTCTGAAAGTTTTAAAATTTTCGGATGCCGTTTGTGCGGTTTTCTCAACTTCTTCGCATTACAAGTTTAAGCCTTAGAATTTTCTTAGTGCAGGTAGCTTAGAAAACCCTTGAAACGGCCTACAAAAAATACGAAACTTTGCGATTTGGTTGGTGTCACCTACGAGAAGTGAACCGAAGTTGTAGTAGTGAATTTCGACTCACGGTCCGAGAGATACGGCCGCGTATCGGTTTTGGTTGGAAAAAAACAACTAAAGCCGGTACACGGCCATGTCTCGCAAACCGTGAGTCGAAACTAGTTTTTACAAGTTTGGGTGGCTTGCCCTACGTGAATCCGGCCTAGTCGAAAAGTTTCTTAATTTTCGGGTGCCGTTGCGCAGTTTTCTCAAGTTCCCCGCACTACAAGTTTTAAACTTAGAAATTTCTAAGTGCGGGTAGATTAGAAAACCCTTCAAACGTCCTCCAAAAAATACGAAACTTTGCGGGTAGGTTGGTGTCCCCTATGAGAAGCCCCCCAAACTTGTAGAAGTGATTTTCGACTTCCGATTCGAGAGATACGGCCGCGTATCGCTTTCGGTTGAAAAAAACTATTATAAAGCGGTATACGGTCGTATCTTGCAAACCGTGAGTCGAAACTCCCTTCTACAAGTTCAGGTGGCTTGCCCTACGTGAATTCCACCTAGATGGAAATTTTTGTAATTTTCGGATGCCGTTTGTGCGGTTTTGCTCTATTTCCTCGCATTTTAAGTTTTAGAATTAGAAATTTCCTAGTGCGGGCCGTTTATAAAACACTTCAAACCACCTCCAATTAGTACGAAACTTTTCTCCTTTTCAAGTTGTGGTGGCTTGCGCACTTATAAAAACACCAAATACAGCGGTTTAGTACCCCTAACTATTCTCCTCTTCACCGTTTCTTAGGTATGGACAGTTTCGAAGGAAGTTCTATTGCCGGGGATAAATTTGTTCGTGCACAACCACTTGGCGAGTATCTTTCTCATGTTGACGAGCACCTAAAACCGAAGATTGGTATGACATTTCCCACCCTTGATGATGCGGAAAAATTTTATTCATCATATTGCAAATGTGCGGGATTCGCTATGCGTAAGGGTGGAAATAAATATAAGGAAAACGATGTAGTGGATAAATCATACGTCTGTAATAAAGCCGGGGAGTCACCGAATAGCTATAATGAAACCAGACGAGGTACAACTTCTAGAACGGATTGCAAAGCTTTTGTCCGTGTGAAAATAAACCCACATAGTACTTCACAAAGTAATACGTGGATTATTTATTCGTTAAATGAAGCACACAATCACGAATTTACTTCACCCGGTAGACGTCACTTGCTACCTCGAAACCGTGAATTGACTAAGACAGTTAAAAATATAATTGGTCAAATGACCGAAGCTAATGTCCCTGTATGCAAACAAATGCTATTCTTTGAAGCTGCAAGTGGCGGTAATGAGAAAATTGGATTCACCGAAACCGATGTAAGAAATCTCAGGAGAGACGAGATGGAAGGTTTAAAAGGTCACGACGGACAAATGCTATTTGAGTTTTTTGAATCGAAAAAGGCGACTGATCCCTTATTCTATTTTGACTACCAATGTGACCCCGAAGGGCGATTGACACATTGTGTGTGGGTGGACGGTATCGCCAGAAATAATTACAAAGTATTTGCGGATGTTCTTTGCTTTGACGCTACCTACAACACAAACCGATACGGGATGTTGTTCGTACCATTTGTTGGATTCAACCATCATTGGCAATCAATATTCCTAGGTTGTGGGTTCATCCCCAATGAGACGGCATCCTCATTTGAGTGGTTCTTTGAAAAGTGGCGTGCCGCAATGACATGTGATCCGATCAACATCGTGACAGATGAGGATCGCGGGATAACTTCTGCAATTTCCAAAGTTTTCCCAATCACGTCACATAGATATTGCATTTGGCATATTTTGGATAAGCTACCGCATGAAGTTCGAATGTCGAATAACGTTGATGAGTTCAGGGATGCTTTGAAGACTATTATTTATACGGCGGAATTTAAAACAGAATTCGAACAGAAGTGGAAAAATTTGATCTGTCAGTACAAATTAGAAAATAACAAATGGTTGAAGGAAAAATTTGAGATCCGTGAAAAATGGGCCCCGGTGTACGCAAGAGACTCATTTTGGGGGGGCATGCTGAGTACCTAACGTAGCGAATCGCTACATTCATCCTTGAAGCACCATACTCATAAAAAGTACTCACTACATGAATTTGCCATCATCTTTGACCGACTCTTGGTAAAACAAAGACACGATGAACTTAAAGAAACACATCGTAATCGCGAGGAGCGGCCAAAATTGAAGACCGAGTGGGCATTAGAGTCACAAATGGCAGGGACATATACTTTGAAGATTTTCTACAAATTTCAACAAGAAGTGGTCAAAAGCTTATTACTTAATGTGAGTTTAATTGCGAGTATGGATACACCGGATAGTGCAGCTTATTCTGTAACAGTTTGTGGAAATTCAGAACCGGGGAGGGTGATTTCTTATTGTAAAATCAGTAAAATTGCTAAATGCCCTTGTTCCATGTACTACTTCGTAGGCATTCCCTGCAAACATCTACTTGTAGTTATTCGGTTCACAGATCACACCGCACTACCTGAACAATATATTTGTAGGCGATGGACCAGGGATCAAATGAGGAGAAGCAGTATACCGGTGGGCAATAATATGGGCGACAATTTTGCATCGCGTTATTGTGAACTTAGTATGCACTCAAGACATATGGTCGATCTTGGTTGTTCTTCAGAGTGAGGATACAAGTACATGCTCGACCACATGCTGAAGGGAATTGAAGGCTTTGCTAAGATTGATCCAGTGAACAGCACACCACACGAAGGTAGCGCACAACCTGAGAGTGGTGGACAAGCACATACACATGCACATGTAGGTGACCCTGTACAGTGCACCACAAAGGGTAGGCCTAAAGGGAAACGGTTGAAGTCGGTAAGAGAATGCCAAAAAACGAAGAGGCCAAGACTTTGCAGGACATGTCTTCGTGTCGTAGGTCACGATTCACGGAATTGCCCAAAAAATTTAGCAAGGTATTATATCAGAAATTTTGTATTTGTTAATTCAACTCAAACTTTGTTATTTTTGGTCAGTACTAACTCATTCTTCCTTCTTTTTTTAGTGGATCGGTGGGCAATGAAGAAGCTCCAAACGCGGTAGAGAGTGATGATGACGAAGGCGAAGGTTCGTGCTAAGGGGGCTTTAAGAAATTTATTAATATGTATGTCATGTCAAAATTTCAAAATAATCACCGAATAATTGCCAAATTTTATATTGATTCGTGCCGATTTTTATGAATTTCGACTGGATTGTTAACCTTTTTTTTTTTTCCCCTGGTATAGGTCCGGAATGAAACAAGTATAACGCGCCCAAATGGAAAGACGCAATGCGTTGAAAAGTTGTGTTATTTTTGGTTTGTATATATGTGTGGATAATTGCTGTGTTCTTATTTGGTACAAGTAAATTAATGATGTTTTTAATTATAATGTAATTTCTGTACGTCAGTTTATTTTGTGTATTTGTGAACAAAGTTATATTACTATGCATTTTGACCAGGCAATTTGGTTGTGAATGCTTATTGCAATCGGAAAATGTAAAATTAGTAGATGTATACAATTTGGGAAACTCGTTCTGTTTGGGAATTTTGTGTTAAGGAAAAGTGTCTGCCTGCTAATGTGAACAGTTTTTTATTTGTGTTGGCGATTGTGTATTTCGTGCATAACCAATACTGCACCTGTAAGTTCGGCCAATATCTCTTTTCTTAACCCGTTCTTGACGATAACGGTTTAATACAATCTAACCCGTTATCAGAAATAACGGGTTACGGAGATAGACATTGGCCGTACTTTGGTTCAATACTTCACATACGATGGTTTTAGTTCGGCCATTATCTCTCTACTTAACCCGTTCTTGGCGTGAACGGTTTAATACAATCTAATCCGTTATCATAAATATATTTGATTGACTGATGGATCCCTGGATTCATTAGAACTGAAATTTAGAACGGCCTGCAGGACATGCTACATGTTTTAAGATACAAGTTAACGGCTCATACTAACAAAAACAAGATACTGGCCATGTTTTACATGTGGTTCCACATGTTACGAAGTCAAATATAGATGTGGGGATCCACAAATATGAACCGAATTAACCAAAACAAAATACATGCACTCACCACTAACCCTATCTAACCCTAACCCTAACCCTAACCCGACACTAACCCTACCTTAACCTAACCTTAACCCTCGGTACAAAAAACTGCGTAATATAATTTTTTTACTTTCACAAAACTTATTATGGTAACAAATTTAGAGTGGTTAGTTACGGGAGAATAAATGGAAATTAATAAAAATAATAAACAATTTACGGGCATATTAATGTCACCTTGCACACTTCTGGAGACAGTTCTCGCAAAGAGCGAGGAGAAATTTTTAGAAAACCCAAAATTTATTGAACACCTTAAACCGTTATTCACGGTAACGGGTTAAGTTACCTTAAGCCGTTATTCCCAAGGATGGGTTAAGTACTTCGATTTTTGACAGTATGGTTTGAAAACTTAGAGAGGCCCCTGACAATAATACTCTAAATAACCCGTTCTTGCAAAGAACGGATTAAGTTAACGTAACACGTTATTACCAAGAACGGGTTAAGTACATCGATATTGGCAGTACTTTAGCTGTAGGAATTAAATGTCTGCCAATATCGCTATACCTAAGCCGTTGTCATGAAGAACGGGTTAAGGCAATCTAACCCGTTGTTATCAGTGACGGATTAAGTTGAACCATATTAGCAGAAATATACCAAGGCTTGGTCTGTAGGCTTCCGAACGACTGTCAATATTTCTCTACCTAACCCGTCCTTCTTGATAACGGGTTAAGCTAATTAACCCGTTATCCTGAATAACGGGTTAAGAATATACAATTTTTCAGCAGTTAAGTTCTTGTTTTGGGTGATGTACATTTTTCGTGATACACAAGCGACTTCATCAAATATTCTTCACAGATTCACAAACGAAGGCACAACACAGTAAATAATACAACAGCTATCTTCACAATAAAGTTGAAGGCGTACAAATGTCCAATAACGACCAACCACTTAATTACTTTAAATAAATGTAATATTCAAATATTTACACCAAAAATTTACATATCAGGAAGCAAAAGGTCAAAAGACATTTAATTACAATTGAAGGCATTCTCGTCTTTGGCCTGCAGACCACGCCCCAAAAATCACCTACAACAGTTTATCAACGTAGAAACAAACAATACGTTAGTTACTGCAGTAACCAAATCAAAGGCCAAAAGATACGTTAGTTTTACAGATTACCGTTTGCGACCGCTTGGTGTGAATTGCCTGGGAGGTTGCCGCGTCCTTTTAGGATTTCGCCGTGGTGTTCCATGTGTTTGCGGAGAATCAGAATCATCCGACGACTGTTCTTCATCTGCACCTTCGGGATTTGGCTCGCGGATTATAATTGACCTACTAACAGTTTTTTTTCGCCTTACACTTATTGGCGGCGCGTTGGCGCTCAAATAAACCTCCACCTGTGGACCTTCACCCGCGTCCTCCAGAGTATGGCGGCACGGGGCTAACATCTCCCGGATTACCGTCTTGAAGCTGTCGGGTATCCTAGTCTTCAGGGCGCGAGCAGCTGTTCGAACAACCTCCCATGCGTTTTCTATCTACAGTTGGTGAAAAAATCCAATTTCAACATTATTCAAAATTTGTATACATCAATTAAACACAGTACATGCGTACAAACTATAGATAATTTGACTGACCGCTTTTCGATGTGCCTCAGCCCTTGGTTGGTACATCGGCTGGAAGGAGGAATATGCTGGAGGTGGATCTACCTGGGTGGGGGGAATCGAAAGTTGCACCCCAGCTGGTACGGCGGCCGTTGGAGAAACGAACAACCGGGTTATTCGCTTGTACCACATCATGTATGCCTGCTGGAGGGAGCCATCGTATGGAATCGCGACATACATCAAATTCGGTGTCATTTGACGGCGCATGGTGTTCCAGTTGGCTACATGATAACGATGAAAATCAGCCCAATCGAAGTTGGGCACCCGTCCCGTTCCCCTGACCTCGTGTAACTTTTTATCATATGACCTGACATCGGGAATCCTTTGTTGATATCCGAATTGCCGCAGGACCCTGTCAGGATACTGGAACTCCACAACCGAAAAGTTCACAAGAGGTGCAGCCGTCAACCAAATGGATCTGTCTAGGCATACTGGAGGAACGCGCTGCAACCTGTCGGCCGAGTACGGTTCCTAGTTGACGAACTCGTCCCGCAGGCTGTCCAACTCATCTCTGTAGTAGGTCAGCGATTGGCGTGGGTTATCGACCCACGTGTGTCGGCCGGCCCAATATGCTCCTACAGGAGGTAACAACTCTGCTGCCCCCGGGTCGGCCAAAAATTCCGGTATAGGCTTAATAATACGGGAACGTCCGATGTGGATGCGTTCCCAACTCCATATCTGCATCAGCACCATGGGGCCACCCATCTGTACGTCACCTAAAGAACATGTGCACAAATTCCTGTATAGTAGCGCTAGTGCCGCACTCCCCCAACTAAGGCGACCCGCATACCGGAAATCCTCCAACAACCGTAGGTACATCAGCGGCACGGTTGATCCGGATGAGTTCGGAAAGATGAGTCCCCCTATCAAACTAAAAATGTATGCCCGTGCATAGTACGTCAGGTCATCCTCACCCGACTCGGGGTTCAAATATTCCTCCTCGAACTGAAATTTTAACCAGGTGATGTAAAGTGATTTACCCTCAAAAGCGTCATCCATCACCTCTTGCTCCGCTTTAAGTTTCGCAGCTTCTATTTGTTCATTTAATACATCTTCATCAGAATCTGCGGGGGCATTTTCGCGGATATTTTTCTCGGCAGCCTCTTGGTTTTGGAGAACTACCAACTGCAGGTCGATACCGAGTAAGTCCCGAACAACTTCAACTCGATCGAAGTCCATGTTTCCCGTCACGGCAAACCCATCGACTGGTAGTCCTGTTATCATTGCCACATCATGTAGGGTCACAGTCATCTCACCCACAGGCAGGTGGAATGTGTGGGTCTCTGGCCTCCATCGCTCGACTAGAGCTGTAAGGAGTGGCCGATCTAGCTTCACAGAGTGAATGAGGCTTGCTCCGTAGAAACCGTCCTCTACCACATACGGCGTGATACGGTCATCCCAAGGTAGAACTGTGTGCTTCCGAAAATTTAATTTTTTATCGGACCCATTCCACACGGCTTCCGATCGGTATTTGGGTTGCAGGGTGAGTATGCTTGTGTCCACGGGTCCGGGTGATGTAACCGAGGATGACGGACCTGCCTCAGCCGATGTGGATTGACGGCCACCAACCTGCACGAATAAATATATAAAATGTTATTATTGAGATAATGTTACATGTTTGTATTTAAAACCAATAATAGTAATCGATCTTACCTCATTAGTTGGTGCGCCACTAGTGTTACCGGACTCGATTCTCGGTTGCCTTGTTCTAGCCATTTAGCTACCTGGCAAAAAAATTAAAATGTTGTTGATAAAGATGACAATAAAACAAACATACCGAGATTATACTGGAAAACGCACGAACGAAAACAAATAAATCAATTAAACTTTCGCAAATAGGTCGGATTCACGTAGGGCAAGCGACACCAACTTGTACAAGTGAGTTTCGACTCATGGTTTGCGAGATACGACCGTATACCGCTTTATTAGGTTTTTTTCCAACCTTCAACCGATACGCGGCCGTATGTCTCGGACCGTGACTCGAAATTAACTTAACAACTTCGGGTCACTTCTCATAGGGAACAACTAACAACTCGCCAAGTTTCGTATTTTTTGGAGGTGGTTCGTATCGCTTTCTAATCGGCCCGTTTTAAAAAAATTCTAAGTCAATAACTTCTCACTTGAGGAATTGACGCAATACCGCGCAAACGGCATCCGAAAATTTTAAAACTTTCCGTCTAGGTGGAATTCACGTAGGGCAAGCCACCCGAACTTGTAGAAGCGAGTTTCGAGTCACGGTTCGCGAGATACGGCCATCTACCGCTTTACTTGGTTTTTTCCCAACCGTAAGCGATACGCGGCCGTATCTCACGAACCGTTAGTCGAAACTCACTTCTACAAGTTGGTTTGGCTTCTCGTGGGTGACACCAACCAAATCGGAAAGTTTCGTATTTTTTGGAGGTCGTTTGAAGGGTTTTCTAACCTACCCGCACTTACAAAATTCTAAGTCTGAAACTTCTCATTTGAGGAAGTTGAGAAAACCGCACAAACGGCATCCGAAAATTTTAAAACTTTCCGACTTGGTCGGATTCACGTAGGGCAAGCCACCCGAACTTGTAGAAGCGAGTTTCGAGTCACGGTTTGCGAGATACGGCCGTCTATCGCTTTACTAGGTTTTTTCCCAACCGTAAGCGCTACGCGGCCGTATCTCACGAACCGTGAGTCGAAACTCACTTTTACAAGTTGGTTTGGCTTCTCGAAGGTGACACCAACCAAATCGCAAAGTTTCGTATTTTTTGGAGGCCGTTTGAAGGGTTTTCGAAGCTACCCGCACTTAGAAAATTCTAAGGCTTAAACTTGTAATGCGAGGAAGTTGAGAAAACCGCACAAACGGCATCCGAAAATTTTAAAACTTTCAGAGTTGGTCGGGTTCACGTAGGGCAAGCCACCCGAACTTGTAGAAGTGAGTTTCGACTCACGGTTTGGGAGATACGACCGTATACCGCTTTATAATAGTTTTTTCAACCGAAAGCGATACGCGACCGTATCTCTCGAACCGTGAGTCGAAACTCACTTCTACAAGTTCGTTTGGCTTCCCGTAGGTGACACCAACCAATTTGCAAAGTTTCGTATTTTTTGGAGGTCGTTCGAAGGGTTTTCTAATCTACCCGCACTTAGAAAATTCTAAGTCTAAAACTTGTAGCGCGGAAAAGTTGAGAAAACCACGCAAACGGCACCCGAAAATTATAAATCTTTCCGACTAGGTCGGATTCACGTAGGGCAAGCCACCCGAACTTGTAGAAGCGAGTTTCGACTCACGGTTCGGGAGATACGTCCGTGCACCGGCTTTAGGTGTTTTTTTCCAACCAAAACCGATACGCGGCCGTATCTCTCGGACCGTGAGTCGAAATTCACTTCTACAACTTCGGGTCACTTCTCGTACGTGTCAGCAACCAAATCGCTAAGTTTCGTATTTTTGGGAGGCCGTTTGGACGGTTTTCTAATCTACCCGCACTTAAAAAATTCTAAGTCTAAAACTTATAATGCGAGGAAGTTGAGAATACCGCGCAGACGGCATCCGAAAATTTTAAAACTTTCAGAGTTGGTCGGGTTCACGTATGGCAAGCCACCCGAACTTGTAGAAGCGAGTTTCGACTCACGGTTTGCGAGATACGACCGTATACCGCTTTATAATATTTTTTTTCAACCGAAAGCGATACGCGACCGTATCTCTCGAACCGTGAGTCGAAACTCACTTCTACAAGTTCGGGTGGCTTCTCCTTGGGGACACCAACCAGCCCGCAAAGTTTCGTATTTTTGGAAGGTCGTTCGAAGGGTTTTCTAATCTACCCGCACTTAGAAAATTCTAAGTCTAAAACTTGTAGCGCGGGAAAGTTGAGAAAACCACGCAAACGGCACCCGAAAATTATAAATCTTTCCGACTAGGTCGGATTCACGTAGGGCAAGCCACCCGAACTTGTAGAAGCGAGTTTCGACTCACGGTTCGGGAGAGACGGCCGTGTACCGGCTTTAGTTGTTTTTTTCAAACCAAAACCGATACACGGCCGTATCTCTCGGACCGTGAGTCGAAATTCACTTCTACAACTTCGGGTCACTTCTCGTAGGTGACACCAACCAAATCGCAAAGTTTCGTATTTTTTGGAGGCCGTTTGCAGGGTTTTCTAATCTACCCGCACTTAGAAAATTCTAAGTCCAAAACTTATAATGCGAGGAAGTTGAGAAAACCGCACAAACGGCATCCGAAAATTTTAAAACTTTCGGAGTTGGTCGGGTGCACGTAGGGCAAGCCCCCATAACTTGTAGAAGCGAGTTTCAACTCACGGTTTGCGAGATACAGCCGTCTACCGCTTTACTCGTTTTTTTCCCAACCGTAAGCGGTACGCGGCCGTATCTCTCGAACCGTGAGTCGAAACTCACTTCTACAAGTTGGTTTGGCTTATCGTAGGTGACACCAACCAACTCGCACGGTTTCGTATTTTTTGGAGGTCGTTTGAAGGGTTTTCTAATCTAATCTAACCGCACTTACAAAATTCTAAGTCGAAAAACTATCATGCGAAGAAGTTGAGCAAAACCACACAAACGGCCTCCAAAAAATACGAAACTTTCCGACTTGGTCGAATTCATGTACGGCAAGCCACCCGAACTTGTAAAAGCGAGTTTCGAGTCACGGTTTGCGATATACGGCCGTGCACCGCTATACTTGTTTTTTTCCAACCCAAAGCGATACGCGGCCGTATCTCTCGAACCGTAAGTCGAAAATCGCTTCTACAAGTTGGTGTGGCTTGTACTACGTGAGACGAACCTACTCGGAAAGTTTCGTATTTTTTTACGGTCGTTCGCAGGGTTTTCAACCATAACCGCACTGAAAATTCTAACTAATTTCCTATAAACAATTCTAATTCTACAAGATACGATTGCAAGAAACATAATTCAGTAATTGAATATACTTGAGGTCAACCCGATTCTACATCTAAAATCTACTAACGCATTTTAAATTTTTTCCCAATTTCTAAATAAATTACTACACACAAATTCAACAAAAAAAATACAAATGTAGATTACTGGGTTCAAGAAATAGTGTATACCTTACGGAATAGGTCCAAATCAAGCCAAGCAATCGGTTTTCGAAGAGAACTAGGGTTCCGATTTTCTATCTAGGGTTCCGAAGAGGGGAAGATAAGCTAGGGTTTCGATCGTCGGAGTTAGAGGGTTTCAATCTTCGGAGTTGGGAGAGAAGAGGGAGTTCTAGGGTTTCGATCGTCGGAGCTACGTTTTTTTAGGGTTTTTTTTTCCGTCGTTTGGGTTTGTTTTCGTCGAGGAAAGAAGAAGGGAGCGGAAGAAGAAGACGAACTGTATGTCGACGAAAATGAAAAAATATAGCCTTAACCCGTTATTCCCAAGAACGGGTTAAGGCCATCTTTTTTAATAAAATTTTGCCTTAACCCGTTCTTGCCAACGACGGGTTAAGGCAAGATTTTATTAAAAAAAATCTGAACCGTTGGATCTTCGATCCAACGGTCCAGATCGAAGTTCGCACGGGTCCGTGCGAACCGACCCGTTCCGGCCCGTTTGCAACCGAACAACCCCCATATATATATATATATATATATATATATATATATATATATATATATATATATATATATATATATATATATATATATATACTAGGTTTGCCTATTGACACGTGCCTATGGCACGTCTTCGGAACGGTGCATCTTGTTTGATCATATAAAATAGTTTTGGAGGTCCAACAAATTAATTGAAATAGCAAACATATTATATGAGAAACTTTTGGGGGTCCAGCAAAAAACATATTATATGATTTTTTTTGATTTTTTTGATTTTTTTGAATTATTTTTAGTTTTTAAAGTCTTATTTTTTTTTTAGTTTTTTATTTTTTTAAAATTTTTGAAATTTTTATTTTCTTAATTTTTTGAATAGAGGAGGGAGGAAGAAAGAGAGGGAAAAAATAATTAAATAAATATAGGAGTTGTTTTGGGTGGGGGATTTGAATTTGAGTTTTGGGGAAAACTTTTGGGGGAAAAAATATGTTTTGTGATGTTAGATCTGAGCCTTTAATTTTTTGGGGATTGAAGAAGAACCACTTGATAGCTTTTTTTGTGTTTTATTATATAGATATACTAGGTATGCCCGTGGGCACGTGCCTACGGCACGTATTCGGAACGATACAACATGTGAAAAATCATGTAAACAATAAGGGATGATTTATATAGATATTTATTTGCTAGTAGATGTTGATGTATTGATATACTTTGAAGTAGGATTATGAAGTGACCTTGATGTTTATTGGTTTGTATATTGCATAATTATTTGTCAGCAGCTCGGGATTCAAAAATAGTATTGTGAATTTACTACAGTAGTGAATCAGAAATCCTTGTTATGTGTGACTTAAGTATAAGAAATTTTTTTAAATTTGGAGTCTAACATAAGTAGCAATTCATTTTCTAACTGCATGAGTTACGGTAAACACCTCAAACTGCACGAGTTAGTTCTCCATTGTTTGTTTTTTATGTAGTTAACCATGTATGAATTTAAAAGAAAAAATTTGTTGTGATGTATACGTGAAGTGAAATTGCAGCAAAGCAGATCAAGATATAATTTTGCAGCTACAAAAATCCAAAATACAGGGATTAAGCATGGATTTGTCCATAAAAACACGATCAAGCGAATCTGTTAAGGAATTTGCAACGATCTTTCAAAGCAGCAAATGCCCAAATACTAAAAAAAATATTTCTAATCAAAATTAACTCGGTGAAGTATTTTAATTTAAAACAATTACTCAGTGAAGTACAATACAATCAGATCAAATATGGTAATTCAAAAGCAACTAAATGGAAGTGAATGTTATTGAGTTATGAAAGCATAATCCGGGAAAAAAACATAATTAAAATTTTGAAATTGATATGGCTAAAATTGGGGTTAAATCGGGACCGTCCAGATCGAGCACAAATCTTGAAGCACGGGGGTAAAAAGGTAATTTCACGTACAGATGGATCCAAAACGGGTATTGGGCCTTCTTCTCACGAAACCAACCGCCCGCGAATAGATCCACTCCAACTGGGCACGGGTCCCGACCCGATACAAGCCCAGTCCACCAAGAGGAGAATCAGGGCACTGATTTGATTAAATCAAATCAACAAACTTGATGAGCTCCCACCAGGGAATTAGGGTCTAACTTCCTAAAACAGAATAGGAGGATTTTTCTCCTAACTGTTAGGCAGGAAATCAGGGCCCTAATCATTCCAGAAGGCGACTATAAATACAGCCCCTCTACCACCAAGACCAGGTTAATCACTCTTTCACCACTTAAGCTCTTTCTTAATCTTTTGCTGATTACTGACAAGAGCGTCGGAGGGTGCGTCGCCGGAATCAACCCCGGTGTCTCGCACTTCCTTGCAGGTCGTGGCGGGAGCAAGAAGGCCGAGTCAGCTGTTCAGGTTTTCCTCGGATCCACAAATTCTATCTGTTTACCCCCACACCGAAATCAGCGGTAACAGATTGGCACCGTCTGTGGGAAGACCACACGAACAGTCTCAGCCCATTCTCTGTCGTCGTCTGCAGCCATGCCGCCGAAGAAGAACAGATCCAGAGGGTCGAACCGTGGGGGCAACCCCACCCACCCGACAAATGAAGCTCCGGTCAACCCTATCCTTCAATCCAACCTCCCTCCGCTGACCCAGCAGGTCCCACCTCCTCCTCCTCCTCAGCAGCAGCCCAACAACGGTCCGTCCGGTCATAACGGTCGGAAGGAGAAGCAGCCCCTCAATCCGGGCCACGTCTCGGTCCATAATGGGTCCTCGGACTCGATGGCTTCTCATCACCCTGACCTCCGCATCACACTCCAAAACCGCCATAAGGACGACGACCTCCGTACCCACCTTGACGAGAGGCGGGCCCGAGAGGGAGCCTCCCGCCAGCGTCAAGGTGAGCAGTCGCCACGTCGTCGGGACGGCAGAAGGTCCCCGGAACGCAGAGGCCGAGCGGCATCACCTGAACGCCGAAGGAGGAGGTCCCGGTCCCCCAGGGATCGACGTCATCCGAGGGACCGAGATATGCCCATCAGCCGAGCCGAGTTCCTCCAGTTTCAGGAAACCGTACTGCAGGCCCTCAATCTCCGACAGAACGCCCAGAATGCTCAGAGGGTTCCGACGCCCCCCAGGGATCCCAGTCCTCGGCGCCGAACCCGGAGTCCTTCCCCGACTCCCAGCCGATAGCAGCGGCAACAGAGCCCTCGGCGGTCCCAGGAGTACCGGCGCCGCAGTCCACGCTCCCCTTCCTATGGAGAGGAGTCCGGGGGGTCGTACGACTACCAGCGGAGGGACGACGCCCTCATCCGCCGTATCCATGAGGTGGAAAGGCGCATCGGCCGCATGGACAGGGAGGAAGAGTCCCGAGCAGGAACCTTCCGTCCCAGCCGACCTCCCTTCTCGCGGTCGATCATGGAGGCCCACATACCGAGGAGTTTCAAACCGCCGCAGTTTGAAACATACTCTGGGGAATCCGACCCTGTCGACCACGTCGAGAGCTTCAAGACCCTGATGCTGATCCACCAAGCTTCCGACGCGGTGCTCTGCAGGACCTTCCCTGCCACCCTCCGGGGGTCGGCTCGGGAATGGTATTCTAGGCTCGCCCCCTCGTCCATCTTCTCATTCGAACAGTTTGAGACGCTGTTCATTACGCACTTTGTGAGTAGCCGACGAGCCGAGAAGAAGAGTCTTTCCTTGCTAAACCTGCGGCAGGAGAAGCAAGAAAAGTTGCGGGACTATGTGAAAAGGTTTACCGCGGAAGTCAGGTCAATTGCTTCTTTGGACCAGTCCGTGGCTACCGTGGCGTTCCAGTCGAACGTCCTTAACGCCAACCTCCGATCATCCCTGGCCAAGAAGCCCCCGCATGACTTCGCCGACCTCCTCCTGAGGTGCGAGAAGTACATCCAGGCGGAGGAGGCCGAAGCCCTTCCGAGCTTCGGGGGCACGGCCGCGGGGTCAAAGAGGAAGGCGACGGGAGAAGAAGGGTCCAAGAAAGCTCAGAAGGACATGGGCGGTCAGCGCCGCCCTCCCCCCAGGTTCGAGAAGTTCACTCCCCTCACCACTAATGTCTCTACTATCCTCATGGAGGTAGAGAAGGAGGGAATCATCCCTCCAGCCCCGAGGATGCACACTCAGGCGAAGAGGAGGAACAAAGATAAGTGGTGTCGTTACCACCGAGACCATGGGCACGATACGAACGACTGCCGAGCTCTGAGAGATGAGATCGAAGCACTCATTCGGAGGGGGCAGTTGGCCAAGTTCGTGAAAGCTAACGATCGAACAGATCGGAACTCACCTCCCCCTCGGGGGGCTAACAAGCGCTCCGAGCGGCGCGAGGAGACACCCGAGTTCGAAGAAGAGCGGGTTTTGCACCTGATCCACGGAGGCCCAATGGGGGGCTCCTCTAATTCCTCCCGAAAGGCCTTCGTTCGGGAAGTCAACTCGGTCCACAGTGCCCCTCCTCCGAAGGGTCTCGGCGTCCCTGTATCTTTCTCCGATGCCGACCTCGAAGGAGTCCGAACCCCCCATTGCGACGCCCTCGTCATCGACCTCCGCATGGCCAATTTCAAGGTGCAGAGGATTTTGGTGGACAATGGGAGTTCGGTCAACATCCTGTTCCTCTCGGCCTTTCAAGGCCTGCAGCTGTCCCGGGACCGTCTTAAGCCGGCCGGTTATACTCTACACGAGTTCACGGGGGTCCCGGTAACCGTCGAAGGGGTGATAACCCTGGACGTTACTGCGGGGAGCACCCCTACTACCCGGACCGAGCCGATGGACTTCATGGTCGTCGACGTCCCGGCAGCATACAATGTTATCCTAGGCCGTCCCGGCCTAGCCGCTCTGGAGGCTGTCCCCTCGGCATACCACTTGAAGATGAAATTCCCCACTCGCTCGGGAGTAGGGGAAGTCAGGGGAAGCCAGGAAACAGCTCGGAAGTGCTACATGACTTCCACCGGGGGACCAGTGCTCTCGCTCGAGACACTAGAGATCCCCGAGCCGAAGGCCCGTCCAACGTCCGAGCCGGCGGACGAGTTAGAAGAAGTACTCTTCTCCGACGAGGATCCGAGCCGAAAATTCCTCGTCAGCAAGTCCCTGCCGACCGTGCTGCTCTCCGACTTGGTGAGGTGCATCAGGAATAACCGCGACTTATTTGCTTGGTCAGCCGCGGACATGCCCGGCATCTCCGAAGACTTGCTCGTCCACCGCCTAAGCGTCGAACCGGGGTGCAAACCGGTTCAGCAGAAGAGGCGAAAGTTCGCTCCCGAACGACAGCAGGCAATCAAGGAGGAAGTAGATAAGCTGCTGAAAGCCAAGTTCATCCAGGAGGTAAATTATCCCGAGTGGCTGTCGAATGTCGTAATGGTCAAGAAGTCCAATGGCTCGTGGAGGATATGCATCGACTTCACCGACCTCAACAAGGCGTGTCCGAAGGATCCCTTCCCTCTCCCGAACATCGACACCCTTATCGATGCCACCTCGGGCCATGAGCTCCTCAGCTTCATGGATGCCTTCTCGGGGTACAACCAAATCCGGATGTTCCCTCCGGACATCCCGAAGACCTCCTTCGTCACCGACCAAGGCCTCTACTGCTACCGAGTAATGCCGTTCGGTTTGAAGAACGCGGGTGCCACCTACCAGCGCCTCGTCAACAAGGTTTTCCAACATCAGATCGGTCGAAACATGGAGGTGTACGTTGATGACATGCTCGTCAAGAGCATCCGCGGCACTGACCACGTAGCCGACCTCCAGGAGGCCTTCGGCGTGTTGAGGAAGTACAACATGCGGCTAAACCCGAACAAGTGTGCGTTCGGAGTCTCCTCTGGCAAGTTCCTCGGTTTCATGGTGAGCCAGCGGGGAATTGAGGCTAACCCCGAGAAGATTAGAGCCATATTAGACATGGCCCCGCCTCGGAACGTCAAGGAGGTGCAGAAGCTCACCGGTCGGCTCGCAGCCATCGGTCGGTTCCTCTCCAAGTCAGGGGAAAAGTGCCTCCCCTTCTTCAAAGCACTCCGGGGGGGCTAAAGGGTTTGAATGGGGCCAAGCACAGCAAGAATCGTTCGACCAGCTGAAAGCCTATCTGGTGAACCCCCCTCTGCTCAGTAAGCCAGTCCCAGGCGAGCCCCTCTTCATCTACTTGGCCGCTTCCGAGCAGACCTTGAGCGCTGTCTTGGTAAGAGAAGAGGACCGGACCCAAAGGCCCATTTACTACGTGAGCAAGGTGCTTCGGGACGCCGAGCTCCGCTATCCGAGGATAGAGAAGATAGCCTACGCTCTGGTCATGGCAGCAAGAAAGCTTCGGCCCTACTTCCAATCTCACTCGGTCGTCGTCCTCACCGATCAGCCCCTCAAGCAAGTCCTCCACAAGCCCGAAACCTCGGGCCGGCTGATGAAGTGGTCCATAGAGCTAAGTCAGCATGACATCTCCTATCAGCCTCGGACGGCAATTAAGGCACAGGCTCTCGCCGACTTCATTGTAGAGTCCACCATCCCTGAGGTCGGCCACGTCCCAAATGGGCCCCCCATTTGGACAGTCTTCGTGGACGGATCCTCTTGCAGTGAAGGAAGCGACGCCGGCATTATCCTAAACGGCCCTGACAACTTCGTCCTGTAGTATGCGATCTGCATGGACTTCAAGGCCTCGAACAACGAGGCGGAGTATGAGGCTCTCATAGCCGGTCTCGGACTCGCACGAAGTGCAGGGGCGCAGCGCCTTCGGATTCACAGTGACTCCCAACTAGTCGTGAACCAGGTCATGGGCGAATACGAGGCCAGGGACGAGCGAATGGCGAAGTACCTCGCCAAGGTCCGGGATCTCATGGGCCGGTTCGAAGAAGCCATCGTCCAACGGGTCCCTCGGGAGGAGAACTCACAAGCTAACGCTCTCTCCAAGTTGGCCTCGTCTTCTCTACAAGGTCTCGAACAGACCGTACTGATTGAAGTCCTCCCTAAACCGAGCATCGAAGACGAGGCACCTAGCTCGGTGGAGTCATTACCGGTCATGCTGCGGGACAACTGGATGAAGCCACTGGTAGAATTCTTGAGGGATGGAGTTCTGCCCTCGGATCCCAAAGAAGCACGCCGAGTCAGAACTCGCGCCGAGCGCTATGTCTTAATCGAGGGCATCTTATACAAACGCTCCTTCTCTCAAATAGACGGCCGACCTTACCTAAGGCGCCTCTCTCCGGATCAGGCCGAATATGCCCTACAGGAGCTTCATGAATGCATCGGAGGGGCACACTCCGGATTTAGGTCTTTGGCCCGGAAAGCTTTGAACTATGGGTACTTCTGGCCGACCCTTCTTCAAGATGCCGAGCGACATGTTCGGCAATGCAGCTCCTGCCAGAGGCATTCCAACATCCGACGTCTCCCCCAGGCCAGCCTCACCTCCCTATCGAGCCCTATCCCCTTCGCGATGTGGGGAATGGACTTACTAGGGCCTTTCCCTCCAGCTCCGGGTCAGCTCAGGTTCTTAGTCGTAGCCATCGACTACTTCTCGAAGTGGGTCGAGGCCGAGCCCCTCGCCACTATAACCGAGAACAAGGTGGTACAGTTCTTCTGGAAGAGCATCATATGCAGATTCGGCGTCCCCCGCGTCCTCGTAACGGACAACGGGACTCAGTTCACTGGCACAGCATTCCGAGCCCTATGCGACGACCTCGTCATTCAACAGCGCTTCTCGTCCGTCTCGCACCCCCAATCGAACGGGCAGGCCGAGAATGCTAATAAGCAGATCCTCGCAGGAATCAAGAAGAGGTTGGACAAGTGCTCCAAGGGTTTGTGGGTCGACCAACTCCCTAATGTGTTGTGGAACTACCGCACCAGCAGGCGGACGCCCACCGGAGAGTCCCCTTTCAACCTTACTTATGGGGCCGAGGCCGTGATACCCCTCGAGGTCGGAATACCTTCCCCTCGGCTCATAGCCTATGACGAAGCGCAGAATGCCAGGGACCTCAGAGGAAACTTGGACCTGATAGATGAACTCAGGGAAAGGGCATCGATTCGGCAACAGAATTACAGAAGGAGGATCGAGCTAGCATACAACAAGAAGGTCCGACCCGCCAAACTTAAGCAAGGAGATTTGGTATTGAGAAAGCTAGCCATATCCCTCCCCAGTCAGAGGAGCAAACTAGCTCCGAACTGGGAAGGGCCGTACCGGATCACAAAAGTTGTTCGACCTGGAGCATACCAACTGGAAGACATGGATGGTAAAGAGCTTCCGAGGACCTGGAATGCCGACCACCTCTTGAAATACCAAGAGAGCGCTCTGGCGCCTCTCTAGGTAATCCGAGGTGTCGAACCATTCCTCTCCTTTAACTTGTAACCTGTCCCATGAATTGTACTATGTAAAACGGTTCGCCGTCAAATATCAATAAAGAAAAGTTCTATCATGTTTGTGAATTTGCATGTTTCTCTCCCCTCTTATTTAAACCAATGGTTCGGAGTCCAACACTCGGCTCGACTTTACCGCCTCGGCTCGTCTCCGGACGAACCAGGGGTAGATCGCCGTTCGGAATTGCTCCCACAGCCGTTGAACTATACCGATGGTTCGGAGTCCAACACTCGGCTCGACTCTACCTCCTCGGCTCGTCTCCGGACGAACCAGGGGTAGATCGCCGTTCGGAATTGCTCCCACAGCCGTTGAACTATACCGATGGTTTGGAGTCCAACACTCGGCTCGACTTTACCGCCTCGGCTCGTCTCCGGACGAACCAGGGGTAGATCGCCGTTCGGAATTGCTCCCACAGCCGTTGAACTATACCGATGGTTCGGAGTCCAACACTCGGCTCGACTTTACCTCCTCGGCTCGTCTCCGGACGAACCAGGGGTAGATCGCCGTTCGGAATTGCTCCCACAGCCGTTGAACTATACCGATGTTTCGGAGTCCAACACTTGGTTCCTAGTCCATCTAAACTACTCCGGTAGGTCGATGTCGGACCTTCGTTCGGACACAAAAGACCGAACTCCCCTAACTACTAGCCGAAGACCGAAGACCCACAAACTCGGTCGGCTTCCGAGCAAGTGGCTTCCCGAGCGTGTAAACGGGGAAAATGCACTTTCCCCTCAATTTTCGTACGTGATCTCGATCAGACGGCTCAGATCAAGCCACCTGCGCAAAACGACAAGATAACGTTTTCTTGGGAACTGAGCCGCCTCGAGATTCGCGCCCGCGTTCGACGGCTCAGATCTCGCCACCTACTCTAAGCGACAAAATAACGCTTTTTTTTGGGTACAGAGCCTTGCCGTACCGTGTCAGATCCACTAAATGACAAAGAGCCGCACCCCTGGAGATCCGTTCGGCTAAACAGACGCGCCCGGTTCAAAGATCCCGGCACGACCGATACGGTTACAAGCAAAGACAAACATACAAAGCAACGAAAGGGAATTTTATTAATTGTCGGCGCATAATACAAAACATTCCATTACAAAGTGTTGGCAAACCAAACACACAATGCCCGACCCACTGCACTTGTCTCTCATATAAAAACATCCTCACTAAACTGTTCGTCCTCCTCGGCAGACGACTCCTCCTTCTCCCCCCGGAGCCTCGACATCACACCACGCAGATGCCACATCTCTGAGAGCAGGTCATCCCGCTCGGTGACGATCTTCGACTGAATGTGCCGAATGCTTTTGACCCGAAGAGCGTTGCTGAAGGCGGTCTGCGAGTCTTCATCCTCCCCTGCGAGGCTCAGTTCGACGATCTTATTCTCCAAGCGTTGGATCTCGGCTTCCCGGAGACTGAGGACCAACGAAAGGTGGTCCCACTCACTCTCGGCTCGGCGTAACTTCATGTCCGCACTCCTAGGGCTCAGAACCACTGTTACAGAGGTGGCCTCGGAATCAGAGTCATCATTCGAACGCTCGGAGTCCGAGCCATGGATCGTCACAACGAGCTGAAAAGAAGAGAAAACGAATAACACAGTTTCAATACACTGCCGGAGTCTAACACTTGAAAATTTTTCAGAACTATTTGCATTCAGACATGATAGTGTTACAGACGGTCGGTCGACCCTACAACTAAGTTCTACAACGGTCAACAAAAATAGGAAAACGACAGAATCAGAGCCTCTTCGGAAGGGGAATGCTTCGGTTTAGGGAAACACGAGGACGGCGAGGCCTGCCCTCCGAACCCGTCCCTAAACCAACGAAGCGCGAACCCCCTTCGCTGCTAGCTCTAACGGCGACGCCGGCCGAAGCCCCGCTCGACGAGGCGGCCGCACTGCTCTGAGCGTCGGCTGGACTCCGCCTGGTCAACGGCGAGCGCATCGCAAGTTCATGAAACGTAATCCCCCTCTCGCTTTCTTCGCGAGTACACGAAGTGCTGCGAACGTTAGCCCTGACCGGTGCCGGCTTGAGCGACGTGATCTCTTCCTCCAGTTCGATAATCCTATCCCTCAAGACGTCGTCCTTCGTCAACTTCTTCGGTCGCGGGGCCGTCAACGAGCCCGAGGCATTGGCGTTTATCAGTCGCGAGCCGTCGGTAATGGGTGACTTCAATCCCCCTATCTATTGTGATCCTTCTGAGCCTGTCGACTTCGGCCGATAGCCTCTTGCGCTCGGTCGACGCTTTCTCCAGTTCGGAAGCCAGCTTCTCCCACTCCGCCGAACGCTCTTTTTCCGCTAGCTCCAAGTATTGAACCTCGGCCAAAAGGTCGTCATTCTTCTGCTCGGCGGCGGTAAGCGCCCTACGGAGGTTCTCAACTTCGCCTTCGGGATAGGGGGCTGAAGAGCGCTTCCGGTACTGGTACAGCTCGCGACCATACCTCCGCAGAGCCGCCTTCGTATCCTCCAGCCTGCCGAGCAGGAGATATCGCTTATACCGGCTCTGAGAGAGCTCGTCCTTCGTTTTCACCAGCTCCTGCCGAAGGTATTCAGCCTCCGTGATCGGACCGAATCTCACCTGAAATGCAGAGATAAATCCGAGGCCCAACACTTGGAGAAAGTTACGCCAAAACAAACACTAAGTCCGAGACTCAACACTAGGGCAAATTTTGGCCAAACAAAACATTTTTTCATTCAAAATTCGAAGAGTTCTACAGCAGCGGTGGCCAGTCCGCAGTTAGGCTTACAAAAACAAAAAAAAGAAGAGAAAAGAAGACAACCGAGTCAGGGGTCGACCTTTTTGTCGTTCGGGTCCATCGACCCCTCGGCCTTGTCCTTGCCCTCGCCTCCGCCACCTCCTTCGCTCCAACTCTCCTCCTCGGAGTCGTCCTCCTTCTCCTCCTCGGCCGCGGCCTTCCACGGGTCCTCGACGGGTTCCGTCTCCCCCTCGGGGCCGATCAACCCCTCGGGGACAACCTCCTCACCTTCCACGAGGTCATAGAAGTTATAGGAGGACGTGTCGAAGCCCGGGTTCTTGGCGACCACATGTTGCAGGGCACGGCCGTAGGCGTCCAGCATGTTCTGGATCATGTGCATCGCGGCCTCCTCCTGCACGGCTTTCTTCGCCCTCTTCACCTTCCTGAGGTGTTTGGCCTTGATCTTCTCGGCCCTCTTCCGAGCATCCTCCGCCTCCGACCGAGCCTTGGCCAGCTCCTCCCTCAGGTCGGCAGACTCCTTCACCGACGTCTCGAGCTTGGCCGCCGAATCCTTCAGCTCGGAGACCTCCTTCTCCGAGGCCTCGAGCTTGGCCGCCGTATCCTTTGACAGCTGAACAGCATCGGCCAGCTGCTTCTCCAGCCCCTCCACTTCGGTGGCCCTCTTCGTCGAAAGAAGCAACTCGGAATCGAGCCGCTTCGCGACCTTGACGCGTTCCGCCCTCTCCTTCTCCTTCTCCTGATCCTTCCTCGCCATCTCCTCGAGCAGGAAATTGAAGTGGCAGGTGATCTGAAAGAGAACAACAGAGTTACAATCCGAATCCAAGTACTTAGAAAATTTTCTAAGGAAGAAATTCAGATGAAGAAGAAATCAGCCTACTTACCGACATGGAATCCCGGGCGATCTGCATCACGGCGTCCCCTGCCATCCCGGCCTTCAGGGTCGCTCGATCCTTCGGGGTCGACAAGTGCCTTATCGCCTCCATGCAGATGTTCCCGTCGCCCAGGAAACCATCGGCGTTCATCACCTGCCAGTCGGGGACGAAGATCTGCTTGTGACGCTCGGTCAAGATCTTCTCCGCCTCGATAGTGAGGGGCGGAACCTGCATGGACAACGCGTCCTTCACCCCGAACACGCCGCTCGAAGAACCCGGAACGTCCGTCCCCGGGGTCGGCACAGGTGCATCCGAGGTAGGGGGGTCAGAGACGATAGCCTCCCCCTGCTCGGGGACCGTGACCTTCGTCGGAGAGACGAGGACCTCAATCTCCCCCTCCTTGAGGACTGCGACCTTCGGTTGGTCGGCAGTTTTTGCGACCGAGGGCTTCTTCGGAGCCCGGCTGTCCTGAGGCGCTGCCGACGGCCTCTTCTTCTTCTCCTGCTCCGCCCGGCCCTTCGCCACCAGAGCCTTGTAATCAAGCTTCATTGTCTCTGCAAAAGCCGGATGGAAAAACTTAGAAATTTTTTTCATGAACTTTAAACAAGGAGTATAAATACCAGATGCATACGAGGGTCGATCGGACTGAGACCCCCACGGAACAGATGCTCCTCCGTAATATCCTTCCAGCTTAGCGCTGGCAGGGCGAGAAGCTTCCTCTGGACCTCAGCCTCCTCAGTATTCAGCGGGGCGTCCTTCTTCGTACGCTTGGGCAGGCCGTCTTTCGCCCAAACAGTCGGTATCACCCACGGCGTCAGATTTCGGACGAGGAAGTATTTATCCTTCCAATGTTTGATCGAGTCCGGGTTCTCGATCAACTTAACTCCCGTCCGAGGAGAAAGGAAAAACCTCTGCTCGTCACGCCTCGGCTGGCAAGGTCGGAATAGACTCCGAAAGAGGAACATAGTCGGCTTGGCGTCGATCTCTTGACATCGGAGAAGGAACGCCACAACATGCCTCCAAGTGTTCGGCATCAGTTGGGCAGGACTCAGACCGTACCAGACCAAGACTTCGACCACGAACGGGTGTAGGGGAAACCGGAGCCCGGCGATGAGGGAATCGACCGGGAAGACGCATATGTCCGGCGAGGACTTTGTGTTAGCTCGGAACCCCGGCCCAGGAAGAAGCAGCGCATACTCAAGCGGGATCCGGAAACCCTCTCGGATCATGCGGAGATCGGCCTCGGTGAGAGTCGAGATCCTGTGGTCGACCTCGGACAGCTCCCTAGGCTCGTTCTCCTCCACCAGTTTTGCCGTACCTTGAGTGACCCTCTCCAAGGCATCCTCGGCGTAATCCCGGACGCCTCCCAAGGTCGATACGGCGATGAGTTGCCGACCGAACGCCCCCGCTCTCTTCGGCGTTTCCACTATTGTGATCACGGCTTTACCCTTTCGGGACTCCGCCGCGACTTCCTCGGGCACTTCCGCCACTTCACCCTCTTTATCCGGACGAACAACTTCTTGCTCGCTCGGCTCCATTACTCCCTTCCCTTTATCCCCTCGGCCAACGGCTTGCTCCGAGGCGGGGGTTTCAGCCGAAATCTTAACCATGTTTTCCTAAAAAGAGAAGGGAAAGAAACTGACCTTGAAGTGACAGGTGCGGTCGGAAAGTTCGCCGGAGCTAAGAACACTACCGCGACAGCTAGCAACGCCACCAAGGGAGCTAAAAACTGCGAAGCAAAGTAAAAACGGAAGAGAGAGAGTAAAAGTGAAAAGTGAAGACTTGGTCTTGGGGGGGTGAAGATTTATAGTAAAATTGGAACGTCCCTTGGACTTCCAATGAAACTTCGCGACTTTTGGGCTACTCTCGAAACGTCACGAAGGCCCATCACCACTACTCCACTCACCAAGTCAATTGGCTCGGCCCCGAGGGATCCAAATCCGAGCTACGAGCGACCCAAAGACGCCGACAGCAGGGTCCGGTCGGAATCCGAGCAAGTGCCTTCCCGAGCTGGTAAACGGGGAAAACTCACTTTCTCCTCAACTTTCGCGCCCGATCTCGATCAGATGGCTCAGATCTCGCCAAGAGCACTAAACGACAAGATAGTGTTTTCTTGGGGACTGCGCCCGTCTTGAGATGCGCGCCATCATCTAGCGGCTCGAGGTACGCCACGTCGCTCGGACGATTGAACCTTCGGACGCCTCACCTATGCCTAAAGGAACCTGGAAAAATTTTGATTCAGTTTTGAGGCGCCGCCTTCGGCTAGCGCCCCCCAGGTCCCGTGCATCAGTCGGTATTCCACCGACCACGGGCCCCGGTCGGGAACAGATCGGCGCTCCTCTCATCTCTAACTCCCCCGGGCTGACATCCAACAGAAGCCATCAGCCCGGAAGGAAGACAGAGATGAGAGAAGGCCCATCAACACTCAGAGAACAGGAGAGACACGCCGTTCCGAGCCAGTTGTTTACAACTGGAAGGCGCGGCTTGTCAGAGGACTCCAACCGCAGCGCCTTCACAGTTGCAAACAACAGGCTCGGACGGCCCAGAAGCCCGAGCTGCAACTCATGATAGAGAAGCGCGCCATCCCGAGCTAGTTGGTTGCAACTGGAAGGATCAGTTTGTCAGAGGGCTCTGACAGCGGCGCCTTCACAGTTGCAACAAACGGACTCGGATGGCCCGGAGATCGGCATCAGACATGGATCGTCACTCTCCCACCAAGACCTCCGCCTACTTCGGCACTCACTTCGGAGCAACCAAGGAAGGCAGAAGATCTTGGTGAGAGAACGACCACCCGTCCTCCCGAGACGGCCCATCCCTCGGATCCGGACTATGGTCGTCACCACTCTCGCCCTATTCTCCCCCGCTCCTGACATCCACTGAGGGACCGTCCGGAACGGGAGAAGATAAAGGTAAGAGAGCGACCACCCGTCCTTCGGAGATAACTCATCCCCCGGTTTCGGACTACGGTCGTCACCACTGCTACCTCGTTCCCCCTCGCTCCTGACATCCACTTGGGGGCCGTCAGGAACAAAGGGAAAACCAGGCAGAAGAGCGACCACCTCTCCGAACCTCAAGAGAGAAGCTACCCAAGGCGGATGCCTCCGAGGTCTGGAACTCAATTTGGTTGTGACTAAAATAACAAAGGGAGTGGAGTACTTATAGCCTGCCTCCTAGAACCAGCCATTATGACCCTCGGAAATCGAAGCGCCGCGTTTTAATTAAGGGAATTACTGATCCTCGGAAGTTGAAACGCCACGCATTAATTAAAAAGAATTATCCTTAATGACGTCGGGAAGGCGAAATGCCACACAAGTCACGAAGCGCCATTAACACCATGGGGAACAGAGCCATCTCAGATTGCCAAAAACCACAGGCCCTCGGCCGGCTGCCGAGCAAGCGCCTTTTCGAGCGTGTAAACGGGGAAAACTCACTTTTCCCTCAACTTTCGCGTCTGATCTCAATCAGACGGCCCAGATCTCGCCGAGAGCACTAAAAGACAAGATAGTGTTTTCTTGGGAACTGCGCCCGTCTCGAGATGCGCGCCCACATCCAACAGCTCAGATAACACCACGTCGCTCGGCCTACCGAACACCAGTGCCTTCGGTCGGCATCCGAGCAAGTGCCTTCCCGAGCTGGTAAATGGAGAAAAAAAGACACCGAGCTACGTGGACCGCTAGATCTCTCAAAAATTCGCGCTCCCAATGATGAAGAGCCCAGATTGCGCCACGTGCGCTAAAAGACAAGATAGTGTTTTTTTGGGAACTGCGCCCGTCTCGAGATGCGCGCCACCATCCGACGGCCCAGATTGCGCCACGTCGCTCGGAACGCCGAACCCCCTAGTCTCCGGTCGGCAGCCGAGCAAGTGCCTTTCCGAGCTCGTAAACGGAGAAAAACGCTGCCGAGCGATAACGACCATCAGATCTTTCCGAAATCCGCGCCCGTCCACGATCGATGGCTCAGATCGAGCCACGCCATTAATCGGTATTTAAATCGTTTTTTATTTATTTTAATCGTTTTATTTGTTTAAAAATTGCGAGAAAATTGCTAAAAATTCGGGAAAATTAGCTAAAAATTCTGGGAGATAATTGAAAATTCGGGGGCACACTTTCGAACCCCGGAGCGAACAATTATTACCCTGAATGCGCCGCTAAAGCCCCCGAACGATTAGCAAACACATCGCAGAATTAAACAAATACTTCGAAAAAAGTAGATAAAAGACTGTCAGATACCCGACGCAGCTCAAGAACAGCACACAGCGTCAAAAGTTACCTCACTACCCCCTTTCTAGATTCAAAATCCCACATTTGGACTCCGATACAACTCCACCAGCCACTGAAACTACTGAACTACTCCTCAAAGTCTGATCACGCTCAGCCTTTAGGAGTGGGGGGCTCGTGATATGGCTAAAATTGGGGTTAAATCGGGACCGTCCAGATCGAGCACAAATCTTGAAGCACGGGGGTAAAAAGGTAATTTCACGTACAGATGGATCCAAAACGGGTATTGGGCCTCCTTCTCACGAAACCAACCGCCCGCGAATAGATCCACTCCAACTGGGCACGGGTCCCGACCCGATACAAGCCCAGTCCACCAAGAGGAGAATCAGGGCACTGATTTGATTAAATCAAATCAACAAACTTGATGAGCTCCCACCAGGGAATTAGGGTCTAACTTCCTAAAACAGGATAGGAGGATTTTTCTCCTAACTGTTAGGCAGGAAATCAGGGCCCTAATCATTCCAGAAGGCGACTATAAATACAGCCCCTCTACCACCAAGACCAGGTTAATCACTCTTTCACCACTTAAGCTCTTTCTTAATCTTTTGCTGATTACTGACAAGAGCGTCGGAGGGTGCATCGCCGGAATCAACCCCGGTGTCTCGCACTTCCTTGCAGGTCGCGGCGGGAGCAAGAAGGCCGAGTCAGCTGTTCAGGTTTTCCTCGGATCCACAAATTCTATCTGTTTACCCCCACACCGAAATCAGCGGTAACAGAAATAATAAAAAGAAGCATAATCCGAAATTGCATAACCAAAAAAAACATTCAATATATATATATATATATATATATATATATATATATATATTTTACATACCTAGGTAAAATTTGTTTAGAAAAAAGAGATAAAGAATTATGAAAAAGAAGAAAAGAGGGGGAAGAGAGAAAGAGTAATAAATGAAGGAGTTGTTTTGTGTTAAGGAGAAAACATTTGTGGTGAAAATGTCTTTTGGGAGCAAAAATCTAGATCGTTGATTTTCTTCCAAATGAATGAAAGCCACTTGATAGCTTTCTTTGTGTTATATATATATATATATATATCTATATAATAAATTACAAAGAAAGCTATCAAGTGGCTCACAATCAATCCCCCCCAAAATCAAAGGCCCATATCAAATCTCACAAAACACATTTTTCCTCCAAAATTTCAAATCCCAAAACCAAATTTTTCCCCCTAAAAAATTCATTACTTTATTACTATCTCTCACCTCTCTTTACTTTTTCATATTTCTCTCTTTCTCTCTCTCTCTATCTCTCTCCCATTCTTTCTTTATTTACTTAGAAATTTTGATTTTAAGATTTCGGTTTTGTAAAATTTCAGAATTTTTAATAGCAAATATCTCTTCAACAATTAAATTTCATTATTTTCCACACTTAAAGTTCTAAGAAGTTAGATTTTATACCCCCATTTATAATTATTTTTCAATATAGACTTTTATTTATAACTAATTATTGTCATACTATTCAAACTTGAGCTACATAATTATTGTTTTACTGTTTACATGGCTTTTCGTGTTTTGTATCGTTCCGAAGACGTGCCGTAGGCACGTGCCCATGGGCAAATCTAGTGTGTATATATATATATATATATATATATATATAGAGAGAGAGAGAGAGAGAGAGAGAGAGAGAGAGAGAGAGAGAGAGAGAGAGAGAGAGAGAGAGAGAGAGAGGTTCAGGTGAGAACCATTCCCTGGGGTGAGAACCTAAGGGCCTATCCTAGCCATTCATCTGTGTAATCTTAACGGTCAAGATTTTTTAAAATTAAACAATAAGATTAATTAATTTCTGCATTAAGATGTCAATCCCTTTAATTAAGGGATGGGGACCGCGTAATCCCTTTAATTAAGGGATGGGGACCGCGTAATAATTAATAGCAATTGATAGTAACTGCATAATCGATATAGACTCATTTTGAACATAATTAAGAAATCTTGGCCCTTGAAACTCAATTTTACACGTTGTGATTGGTTTATTTATTTTCATGATCATTATGACTGCAAATTGTATTCCACAATAAGAATATTTTTGATATTTACAAACCTACATCATCATTACTTTAATTTTAAATAGCAACTGTAATAACTATAAATAGCAACTGTAATAACTATAAATAGCAACTGTAATAACTATAAATTGCAACTGTAATAACTATAAATAGCAACTGAAATAATTATACAGCAATACCTGACCACTTAAACAGCAACTTTAATAATTATAAATAGCAACTGTAATAAACAGTAACTGTATGGAACGAAATGGTGAATGATTCTGCAGTTGCTATTAATTTGGGAATAAATATTTTCAATTCAAAAATAGCAACTGCATAGAAACTCAAATCAAAATAGCAACTGCATAGCAATTAATTAGCAATTGCATAGCAACTGCATAGCAATTAATTAGAAACTCAATATTTCAAGTAAATAGCAACTGCATAGCAATTAATTAGCAACTGCATAGCAACTACAGAGAAACTTATGTTGTTTATTTCGAACTTAAACAGCAACTGTAATAATTATAAATAGTAACTGTAATAAACAGTAACTGCATCTGTAATAACTATAAATAGCAACTGTAATAACTATAAATAGCAACTGTAATAACTATAAATAGCTACTGAAATAATTATACAGCAATATCTGACCACTTAAGCAGCAACTGTAATAATTATAAATAGAAATTGTAATAAACAGTAACTGTATGGAACGAAATGGTGAATGATTCTGCAGTTGCTATTAATTTGGGAATAAATATTTTCAATTCAAAAATAGCAACTGCATAGAAACTCAAAACAAAATAGCAACTGTAATAATTATACAGCAGTTGCTATTTTGTTATGACCGCGTAAATAGCAACTGTAATAATTATAAATAGCAACTGTAATAAACAGTAACTGTAAGGAACGAAATGGTGAATGATTCTGCAGTTGCTATTAATTTGGAAAAAAAAATCTTCTCCAATATTTTACGGGAATAAATTATTTCTCTCTCCAGTTTGTTTAAATTTGCCTTAACCGTCGCACACAAAAAAAGGCAATTTATAATTATTCCTTTTATTACGCGGTCCCCATCCCTTAATTAAGGGGATTGACATCTTAATGCAAAAATTAATTAATCTTATTGTTTAATTTTAAAAAATCTTGACCGTTAAGATTACACAGATGAATGGCTGGGATAGGCCCTTAGGTTCTCACCCAGGGTTGGTTCTCACCCGAACCGACCCCTATATATATATATATATATATATATATATATATAATCATGCATGCATTTTATCAAAAAAATAAAATAAAAATAAAAATAAAAATAAAAATAAAAAATCATGCATGCATATCCATAGAAGCAAAATTTTTGGGGCTATGACTATATGTAAATACGAGAAGGGATATATATTACAGATTCGAGACGTTGAGGTTGTAGCTGGCATGGAAACAAGGTCAAGTCCTAACCATCCGAACTTTAGATATTCATGTGCGCACTATACATGCACAATAGTGTCAATATACATAGTTTCTTGTTTCCATTATTATTACTAGTAATATACACGTGCAATGCACGTATTATTTTATAATAAAAAAATAAGTAAAAACTCTGCTTTACACGTACGATGCATGCCTTCATGAATATGATTATATAATTTTAAAAGTAATTGTGAAGACTACAATAGGAGAGTTGGAGTTGTACGTGCATTGCACATAAGTAGGTAGATTTACAACTCCAACTCTTCCATTTTAATAGTTACACGTGCAATGCATGCATTGGTAGATTTACAAATGACACTAAGACCCTCTCCCATTATAATATTAGAGATTAGAGATTATATATTATATTATAGATAGATTTACACTGGTGAAGCACATTTAATATATTAAAAACAGTTAAAGTCAAAAATCTGATGTAGTGAGGATTCGAACATGAGACCTCATTCATATTAGTTATGCATGTGCAATGCACGTGTTGGTAGATTTACAAATGACACTAAAAAGTTAACATTATAATATTAGAGATTATATATTATTATTTTTAATATTCGACAAACAAAAAAAAATCAACATAATTCCTAATTAACTTTGTTTGAGGAGGGTATACCTTTAGGGGATAAAGGGTAAGGCGATATGAATACAAATTTAGTGACTAGGCATACAACATCATCTTTCATGCAACAACTCAAATCCAGCTAATGAGTCTTTTAGTTATGAAAAAATAAAGCTAATGAATCTTAATTCTGTTATATTGGAATCCTACACATATTTCTTTCTCAGTGCATTCGCTAGTCCGTTAGCATCTGTTTGCTAGCTTTATCTAAAGTAGAATGACTTTTTGGTAGGGTGTAACTAAGTGAGCACAGCTAGATTAATTATTATAATCATAGTTGCTAAGTAGATTACATATCTCATATTATTGTATTAATATTTAAAATGTGTAAAGCTTAGGACACTTGTTGAGGATTAAGATTTTAGAATTGCAAATGTTTTAGATGATTAGCTGTTCAACTTAATTATTGTAATTCTTTTAGCTATGACACCTACATTGAGCTCAAAATGGCAAACATTAATATTAGTGACATTCTATAAGAGTACATCTAGAAAGTATTGAGATTGAAATTTTTTTTCTTCGGTTTTTTTTTTTTTTGTTTTTTTTGGTGTAAGGATTTTATCGGCTCTAAGTAATAGATTTTGATATTTTTGACATAGGATTCCATAGTTCCGGTCAATGATTGATGGGAAAGAAAATCAAGGCTAGACCTCCGCTCAGTAGTTAAAGCGTCATCTTTGTATGAGTAGGAAAGACGGATTCTACTCGTGTAACTTTTCATTTGTTGTATTTGCCTGCAAATAAAATATGTAGGAATTCTTCTCTTAAAATTTAAATAAATTCTTATGCTTGGACTACATTAGTATATCTAATAAAGTAACTTCATTTGTATATCTTACTCTCTCACATTTTATTGTAAAATTTTGGAAATCCAACACGAACTACTAATATTTACTTTGTGCATGGTCCAAAGTTGTTAGGAAAAGAATCAAAAGTTGTCATATTTCTTCCCAAAATATAAATTATAAATATAATTCTAAATAGAGAAAAATGGTTTTACCAAATTGATGGTCGGAAATGGATAATTTGTGAAGAAGTAAGCAATATCGATAATTGTGACGCAAATGTTGAGCTGACGACTGATTTATCATTTATCTATGATTTATATAAATTCACTAACTTGCAGTCCAAATACTAGTTGAGATTGAATGTTGATGAATCATGAGAATCTGTTCAGTTTGCCACCCGCCATTTTTTATTCTATAAATATAAACTTTTCTTTAACAAATATGCCATCTGTTTTTATTTATTTTTTTCTTTTAGATTTGCCTCTTAATTTAGGATAACTAATATTGACGGCAGTGATGATATTGGGAGTTAATTATTGCAAATCCATTTTATTGTCCACAAAGTGTTGGAATAAGAACACTTTAGCTATATCATTTAAACAATTACGAATACTTTTTTATGTTAAGCAACCGGGACTGCTAATTTTGGTGTAGGAACAAACAGATAAATTTGTAAATTATTGGAGAAACGAATAAAGCAAACTTGTTGACCTTCACCGATGTTTGACAGGTTTCTTGCCACTGCCGTTGATCTGCAAAAAAATTCGATATACCGGGATGGTGTTACACCTCTGGCTTTGTTCTTAGCCATGGCAGAAATCAAGATGGTTAGAATCAAGACTGGAAAGGAAATGGAGGTTGAGAAAGAGAAGGATTCAAGAACTGAGGAAGAAAAAGAAGCACTAATGTCTGATTGATCAGCTGAGCTGATCAATCTCTTTATTTATAGTGAAGACTGAACATTCTGTTACAACGGTTTGAATCAATGGGTCCCACATCTACTTTTTACATTTAAACCCAACACAACTATCTATTACATATTTGACTGATACATCAGATACTCAGCCATTCTCTCAACTGATACTTCCTTCTTCATCGTTTCATTGATTGTTTCTTCTCCATTATGGCTTGAGCTTCTTGAGCTGTTCATTAGCTTGTATCAATTCCTCCCCCCCTAATTTGAGACCTTGCCTCAAGGTCGAAGAGGGGAAACCTGCGCACCAGATCCCAATAAGACTCCCAGGTCGCACAATCAACTCCCTGGTGTCGCCATTTAATCAAGACCTCTGATACCATTGTTACACCTCTGGCTTTTAAGGGTGAGTTCTCCTAGCTTTTAAGGGTGAGTTCTCCTAGGTTCCTAACAAGTGGTATCAGAGCCAACACCAGGCTTCTTAATTCGCTCTAGAGGCTGGATTAAAATTACTGGTAGACCCGGGTTGGGCCAGTGTCGCTAGAGTGAAAGCCGCCGAGAGTCGGAAAGGGCTACTTAGACGCTAGAGTGAAAGCCGCTGAGAGTCGGAAAGGGCTACCTAGACGCTAGAGTGAAAGCCGCCGAAAGTCGGAAAGGGCTACCTAGAGACTGGATTAAAATTACTGGTAGGTCCGGGCCGGGCCAATGTCGCTAGAGTGAATACCGCCGAGGGCGGCGGGTTACGGAAGCGTGGTGGAATGTTATGATCCAAATTTAGTCCCGCATCGGTTATATGGGGAACCAATATTGGGTAGTTATAAACTTGGGCTCCCTCCCCTTAACAGCTAGCTTTTAAGGGTGAGTTCTCCTAGGTTCCTAACAGATGGATTCCGGCGACGAACTCTCTGACGTTCTTGTCAGTAATCAGGAAGATTGTGAAAGAGCTTTATGTGGAAAATGATTGATTACCTTGTTATGGTGGGAGGAGATAGGTATTTATCGTCGCCTTAGGGACCCGTTTCGAGATAAGAATTTATCTCTACTTCCTAGTGTTTTTGGATAAGATGTAGAGTTTAAATCGTTTCATAGAGATAACCGTGAATTTGAATTACTCTTTATCCATCTGCGTTGGTTTGTAACGTGTTGTTACCCATACCCAGTAGGACAGATCCGTTTATGAGTTATTGGGTTTTGAATAAAGACCCAGTTTCCATTTCAAACCTGTTTGTAGGTGAAATTACCGTTTTACCCCTGAGAAGTTTAAGATTCGTGCCTGATTTGAACAGTCCATTTTATCTTATTTTTAGCCATATCAGCAACATATCAAAAATTAGCTCGAATGACATTTTAATTAGAAATTTAGATGAGTTACATTAGAAAGTCGTTGACGAAAAATAGAAAAACACGGGAATTCCAACCTTGGTCCATTTTATTAGATTTGCAAACTATCACTCGTGTTTTTCCTTTTATCACTCATGTTTGCCCGTTTTTTGTTCTTCCTCTTTTTGAGTAATACTATTTTTATTGTTTTTTAGAAGAAAAAATGAGCATGGCTTAAGGGAGAAAATTATTCATACGCGCATTTGGGAATCTGAGTCATTTGATAACCTTAGAGCATCCACAATTGTTTGCTATATTTGCTATTGATATGGCTAAAAATAGGATTAAATCGGGACCGTTCACATCGGACACGAATCTTAAAGCTTAGGGGTAAAACGGTAATTTTGCCTACCAACGGGTCTGAAATGGGAACTGGGTCTTTATTCGAAGCCCAATAACCCATAAACGGATCCACGTCAACTGGGTACGGGTTCCAACCCGCTGCACACCCGGTCCCGCAAGATACAATCAAGGTCCCTGATTAATCCTAATCAACGGCCCTGATTTACATCTATCTTTTCACTGGGAATTAGGGATTCAATTCCTTATCTGATTACTAGGAGAATATTCCTTATCTAATCACGGGGATTACATTCCTAATCCAGTCCCAAAGACGCCTATAAATACCCCCCATCCGTCTCCATTGAGAGGTAATCAATACTTTTCCAATTTACGCTCTTTCATAATCATTTCTGGTTACTGACTTGAGCGTCGGAGGGTGCGTCGCCGGGATCAACCCCGGTGTCTCGCACTTTTTGCAGGTTAACGGCGGGAGTCAACGGTCAAACCCCGGCGGAACAGGTTAGAGGTTTGCTATTCAGGTTTTTCACGAATCCACAAATTCTATCTGTTTACCCCCACACCAGATTTAGCGGTAACAGATTGGCGCCGTCTGTGGGAAACCATACGAATAGCTGCCTCTCCTCTTCCCGTCGACTAGCTCTTCTCCAGCCATGCCTCCCAGAAAGGTCAGATCCAGAGGTCCAATCGTGCACCCAACCCCGCGGACCAGCAAGAAGTCCCGGTCCATCCCTCTCAACAACTGGGGGGGCTCCCTCCGCCCGCCGAGGACCGTGTCCAACAGGACCAACCTCCTCTTCCGAACCGGCAACCCCCCAAGGGTCCTTCCGGTCCACAGAATGCCGGTGCGGGGGGCTCCCGCATGAAGCAACCTCTCCACCTAGACCGCGTCTCCATACACAAAGCCTCTACGGATTCCATGGCCTCTCACAATCCTCAAAACCGGTAGAAGTTGGAGGACTTACGCCACCGTCTGGTCGAGAAGCGGTCCCGAGAGGGAGCCTCCCACCAGCAACGTCCGGGTGAGCGATCCCCACACCGCCGAGACTACAAAAGGTCCCATGTCCGAAGAGGGAGGAAGGAATCCCCCGAGCATCACAGAAGAAGACCACGCTCCCCCGCGGGTCGGCAGCAGCCTAGGAACGATGAGGCGCCAATCACCCGTGCCGAGATCCAACGAGTTTGGAGCACAACTCTCTCTTAGAGTTCCTCCTCACACTCGTCCCGAAAACAGCTCTTTCCCAGAGCCGGGCTCTTCCGCTCCGCCCACCTCTAAGGCGGACCTCTTCTCAATGAGTTCGGAGCTCACAACTCTCTCCTAGAGTTGCTCCTCAAACTCATCTCCCAAATGGCTTTCTCCCAGAGCCGAGCTCTTCGCTCCGCTCGCCTCCGAAGCGGACCTCTTCTCAGACAGTTCGGAGCCCACAACTCTCTCCTAGAGTTGCTCCTCAAACTCCCCTCCCAAACGGCTCTCTTCCAGAGCCAAGCTCTCCACTCTGCTCACCTCGGAGCGGACCTCTTCTCAACGAGTTCGGAGCTCACAACTCTCACCAAGAGCTCCTCCTCGCACTCGTCTCATAAACGGCTCTCTTCCAGAGCCGAGCTCTTCACTTTGGTCACCTCCGAAGCGGACCACTTCTCAACGAGTTCGGAGCTCACAACTCTCTTCTAGAGTTGCTCCCCAAACTTGTCTCACGAATGGCTCTCTTCCAGAGCCGAGCTCTTTGCTCCGCTCACCTCCAAGGCGGACCTCTTCTCAACGAGTTCGGAGCTCACAACTCTCTCCAAAAGCTCCTCCTCACACTCGTCCCGCAAACAGCTCTTTCCCAGAGCCGAGCTCTTCGGTCCGCTCGCCTCCGAAGCGGACCTCTTCTCAGACAGTTCTGAGCTCACAACTCTCTCCTAGAGTTGCTCCTCAAACTTGTCCCCCAAATGGCTCTCTTCCAGAGCCGAGCTCTTCACTTTGGTTACCTTCGGAGCGGACCTCTTATCAACAGGTTTGGAGCGCACAACTCTCTCCTAGAGTTGCTCCCGAAACTCTTCTCCCAAATGGCTCTCTTCCAGAGCCGAACTCTTTGCTCCGTCCACCTCCAAGGTGGACCTCTTCTCAACGAGTTCGGAGCTCACCACTCTCACCAAGAGCTCCTCCTCGCACTCGTCTCACAAACGGATCTCTTCCAGAGCCGAGCTATTCACGTTGGTCACCTCCGAAGCGGACCTCTTCTCAACGAGTTCGGAGCTCACAACTCTCTCCTAGAGTTGCTCCTCAAACTCGCCTCCCAAACGGCTCTCTTCCAATCCGAGCTCTTCCCTCCGCTCACCGTCGAAGCGGACCTCTTCTCAACGAGTTCGGAGCTCACCACTCTCACCAAGAGCTCCTCCTCGCACTCGTCTCACAAACGGCTCTCTTCCAGAGCCGAGCTATTCACTTTGGTCACCTCCGAAGCGGACCTCTTCTCAACAAGTTCGGAGCTCACAACTCTCTCCTAGAGTTGCTCCTCAAACTCGCCTCCCAAACGGCTCTCTTCCAATCTGAGCTCTTCCCTCCGCTCGCCGCCGAAGCGGACCTCTTCTCAACGAGTTCGGAGCTCACCACTCTCACCAAGAGCTCCTCCTCGCACTCGTCTCACAAACGGCTCTCTTCCAGAGCCGAGCTCTTCACTTTGGTCACCTCCGAAGCGGACCTCTTCTCAACGAGTTCGGAGCTCACAACTCTCTTCTAGAGTTGCTCCCCAAACTTGTCTCACGAATGGCTCTCTTCCAGAGCCGAGCTCTTTGCTCCGCTCACCTCCGAGGCGGACCTCTTCTCAATGAGTTCGGAGTCCAGCTTCTTCTACATGGCTGCTCCCACAACTTGCTAAGCACTTCACAATGGTTCGGAGTCCAGCACTCGGCTCGACTCTTCTTCCTCGGCTCGCCCACAGACGTGCCGGAAGTAGATCGCCGTTCGAAATTGCTCCTGCAGCCGTTGAATGGATCGGAGTCCAACACTTGGCTCGATTCTCCTTCGCAAGTTCGCTCCTAAGCGGACTAGAAGTAGCTCGCCATTCGAAACTGCTCTTGCATCCCTTGAACTAACCTCACAATGGTTCGGAGTCCAGCACTCGGCTTGACTCTTCTTCCTCGGCTCGCCCACAGACGAGCCGGAAGTAGATCGCCGTTCGAAATTGCTCCTGCAGCCGTTGAATGGATCGGAGTCCAACACTTTGCTCGATTCTACTTCGCAAGTTCGCTCCTAAGCGGACTAGAAGTAGCTCGCCATTCGAAACTGCTCCTGCATCCCTTAAACTAACCTCACAATGGTTCGGAGTCCAGCACTCGGCTTGACTCTTCTTCCCCGGCTCGCCCACAGACGAGCCGGAAGTAGATCGCCGTTCGAAATTGCTCCTGCAGCCGTTGAATGGATCGGAGTCCAACACTTGGCTCGATTCTACTTCGCAAGTTCGCTCCTAAGCGGACTAGAAGTAGCTCGCCATTCGAAACTGCTCATGCATCCCTTAAACTAACCTCACAATGGTTCGGAGTCCAGCACTCGGCTCGACTCTTCTTCCTCGGCTCGCCCACAGACGAGCCGGAAGTAGATCGCCGTTCGAAATTGCTCCTGCAGCCGTTGAATGGATCGGAGTCCAACACTTGGCTCGATTCTACTTCGCAAGTTCGCTCCTAAGCGGACTAGAAGTAGCTCGCCATTCGAAACTGCTCCTGCATCCCTCAAACTAACCTCACGATGGTCGGGGTCCTATGGCTCGACTTTAGTTCACCGGCTCGTCCTTAAACGGGCCGGAGGAAGATGGCCATTCCGAACTGCCCCCACGACCATCCAAGCCGAGCTACTCATCTACCGAGAAGCAAAGTGGCGGAAAATGTGCCCCAAAATCCGTGCTCGGATTTGCCGAACAAGATGCATCTACCGAGCGGCAAAGCAGATGAAGAGCAAGAAGCAAAAGAGGCTAACGGGTCAGGGTCGGATCCAATACCAACGGTCCGACCCATACCCTTCTTAGCTCCTTCATTCTTCTCCTTCTTCAGTCTTCCAGCCAAAAGTACCCAACACTTCTGCTCTTCTTCACTGTGCGAAAGAACGAGGCAGGGGAGAGAACCCGAATGCCTCTCCTCCCCTTCCTCTTCTCAGGGCCAAGCTCTTCGCTCCGCTCGCCTCCAAAGCGGAGCTCTTCTCAAGCGAGTTCGGAGCTAAAACTCTCTCCTAGAGTTGCTCCTCAAACTCCTCTTCCAGATGGCTCTTCTACAAATCGAGCTCTCCCCTCCGCTCGCCTCCAAAGCGGAGCTCTTCTCCAACGAATTCGGAGCTAAAACACTCTCCTAGAGTTGCTCCTCAAACTCCTCGTCCAGATGGCTCTCCTAGAGCCGAGCTCTTCACTCCGCTCGCCTCCAAAGTGGACCTCTCCCCGAACAAGTTTGGAGCACAACTCTCTCCTAGAGTTCCCCCTCACACTTGCCTCACAAATAGCTCTCCTCC
The DNA here is from genome assembly GCA_017893485.1 of Hemerocallis citrina. NCBI lineage: Eukaryota > Viridiplantae > Streptophyta > Magnoliopsida > Asparagales > Asphodelaceae > Hemerocallis > Hemerocallis citrina. The sequence goes on from CM030366.1 coordinate 211,664,268, forward strand.
AGATCCGAGCTCTTTGCTCCGCTCGCCTCCGAAGCGGACCTCTTCTCAACAAGATCGGAGCTCACAACTCTCTCCTAGAGTTGCTCCTCAAACTTGTCTTCCAAATGGCTCTCTCCTAAAGCCAAGCTCTTCGTTTTGCTCACCTCAAAGGATGGGTCTTCCCACGGCTCTTACAAGGGTCTTCCTGGCACAAGAGTTTTCCCAGCACAGCTTCTCCGCCCCTAGGAGTGGAGCTCCTCTTCCAAAATCCCCACGACCAAAACACTCCTCAACTTCATGAAGACAAGGATGTTGCGGGGCTATTTTGACCATGAAGGAGGGTGAATCTTCGTCTCACTCCTAAAGAGAAGTTGTAGATCTTCGAATTAGCTTCGAAACAAGGGGTCGCACGCCCCGAGCCGACCTCCGTAGCACCGGGAACATCGAGAAGAACTCTGCAGGGAAAAATTCCAGTTCGGCACCTACTGCCGAGCGTTCGTGGAACCGACCCTGTTACGGGGGAAAAAATCAAGCTCCGCACCAGCTGCCGAGCGTTTGTGGCACCGACCTCGTTATGGGGAAAAATTCCAGTTCGGCACCTACTGCCGAGCGTTCGTGGAACCGACCCTGTTACAGGGGAAAAAATCAAGCTCCGCACCAGCTGCCGAGCGTTCATGGCACCGACCTCGTTATGGGGAAAAATTCCAGTCCGGCACCCACTGCCGAGCGTTCGTTGAACCGACCCCATTACGGGGGAAAATTCCAGTTCGGCACCCACTGCCGAGCGTTCGTGGAACCGACCCCGTTACGGGGAAAAAATCAAGTTCGGCACCCACTGCCGAGCGTTCGTGACACCGACCTCGTTACGGGGGAAAAATCAAGTTCGGCACCCACTGCCGAGCGTTCGTGGAACCGACCTCGTTACGGGGGAAAAATCAAGTTCGGCACCCACTGCCGAGCGTTCGTGGAACCGACCTCGTCACGGGGGGAAAATCAAGTTCGGCACCAGCTGCCGAGCGTTCTCAGAACCGACCTCATTACGGGGGAAAAATCAGACCTCGACACCCCTTCGCCGAACGCTCTCATATACAAGCAACCAAACAAACAACACAAAAAGAAGAGGGGGGCTATAGGGTCGGGTTCAGACCCGTTAAGGATCCAAACCCAAACTCTCTCTCCTCCCATTCTTCTCCAACAAAGTTGTCGCCGATCCCAAGCAAAAAGCCAAAATACTCCTCAACTTCATGAAGACAAGAATGTTGCGGGGCTATTTTGACCATGAAGGAGGGTGAATCTTCGTCTCACTCCTAAAGAGAAGTCGTAGATCGTCGAGTTAGCTTCGAAACAAGGGGTCGCACGCCCCGAGCCGACCTCCGTAGCACCGGGAACATCGAAAACTCTCCTCAACCTCATGTATACAAGGATATTCTCTGGCTGTTTTGACCAGGAAGGAGGGTGAAACTTCATCTCACTCCTAAAGAAAAGTCGTAGATCTTCGAATTATCTTCGAAACAAGGGGTCGCACGCCCCGAGCCGACCTCCGTAGCACCGGGAAAATCAAGAAGAACTCTGCAGGGAAAATTGGAGTTCGGCACCCGCTGCCGAGCGTTCTTGCCACCGACCGTTTTACGGGCTTGAGTTCGGCACCCGCTGCCGGGCGTTCCTGACACCGACCGTTTTACGGGCTTGAGTTCGGCACCAGTTGAGTTCGGCACCAATTGAGTTCGGCACCCACTGCCGAGCGTTCTTGACACCGACCTCGTTATGGGGGAAAAATTCGAGTTCGGCACCCGCTGCCGGGCGTTCCTGACACCGACCGTTTTACGGGCTTGAGTTCGGCACCAGTTGAGTTCGGCACCAATTGAGTTCGGCACCCACTGCCGAGCGTTCTTGACACCGACCTCGTTATGGGGGAAAAATTCGAGTTCGGAACCCACTGCCGAGCGTTCTTGACACCGACCTCGTTACGGGGAAAAATTGTGGTTCGGCACCAGCTGCCAAACGCTCTCAGCACCGACCCACAAACAACACACAAAAAAAAAAAAAAAATTTTGAAGGGCTAACGGGTCGGCAGTTCGGGTTCGAACTCCGTACCCGAACCGTACTGCCACGTCGCCCCCCCTTCTTCTTCAGCACTTTGGCGCCAAACCCAAGCGAAAACCAAAAAGCATAGTTCGTCACCTTCTACTTCGAGCTCCTCCACGGCGCGAGCTTCCACGGCCGAGCTCCACCTTCAACGACGAACTCACCCCCACCGTCAACTATCTCCGACGACGAGCTCTCCATCCCGAGCTCGCCACCAAGCCCAACGCACGCCGAGCTCCATCGCCGTGCCGAGCTCCATCTTCAATGCCGAGCATCTCCTCCAACTGCTAGCCCCACTCCGCACGACGAGGCCGTTCGCCATGCCGAGCTCCGCCTCCGTCTGAGTCGCCGAACTCCCCCCTACGCGAGCTACCCTCGCACTCCGAGCTCCACCATGGCCAGCGAGCAAGCTCCGAGCTCTCCACGCGCGAGCTCAGAAGCTCTCCACCGACGAACTCACCGCTCCATGGCCGAGCTCCTTCGTCGAAGCTCTCCTCGGCTCCAAGCTACGAGTCCAATGACGAGCCCCGAACGCCGTCGCCACGAGCTCCGTCGGCTCCATCAAGCGAGCTCCGCCGAAGACTGTCGAGCTCACCACCATGCCTTCGCCGAGCACAAGCTCCGAACCCACCTTCGAGCTTCGCCACCTTCGCGCGAGCTCGACCTCGCCAGCACGAGCTCCGAACGCCGCCATCATGAGCTCCGTCGTCTCCTTCTAGAGCTCCACTCCCCCATCGCCGACCTCGGCCCATCTCCTTCCCGAGCTGCCTTCGCCGTCGAAGCTCCGAACACCACCTCCGACGAGTTCTCCTCGACCAAGCTCTCCCTAGCTCGCCGAGCTACTCCAACAGCTCAGCTCCAAGATGCCGAGCTCCTCCTCCAACAGCTCAGCTCCATCGCCGAGCTCGAGCTACCATCGAGCTCCCCCTCTACTCATAATCGCCGTCGCCGTCGAGCTCCCCACCTCGAGCTTTACTCCTCGTCGACCTCCGAGGGCGAACTCCCACGTAGAGCTCCACTTCGTGAGCCTCTGGCGCTTCGAGAACGGAGAAGACGAAGGAAAACGAAGGAGGAGGGAGAAGCGGAAGGGAGAAAGAAGAGGCAGCGGAGGAAAGCGCAAAAAAAAAAAAAGGAGAAAAAGTCAACCTTTGACTTGCCACGTGGCGTCCACGTGGACTTCGCCACTTTTTGCCGAGCATTCATGGAACCGACCCTCTTACACCAAAAAATGGCCTCCTCTTCCTCCTCCCGATGCGCGCTCACTTGATCGTGATCAACGCACACGATCGCGCCACGTGTCCAGGTAATGTTTTATTTATTTATTTATTTGTTTTAATTATTTAAAAATTTCGAAAAAATATTTAAAAATCGAAAAAAATTAAATAAAAATTCAAAAAATAATTATAAATTCAGAAAAATTATTTTAAAATTCTGAAAAATATAATTATTTAATTAGAATAATTATTTAATATTTTCGATAATTAATTATTTAATTCGGAAAATAAATAAAAAATTCAAAAAAATGAATAAAAAATTCAAAAAATCTGGAAAAATCACCAAAAATCCAGAAAATTCTGAGGATATTTTTAGGTATTTTACAAGCCCAGAATAACACCTTTACACCCCCGAACAAGATCCGAACTTCCTTAAGAACACCGATAAAATCCCGTACGCCATTAGAACAGTAAACTACTCCTCAAAGGCTGATCAAACTCAGTCTTTAGGAGTGGGGGGCTCGTGATATGGCTAAAAATAGGATTAAATCGGGACCGTTCACATCAGACACGAATCTTAAAGCTTAGGGGTAAAACGGTAATTTTGCCTACCAACGGGTCTGAAATGGGAACTGGGTCTTTATTCGAAGCCCAATAACCCATAAACGGATCCACGTCAACTGGGTACGGGTTCCAACCCGCTGCACACCCGGTCCCGCAAGATACAATCAAGGTCCCTGATTAATCCTAATCAACGGCCCTGATTTACATCTATCTTTTCACTGGGAATTAGGGATTCAATTCCTTATCTGATTACTAGGAGAATATTCCTTATCTAATCACGGGGATTACATTCCTAATCCAGTCCCAAAGATGCCTATAAATACCCCCCATCCGTCTCCATTGAGAGGTAATCAATACTTTTCCAATTTACGCTCTTTCATAATCATTTCTGGTTACTGACTTGAGCGTCGGAGGGTGCGTCGCCGGGATCAACCCCGGTGTCTCGCACTTTTTGCAGGTTAACGGCGGGAGTCAACGGTCAAACCCCGGCGGAACAGGTTAGAGGTTTGCTATTCAGGTTTTTCACGAATCCACAAATTCTATCTGTTTACCCCCACACCAGATTTAGCGGTAACAGCTATTTTCTCATATTTTGAGTAACGATGCCCTGCAGTCCTTTACTATTTTGCCATATTTTGGCAAAAATCGCTACAGTCGTTTTCCATATTTGAGAAATGATCTAGCGATTCTCAAATTATAGGGGACGGAACATGTTATTCCGTCCATATTTTTAATTTTTTTTTAATGGGATCGGACGAAATATGTTATTCCGTCAGTCAAATTTTTTAAATTTTATTATAATGATCCGACGGCACAACATGTACCGTCTGAACAAAAAAATAAAATAAAATCAATCAATCAAAAATTGCTCAAACGAGACATGTTGTCCCGTTTCAAGCCTTTTTGGCTTGGACGGGACAACATGTCCCGTCCCACCCAAAAAAGATTAGGTTAGTGCATAATTAATAGGTTAGTGTAATATTAAGTAGGTTTTAGGATATATTTTATTATTTAATTTATTTAATTAATCTATTTTAATATCTGATCATTAATTAATTAACTGTAAAAGAATAATAATAAAACGAACGAAACAACATGTACCAACTTTATCAAATTTTAACAAATCACCGTTGCACTGAAATTTTCATATTGTTATTTTTTATTTGCCATTTTGCCATATTTTTTAGCAAACGATTGTGGATGCTCTAATCTATAACTATTATAATGGGAGAGATGGGGTTACAAACAAATAAATAATTTTTTATTGTTTTTTGTATGTTATGGTAGGTTTTTTTTTCTTTTTTATCTTTTTTCTTTTTCCTCCACGTGCATGATACTAGTAAGTAATAACCAGGTTCGAACTAAACTGAGTTTCTTATTACAGGGCCGATCCCAATATCTAAAATGTTGTTTGAAAACTCAACCTGTCCATATGTCTTTTGGCCAAATAATCTCCTTTCCTCCAATAAATATCACTCTTATATATTTTCTTATATTTGCATACCCCACACAGATAAAAAAAAAATTGCAAAACTATATTGAGATGACGAAGAACTAGTGCCAAAGAAAAAGTAGAAGCAAGCTATCACTGAAATGTCACAGTTTCTTCGTATTAGTTCATCGATAAACTCTAAATTTAATTTTTAGAAATGATCATTTTGAAACCCTACCATAATATTATAGAACTGAAATTAAATTTATAGACAGAATATCTTAAGCAGAATGATCTATAAGAGAACTAGGTTTGCCCCTTGACACATGCATACGGCACGTCTTTAGAATGGTGCACCATGTTTGATCATATAAAATAGTTTTGGAGGTCCAACAAATTAATTGAAGTAGCAAACATTGAGTATATGTTTTTTTTGAATTATTTTTAAAATTTTAAATTTTTAATTTGTTTCGTCTTTAGTTTTTTTTTAAAAAAAAATTTAAAATTTTTATTTTCTTAATTTTTGAATAGAAGAGGGAGTCAGAGAGAAAAAATAAATAAATAAATATAGGAGTTGTTTTGGGTGGGGAATTTGAAGTTAAGTTTTGGGGAGAAACTTTTGGGGAGAAAAATATGTTTTGTAATGTTAGATCTGGACCTTTGATTTTTGAGAGATTGAAGGAAAGCCACTTGATAGCTTTCTTTGTGTTTTATTATATAAATAAGATTATAAAGATGAAAATACTATTTTGAGCAGATAATACCGAAGTACTTTTTTTTTTCCCCCGGAGGAGACTCAGTAGATCATAATTTTCACTATATTGCAAATTTGCAATTGAGGGCTGACTGCTCGCTTCTTAGGTTGCGTTTGGCCTAACTTTTTTAGGGCTTTAAAGCTACTTCAGAAGGAGAAGCCAAAAAATAGAGCTTTGAAATTAAAAGCTGGAGCTGTTTGGATAGTCAGTTTTTTTTAACTTTAAAACTACTTTTAAACTAGAAGTTGTTTGGCATAAGATATCAATTGTAAGCTACTTTTATACTCAATTTAAGCTTTTGATTTTATTTAAGAATAAAATATAAGTTATCAAATTACAAAAAAAATCTTTATATTACTAATAAATGAAATATTTAGAATAACCTAGAAAACTCATAAAAAAGATAAAAAAAACTATATATATTTGAACTATACGTTAATAAATAAAATTAAAGGGCTACGATACTTTATGAAATGCATCATTCCATTCAAAACGAGTTATTCAATGATAATGAAAGTGACAAAGTGTTTACAATATCATAAAATGGGATATTAATGATTTTTAAATGGGTCAGTTTGGTTAACTAAATGGATCTGAAAGCAAGGAGCTTACATTATAGGTTATAGGGATCCTGGATATAGAGCGTGCTAGAGAAAGAAGGTGCTAGGGAGCCGGAGAAGACCTTACGGGTTAGCAGGCCAGCCGCTCAGGGTTAGCAGGCCAGCCGCGCCCAGAGCTGGAGCGCAGAGAGAGGTTGTAGAGTTAGGGTGTTGAATAGCTTTGAGTTTTGAGTTACTGAAGATGATGAGCATAAAGAAACGAAGAGAATTCAAAGCTTCAGTGATTGGCGTTCTCGAGTTGCGACCAAACAACTCTGAGGTTCAAGGGAAATTTAGAAGACTTTCTTAAGTTTTTTTGAGTAGCGAAGGCTTTCTTGAGTTGCAACAACCGTTCGCCAAATCCAAAGATTTTGCTTCATGGCTATGCTCTCTTCCGTTGAAAGCCTGATGATCTTGATTTAGTTGTTGGCACTGCCCTTGCGCACTACCTTTGTACGCTCTTCAACAACAGAAATGAAATCACTTTTTCAGCTAGAGTTGGTTTAGTTGCAACGCTTCTGTCCTTGATAACATTTCTTTGCATCTTTAGTAAATCAGCCGGACGATTTGTAACAGACGTGGAAGAAACTGAGAATGGCGTACATTACTGAAGTTCAAACTGACAAAATGGTGAGGATGGCAATACATTTTATGCCACTTCAGACGAGTAATTCCATTGGATTTCGTAGGTTGCGAGTATTCGGCGAGGAAGGGGAATGGGGTAAATTTTTGTTGTTAGGATTTGATATGTGGGAAGGGCAAAAAAAAAAGAACAGGTAAAAAAAAGAGAAAATGAGAAGTCAGAAGTTGTTCTTGAGGGCTTTTTTTGAAGCTTATTTTCTTCATTAAAAATAAGTTTCTTCTTCTTCTGTAGAGCTTTTCAAAATATGCGTTTGGCCCAGCTTCTCCTTCTAAAGGAGAAGAGAAGCTAATTTTAAGCCGGGCCTTAAAGTTGATCGAGTGACAAGTATGAAAATATTGATTTGTGGAGGACTGATACGTAATTTTAACATATAGTGGTGACCTGTGTGCAGAAAACACCCAAAACAAAGTTTAAAACCCTAATCGATGATCGATGACTCCCCCAAAACAAAAGAAACCCTAATCAATAGTGATATCAGTTTCCGTCGCCGCCTCCGCCCCCTCTTCCTCAACGTCGCCGTCTCAGCTCTTCGTCGGCACCGTCTTCGAAGTCGAACTCAAACCCTAGCTCGCTTCCCTCATCAAGGTTAGATCTCTCAACCTCCGAATCGAGATTGATCTTTTGATGAGGACATCTTTCCTGTTTAGTTTATTTTATTACCATTTTTTTATTTCTGGCAATTATAGCCATATGTAATTTTTTTTTGTAATTTTTAGATTTTGAGAATATTTTGGAGATGTGTTTCAAGATGTAATTGAGCCTATTTAAAGGCCTTGAGATTAATGAGAAAAGCATGCCATTATTGATAAAAAAATCTGTGTTGAGTTTGTTCTTCCTCCTTCTCTTTTGTGTGATACAACTGAGATCCAAAATTAGGATTTGTGATAAATCCTAATCAATTTTAGAGTTAGTGATTAACTCTAAAACCTACCCCAAATTAAAAATCTCCCAATACAAATCTCTAACCCTAATTTCCCCAAAACAAAAACAAAAAAACCCTAATCACATACCCAGCCGCCACCTCATCCTTCTTCTTCTCCCGTCCTTCTTCTGGTCCCGAAACCCACAAAATCCCTCCCTCCTTCACCTTCGTCCCCCTCCTCGACCAACAACGAGACCCCTAATCGGCAACTCCCTCATTCCCTCCTCTCTCCCAATCCGACTACCACGACCACCTCCCCCATCGTCCAGACCCCCTCCTTGCCGACGCCCCCATCGTCGACTTCCTGCCACCCGCAACCTCCACCACTGCAGCCCCTTCCCGTCGCCTCCTTCTCCTCTTCCCGATCCAGATCCCCACCCCTAACCCATCTAATCCAAAACCCTAACCCACCGGACCCCAACAGCATCACTGCCGGCCTTCACCAGCGCCGCCCTTGCAGACGTCGACGTCGACCAGTGACGCCATCGACCATCGTGAACTTGCTCGTGGAGTTACGGTCTGAGTTGCTGTGATCTTAGTTGCTGCCCAACTCCGAGATCTACGTTGGTTTTCTTCACATTCGGTATAATATTTTAATTATTAAGTATTTGTGTTTTACTGCTATATTATCTAGCATATTATCTAATTTGCTTGTCGACCACAAAATATTGAGATTGAGTGTTCCACATGCTAGATTAGAGTACGAATCGGTATTGCACTTTTTACTTGCTAAAACACGTAGGGATTTACTTATTGATTATAAGGGTGAATTATTAATTGGGACTGTTACATTTGATTCAATTCTTGAAAATCCATCAAACCTGTTAACTGTTAACAATTTCCAACTTAGATCCGCACTTTCATGTTGGTAAAATTAACCCATTACAATTCTTGGAAATTCTCTATTTTAGGGTTGGTTTTACATCATCTTTACTATCAGATTATTAGTACGTGCACAGCACGTGTCTCCAGCTCGATCTTTTATCTTTAGGAATTGTAATGGTAAAGATAGAGATTGCTTACGAGACATTCCTATTTGTTATTTTCAAAAAAAAAAAAATTATGCTAAATTATGCACTTTTGCTAGTACATTTGGGTTGTAAATTGGTGTCCTATTTGTGCTGTATTTCTATATGATAAATCCATCGATTTATATATTTATATTTACCATGTAATATCACTGGGTTTCGGTAGTTGGTAGATGTCCCTAAGACTGCAAATCACTAGGAAGACATGGCGCTGACATCCAATATTCACAACCTTGGGTCGAATAACTTGTGATATAGAGTAGTTCTTACAATACAAACAGTTATTGGGGGGCAGTTGCTGTGTGATAAATATGGCGAATATACAGGTTATGTCGATCGCATTTGACATATTACTCCATTCAACATGTCAACTTGACATTTATTCATTTTCTAAATCCCCCGACATGTCGTATTTGACATAAGAGATCCTTAGGCCGACATGGCGCCACCGTTCAACTCCAGACTTTAGAGTCGTCGGTTGAATTAAACTTGTATTATGGAGTATTTTCGCCAAAAAAACAATTACTATTTAGTGACTATGTCTACATGTTTGCTGGTCAGACATGGGAAAGCGAAAAAGGAATGATAATAGTGAGGGGGCTACTAGTAGCAACGGTGATGGAGAACAACATTGCCCCTCTACCATATTTGTTTCCAACCTTGCCTACTCTTTCAAGTCGTCTCAGGTACATCTTGTTTTTCTTTTGCTCCTTGTTTTCTTATTGTGTTTTTCTTGCTAGATTCGTTTGTGATGGTTGTTTTGTTCCATGTTTAGTTGGAAGAAGCGTTCAGTGAGGTGGGTCCTGTGAAGCGCTGCTTTATGGTAGCAGAAAAGGGTAGGCTTTTAACTTTAAAAAAAGAAAGTTACTACAAATACATAATATGAGTCATGTGTAAGAAATTCGATGCATGAAGCCATTGATACCAGTATGCTTAAAGTTAAACTGTTTGTATGGTTTGCTAATTTTTTTATTATTAACTTTATGTCAATCTCAAGAGGAACAAGTTGAAACTAGAAAATGATACTCATACCAAAAGGAGGTAAGAGAATACATTTGATATTTGAAATTCATGTTGTTGCAACCTCTGGGCTATGAAATGACTGAGAGAATGGATGCGATTTGAAAACAAGAATCTAGGAGGTTTAATGAAAAGAATATAATTGAGTAAAGGCTCTTTGATTCGGATTTTAAACTATATTTAGATATATGGTTTACACTTCAAATTCAAGAACAAACATGGTTTATGAGTTTTAACATCTCTTTCTCTCTATAATTTACAGTTGGTTTTCATCTACACACTTGATTTTGGTGAAGTATGATAGTCGGTCTGAGAGAACTCTTTTAGAAGGAGATCCCATTCAGTTGTCCAATTACACTTCTTAGCTTTCCTTTTCATCATTTTTTTCTGTTTCTTTGTTTCTTCGTCTGCCCTTTTTTAGTTCTCATGCCCTCTCATGAAAATCTTCTTCCGGTATAAAGTTAAAGACACATCCTTGGTTCGGCTTTAAGCCCCCACCTCTTTGCTTTGGTTATGAATGAATTGACGCGAGAAATACAAGATGAGGTGGCTTGGTGTGTGCTTTTTGCCGATGACATCGTCTTAGTGGATGAGACTAGAGCATGAGTCAATGCTAAATTAAAATTGTGGAGAGAAACTTTGGAAGGTAGAGGCTTTAGAATAAGCAGAACTAAAACAAAGTATATGGAGTGTAATTTTAGTGATATTCGGAATACAACCGAGAAGTAGTGAAGCTTGATGGTCAAGAGATACCTAAGAGAGTCCGTTTACGATATTTAGGCTCGATTATACAAAGAAAAATGGAGATTTGTGAAGATGTTATACATAGGATCAAAGCAGGGATGACTTAAGTGGAGAAGTGTCAGTGGTATTTTGTGTGACAAACATATATCTTTGAAGTTGAAGGAAATTTTTTATAGGACGACTGTTAGACCATCAATGATGAATGGAGTAGAGTGTTGGGTAACAAAGAAACATTTCAAAAAAATGAGTGTAGTGGAGATGATGATGCTAAGATGGATGTGTGATAAAACCAGAGAGGATAGAATTAGAAACGAGCATATACGAGATATGCTAAAGGTAGTTCCTATCCAAGATAAGTTAAGAGAGAATCGCCGCAGGTGGTTTGGACATGTCACATGTAGACTTAATAGTGTCCCCGTTAGAAAGAGTGATTTGATAAGTATTAAGAGTAGAGTTAGGGGTAGGAGAAGACCTAAATTTACTTGGGTGAAAACGGTGAGAAAAGATACGATAGCATGTGACCTTATAGAAGATATTGCGCTAAACCGAGCAGAATGAAAAATCAGGATTCATGTAGCCGACCCCAACTAGTTGGGAAAAAGCTTTGTTGTTATTGTTGTTGTTTTTGTATGCCCTCTCATGAAAATCTTTTTCTGGTTTGAAGTTAGTGACAATTTTTTCTCCTCTTGTATGTGTGAGAATATTATTCTAAACTTTTTTTTTATAAAAAAAAACTAGCTATTCTTGATCATATCAATCCATTCTTATGCTATTACATAGCTAGAACATGATTGCTCGGATTGGAAATGAATTTTATTTAACATGACTTCTTTGTCACAGTTGGCGATTCTCTCTTAACTTATCTAGGTAGCTCCAATCCAAGATAAGTTAAGAGAGAATCGCCTCAGGTGGTTTGGACATGTCACACGTAGACTTAGTAGTGCTCCCATTAGAAAGAGTGATATGATAAGTATTGAGGGTAGAGTTAGGGGTAGAGGAAGACCTAAACTAACTTGGGTGGAAACAGTGAGAAATGATATAATAGCTTGTGACCTTAAAGAAGATCTTGCGCTTAACCAAGAAGAATGGAAAACCAGGATTCATGTAGCTGATCCAACTAGCTCCCCAACTAGCTGAGAAAAAGGCTTTGTTGTTGGTTGTTGTTGTTGTTCTTTGTCACAATTGGCTTTTAAACATGGACATTACAAAAGCAGGACTCAAAGGGTATAGCAGCTATATGTAGCAAATTTTTAGCAATTACCACCTCCCTCTATTTTAGTTGTGCGACAATTTATAAATTCTTGGGGTCGGGTATGCGTCTTTGTCAATTGGATGGATGAGGAACTGGATTATCCAAAAATGTTGGTGTTCCTCGGTGTTATACTTCATTGTTGTGACTATTAAACCTTTGAACTTATCATGTTCATTGAAGGGTTAAGTGAAAAGCTATAATATAATGGGTGTCTGTGAAATGAATATTTAAAAGTTAAATATGAAGGATAAGGGAATTAACTACATATTTGAAGGGCATATAATCCTTTTTTTCCTCCTAGGACATAAAAGGTTTTGTTTTTGGTATCTTTCTTATGACCTGCCATTCGCAATTTGAGTTTTTTATATTTCCATGTCAATTGAGTAATATAAATGCTTCTCTTACAAATTTTCATGTCTACAGGTTCAGAAGTTACCCGGGGCTTTGGATTTGTCCAATTGTAAGTCTGATTGTTTTTCCTTATCAGCTATACCGTCCATGAAGATATAGATTCCTTTAGAGACTGCTTTAAGATAGTATGAAGTAATTCTAATTATTTCAAATATTTTACTGAACATGCAAGACGAGTTAATTTCACTTGAGCTATACTATATTTAAGTTTTATAATTATATCAAATTTGCTTCTATTAGTTTCCATTTATCTCTCCGATTAAGTGAAAGCAATTTTAGTTGCGCATTGTTATTTCATCCCTACAAAAGATATAGTGGCTGCTTGCTTTTTGTGAAATGGGGCTACGGTGAAAGCATAGAACCTAGTTTTAAATCACTCAAAGAACCCAGGATAATGTTTTAGAGATCATGATATGTGAGAAGAATGACATTGGAATCTCTCCCAGTTAAATCATTTAATATGTTTTTAATAATTTCCATGTACTTTTTTGGAAGTTGGAATTTGCTACTATTATCCAAAATAAATTTCTTAATAAGTTAGACATTAGTATCAGTTAAATATTGAGATATTCCAATATTTTCTACCATTCACAATTCAACTGCTACAGAAATTTTGTTATACCATGATTAGTGTCTGATCAAGGAGGAAGATTGTAATTAAAAATTTATAGAAGAAAAACCCTACAGCCACATGCATGCAGGAAACAAAAAACTAATGCATTTAATATTCTCATTGCCACCATGCATCCGATTATCTTTTTTTTACGATTGGGCATAAATGAAGTCCTTTTTGTTGGTGGTGTGGTCTTAAAATTGTGCCAAAGTGCCAGTTTCTATTATAAGTTTTGTGTTGGTAGTTCGTAATTGTTACGATGTTAAAATCTTTCTATACCTTGGAGCAAATTGGTTAGTTCCTTAAAGTATAAAGAATGAGGAAATACTGCACTTTGAATATCAAACGTAAACACCAATAGAAATAAATCCTTGATATGAATCTTTGTTTTTTATGTGAACCCTTGATGTGAAATTAGGCATAATTCATCCATGAGAAAAGGAAAGGGTATAAAGCAAAAGTACGCACTATAACATTAATTTGAACAATTCTAAATATGAAGGAGGAAACACTAGGGCTTTCAGGATGTGGCCGTGGCATTTAGTTAACCGCTAGTGTCCTGCCAACTATCAGAGTATCTCAGTTTGTTTGTTTTTTCTTGTCCCTATTAAAAACGAATGTGCCCCTCACCAAGTTGAGTACAAGTTGGAGATACTATTCCTTAACCATATCTGTCAACCTGACTTTGCGTCTTCCAATGAATAAAATTTCACTTGAACATCTTGTAGCATTGAAGAGCTATAGCATAGTCTTCTAATTCAATCATTCATTTCTTACGTTATTTATAATCTGAATGCTACGAGCTTAATAATATCACTGAGACACAGAAAATGAATATGTTTCAAACTTCCGCGGAGTTGATATATGAGTATCTTGAAAGTAGTAATATGCTTCCTTCTGATATTTATTTGTTAAACTTATTGCTAACTATTTCTTTTATTTGTAGGACAAACTACTACTAACTTATCAGTTTACATATCATTATATATATGATGTCAAATTATTAGTATACATGCCAAGTTTTATCATGTAATACTATTTATACTTCCACACACGACACAGAATTGTATATGTTCATGACAATATTTTCTAACAATAGAAAATACTGATTTGATTCATTGAATTAGATTGAAAATTGGTCTATAATAACTTCTGACAAAAAGAAGAGTATACTGCAAAACTATTATGTAAGGAATATGTATAATACAAGAAGGAAGAAATAAATACTGACAGCACAAGGATGTATGTGCGAAATATTTAATTTAAATTTATGTACCTTTTCCCCGTGTAAGCCTTATATATATAGAGTGAAAGCACAACGACATATGCTAGACCATCTAGTCTATATATACATACCTTTGTTTTTCGGAATAGGTAATTCTTCCTTACATGTGGGTAAAATAATTTACCATTACCTTTGACGTAGGGTAAATGGGCCCCGGTAGTGTTAACCTATACCTGTTGTCATAACTACTTTTGAGTAGACAATATAGTAATGGTGCAACCGTGGAGTAACCTCTTGACTCAATAGCTATCGCCTATCAGTAGATCTTAGCATATATGATGCACTAACACGTGTATCTAACTTTCTGCCCTTTATTTATGCTGGTTCTCGGCTTCTAACATGTAAGGGAAATTCCTTCCTAACAAGTCTTGTGAACTAGTTCTGGTTTTAATTCATTTCCTTTTTAATTTGCTCACTTATTGCCAATTGATTATCTTTTCCTATAATGTTCCATTGGATTAGCGGTAGCGTTATCATCATCTCATTGGTGTATAGAAGTTTAAAATATTAAAGTTAATGCCTTTTGGGGCTAAAATACTTAACCAAGGCAACTTATATTACCCAAACTACACAATTTTATTCAGAATTATGACCAGCTGCTGTGTTGATTGTAGATCTTTCTTGTAGCTAGTCAATGTGTTATTCTACATGAGCAATCTCTTAAAAATAGGAGTTTTGTTGTCTTATCTCTCAAACAGAGTTGGTCTCCATTCTATCGGCTTCTTCCACTTTTAAATCAGTAATCTCTCAATAATAAGAGTATTCTCATAAACTGTTCCCTCTGAAACTAAATTTGGTTTTGATTCTTTCTAGTGCTTCTGTGGAAGATGCTAAACGTGCCATTCAACTTAAAAATGGTTCAGCCATAGGCGGTAGAAAAATCAGAGTGAAACTAGCAATGCATCGCCTTCCTCGGGAGAATCGTGAACAAAAGGCAAATAAAGGTAGCACCTACTTATTCCAACTTGCATCCTTTCCATCCTGCAGCATTTTTAGCTCGATAATTGATAAGTGTTATTTACGTGCAAGAGCATCAATGATCCTTTAATCCTTCTAATTTATGGCATTTTTTCTTGGTATGCAGTGAATTCTACGGAGGTAAAAGCAAATAATGATGAAGATAATCTTTCTGTTAGTGTAGACAACAAAGATGAAAATTCAAATGTACCGCATTCTCAAAAGGGAAATCTACCACCACCAGGTTTGGCTTGTTATTCCAATTTGATCTTCAACCTTTTGTGTTACTTCAGCTGTAGTCCTTTCTGCTGTTTAAATTATATTGAATATTGATGATAATTTCAGAAGCATCCACTGCAATAAATTTAACTCGGGGCACGTTGTTGACTGGTAACATCCTGATCGCTAAAGCAAAAGGCTCAGAGAAGCAGAGGTAACATGTTATCTTCATTGATGCTTTGAGAAATGATGCTTGCTTGAAAAATATTGTCTGTTATCTTTAAGGTTACTTTGAAAACTATTTTGTAGTTCCTTTTCTTTTAATTGTATTTGAGCCTCCTATATAAACGCACAGGCTATCCGTATATTGTTATTGCTTCTCTGAAATTAATACATTAATTCTTGAAACTGTGTGTTAATTTTAAAATTCATTAGCTTTAGTTAAATATTGAGGAACCTTGGTGACAAACTACTATTGATATTGATAGGAGAAAAATGTCAATATCAGTTAGTCAATTAATTCGGGTTGGAAGGTGTTTTAAGTCATTCTGTCTTGCTTTTGTTTGTTCTAATTTATTGGATAGGATTTGATCTCATAATTTGTGCCATTCACATGCATTTTTATTGGAAATGAGTAATTCGTGTAAGGGGCATTTTTTTTTTCGCCGGCAAAATTGTGCAAGTAGTAGTTGATGGTGAATACCAAAATTTGATTGGACCTACTATGATGATTACCATAGCGAAGGTAGATGTCTGCCTGTTGTAACATAATCTTTGGTTCTTTTAAGTTTGATTAGTAGGTTTGTAAAATATCATCTCCTAAAAAACTTCCATATGTTAACAATTTAAAACTATGATGAAAAATTAAATAGATTATTTAATCTATAATCAATCATGTATGTTTCGGGTGACATATTTTAGCTATGGAGAATAAGGATAAAAGATGGTACTTCGTCTCCCTCAGTTTTGGAAAATGCAGTTCATGTAACTAGAACATATATTATTAATATGAATTTCACAATGTTTTCTGATATCTTTTGACGTTGGTATAATCAATGTTATGAAATAAACACGTGTCGAAGATCAAAGAGGATGTGAACAGAAATATGAAAGAAAATCTATGAACTTAATTTTATTGTTCAAAAATTCCGTATTTGGTTACGTATTTGACCTAATTATGATATTAGTTTTGACATTCTTGGAAATATTGGTTTTTTTGAATTAGTGTAATTATTTTGGTATCGGTTTCACGCAGTATTGGGAGGCAATTTAAAGTCCGATCCAGCTAGATTGGTTCTTCTTGAGATCCACTGAAATCTGATTGAGAAATACACATCTTGGATTTTAAACAATTATTAAAATAGACTTAAAGATCTTTTAACTTCTGAAGAGTATTATACGATTTTTAAAAATAATTTCTACTGTCCTTTATCGCTTGTGTTGTTGATTATATTGTTTCCTGCTTGCCTTTCTTGTTCTGTGATCCTTATTCATTGTCGATGGTGCCCGCATCATAAGTTATATCATGTAGAGTTTCAATCGCTTATTCGTAACAAAATTTAGTTTCCGTTCTCTGTTCAGTATTATTATCATTCCATGCTGAGTTTTAAGGCAACTACCAGACCATGCAGCTGAAAATCAAGAGTAATGGGCTGGATCATCCTAGTCTCGGCTGATGTTTCATACCATGGTTTACTAGATTTAGGTTTATCTTAGTTAGGATTTGACTTAACTTTTATATTTGACAATTTTGAGAATTGCATTTCCTAGGAAGTTACCAAGCAGGTTTGGGTAGTTTTGTTGCTATATATATATTAGGAGCCATAAGCTTTAAAATGTTTGTAAGATTTGATAATGAATTGAAATTGATAACCTTGTCTTTCTCCCCATGTTTTCTTATTTTCTCTCCCCTTCCCCCCTTTACTCGTTAGTTCTGTTTTATGGCCTCACCCTCACCACCTTGCAATTCAACTTCAAGGATGAACTCGTAGACTGATAAGCTTGCACACTGTATATGTAAGTTGCTTGCCTAGATGTGGCAAGGTGTGCATAACCCATGGTCTTTCATCCTAATCCTACCATGCTACAAATATTAGTTCATGTACCCTAAAAATTTCAGTAGAAGTTGATTACCGTGTCTTCCCCATGTGTTTTTCTTCTCCCGCATTAGATCTGTTTTCTGGCCTCACCCTCACCACCTTCCAATTCAACTTCAAGGATGAACTTGTGGACTGTTGACCTTTCACTGTATATGAGAGTTGCTTTCTCTCATGCCTTAGATGTGGCAAGAACCCATCGTCTTTTATCCTACCATGCTACAATTATTAGTTCATGTACCCTACAGATTTCAAAAAATGGTCATAAAGCTAAGTAATCATCTTTTACAGCTTTCCAAAGAGGTCCGACATGACAATATCTGTTTCCCCACTTTCCTTCAGTCTTCTTTTTCCAGCAATGACATGACAATGGTGCCTTTACCCCTAATGCAAGACTGGGGAGTGGGGACGGTCTAATTGATCATCTTTCATCTTGCTGAGGGCAGTTGGGAGTTATTTTTGTATGAAAGCTAACTGGCATTAAACCTCAGTATTAGAATTATAAAACCATTTTAATAGACATCTCTATGGCCGATTATCATTTCATTTGATTTCATTTTATGTAGATATAACTATGGATATTGGACAAGAGGTTGTCCGGTGCTGAAAAATCATTCCTTTGTTTGATCTGAAACACTGTGATTATTATCACGTTCTGCTGACTTTTCATGAAGATTATAACTCAGCAACTGCCTGCTTCATGAAATATCTACTAATTATTTATCAATGAATTATTATGGCTAGCATGTGCACTGGGTGATGGACTGATAATCATAAAGTACATTTACTTTCTCTCCCTTCCTTTCCTTGATTATTTAAACAGTTGTGGGTCATTAGATAGTTATTTACATAGTTGAACAAAGTAAATGAAATTTAAGAGAAGCTCATTTGCAACATGCCTGTTCTTAAAGTACTTCCCTTTTGTTTTGACGTGATGCAGGGTTGCCAGGACAGTAGTATTTGGTGGTCTTCATAATTCGGAGATGGCTGATGAAGTGTTCCGTCGAGCTGGTGAGGCTGGCACAATTTGCACTATAACTTATCCTCTTCCAAAGGAAAAGCTTGAACTCCATGGTGAATAATCTCTACCCTGTTCTGGTTAATGTTCAATGTCCTAAGATCATAATAGGTCAGATTAGATCGTCTGTCCCTTAAACTTGATTTTCTTTCTTATTTGACTTATCGTAAGAAAAAACATCATAATTCATAAAACATATATGATTTGGTAATCTAATAATGAGCTGATTATAAATATAATACTTCATCAATGTAAAAACTGTTTGATCTATTTTGTTGTTTTAGTCAATTTTAGATTGGTCCCTTCTGTGCAGATAGGCTGAAAATTATATTCTGGCTACTTTTGTTGATCTGTGAATTATTGTAATCCCAGTAAAGTGCCAACCTTTTTTCTATACAATGTAATTCATTATCTTAGTAAAGTGCATACTGCTTCCTTAATACCTATGGAAAGGGTGTTTAAGATTTTTGTGTATTTGTTGGCTTGTAACTCTTCATCGTACGTATTTGGTTAGAGTAGTTATTAAAGATGAATTAAACCTCCAGACAAGAGGTCTGCGTTTAAACCTCACTTGTCACAGATATGTACTTGCAGTGCCCTCATTTTGTTTGCCTTTCCAAGGAAGCTGTCTTGTTGTGGTGCCCTTTCCATGAGGTTCAAAAACCCTCATGTGAGTAGTTTAAGATGGCTTAATATATGTTGTTAGTTAGGATCCATCAGCTTGGCTTTGCATAAGGTCGTAGATAGTTCACAATCATTTCCCTTTGTTACAGCTGGTTGCTGCACAGCCTAAATATAACCAAATTATGTTATACCAAATATTTGAAGTCGGTTTGGGTTACTTGCACCAAATCAGTAAGAGAAAGGAAATAAATTGTCCATTATGCAAACTTCTCCTGCATTTCTTGTTAAAAAAAGAATCAACCAGCTGAGGTGTAATTGGTCCCTAACAGTCGCATCATCAGAACTTTAGAAGTTCGGTTGTCTCCTTTTACCATGGTTAATTCTGGACTGTGTTAAGACTCAAGACCTTGATCCAATGGTACTTCTCTTGAGTTAATATGAGATCAACCTAACCTAACAAACTGAGAAATTATTTCTTAATCATCTGAAAAATAGGGTGAGTCTGGTCACCAATTGGTTGTGGTCCAACAAGATTAATTTGGGCACATTGGTCAATACTTAATACCAATTCTCTTTAGGCCAGCCGTGTGCCTCAATTTCAGAGGTTCCTTTGACTTCGATTTATGCATGCACGGCACAGGCATGGCCATGACAACTTGTAATTGTCCACACCTCTACGGTATATGTTTGTTTGTTTTTTCTCCTGAGAACTCATTTCGGTCCCTGTTACTAGTACCAATGATAGTCTTATATGATATTCTGTTTGAAGCACAAATGCAAGATCATTAAACAGGCTCATGTTTTATTTGACATCATGCCATGGGAGGAGTCTTTGAAGTTTTTTGTACTCTTACTATTTTTTTCAAGCACTGATGGAATATTTCATTTTGGTATTATCATTAATCCTGCCTTGAAAATGAGATTGTACATTGATCACTTTCGTTAGTTACATGAAATTCTGGTGCCCATAATTTGTCGTAACATATTAATTTGAAGAGGAAGCCTTATTTTTAAGGAGGAAAATTCCCTCATTTAAAGTAGTTGTACACTTGTACTTACACATTTGGAACTCTATATGGACGATCCACACATTTGTCTCTCACATCCGAATCAGTCACCATGAAATGCACGCATGAGCATAAGGGACGGGAATACTTATAGGTTGGGAGATGGCTTACTGTTATAGAGATTGTATATTTACTGTAATTTGATAATTTGGATTAAATCATTAGCCGCCTAACCTTGTGGATGACCAGGTCCCTATGTGCAAAATTTACCTAAATGCATGTGTTAATCAAATATCTCCCTCAATTTTGTTTGAAAGACATTATAAATGGTGGTTTTCTTTTGTAACTAACCCAAATATGTTTGCCTCAGGACTTTCCCGAGATGGATGCAAATTAGAAGCTGCAACAGTACTCTTTACGAGTGTCAAGTCAGCTCGTCATTCTGTTGCAATGTTGCATCAGCAGGAGATAAAGAATGGGCGTGTTTGGGCTCGTCAGCTCGGTGGGGAGGTATACCAATTGCTAACACTCTGTAATCTCTATATCGTGCATCTTAAAACAATAAATAAGAAAGCTCTCGTCTCATTTTTGTTGGCTTGTCAGTGCAGAAATATATTATTGAGACCCTTGTTGGCTCGTTAAGATCAGCGATGGTGCATTAGATTAATATTAGCTATCTGTTAACATATTTTTACTGGCTGACTACAAAACCCATTTTTGTTAGTAGTTGTTTTCTATGATAAATTTGCTGATATGTCAAACTTCAACTTGTATTGTTGCTTTTCTGTAGTTTGTGAACATACTTGTGTATTCAGAGAAGTCCTACTTCATTTCTGTATGATGTGATCAAACATATTAGAATGTCTCACTTATATACCTTAAGTCTTGCTAAATTATTTGGTTTCAGGCTCTACTACAGTAGTTGGTTAGTCTTGTCCCTCATATTTTTTAAAAAAATTGATGGTCAGTTATACCACTTTTTTGTTTGATTGACCCATTTTTTCCTGTTGACCTGGTGTACTATCAATAATACTAGTATTACTTTTCCCTTGTTTTTGAATTGGGGTTTGCATATAATTTCCTGGCAATTATGTATTAGCATATCCATCCCTCACAATGTGGTGCCTAAGACTAAGTAGTCCTTCTGATTAAGTCATCCAACTACTGGCTAGATGTCCTTCGACATATCCAACATGTCAAATTTGAAAGGTCTGATATGCCATTTAAAATACCTATGTTGTCTTTTTTGAAAAAAGTACCCTACATGTTGGGTTGATCTGGCATGTTGACTTGCAAGTTTTAAAAGCTGCTTAGCCTATGCTAATTTCGATTTTGGCTTTTCCTGGTTTTGTGGTATCCACTCAATAACTTTGCGTTACCACCACTTTCATTGTAAATCCTCTTGGTGGAAATCTATAATTCAAATTGATCCCTAGTTCTCTGTGGATACATCAGTCACAACTCCTTTTGTCTTCAATTATTTTATTCTGTCAGTGTTCCTCTCTTTTTAAATGTCTTACAATAATGAGAAAGAGAGTGATAAGAATTGATACTAAAAGGATAGCCTCATCCTCTCTTTCTCTCAGTCCTGTTCTATTTATTCTTCAGACTCTAATTGTCCTTCCACTCTTCGGTTACAAGTATTATACTTCTGTCTTATCAACTATTTATATCAATTTGGTCAAACTAATTTATGTTCTCCACCTGTTACGTTATATATCTTTATTGTTCAAGTAGTACTTTTGAATATGTGAATTGTGATTATATAATTTAGTTATGTGATCTTAAGTTATCTAACTATAGTTTCTACTTTCTGTGGTATGTAGATGTTTTTATACATGTGTACAAGTAGGTTATTTATATTCTTATTTAAATTAGGTAAACTTATGTCTTTTTATGAATGTAAACTCATCATAGAGGACACCACTGAATGTCCCTCATATTCGCTATCAGACATGTAAATTCATAAGTAAGTATGATTCTGTCGTCGAAGATTTAGAACCTTCCATCCAAAGAAACGGAATCTCAACGAAAATTTACTTCTTTGAATGTGATCTCTATCATAGGACTACCTACAAACGAAATATTAACTGATATTGAAGAATTTTACTCATGCATCCACAGAGTTGGGTTTGTCTAAATTATATTTAAAACAACTAGATATATGTACACATGCATTGCACGTGGGTTCCAATGAAAAGTTGATCATTATTATATGAAATGCAGGCTATATAATGATAATAATGATCATAAGTTTTAACTACGTCCACTCTGTATGATCGACAACATTACCTAAATTGGAACTACTTTAAGGTGTCGATCGTACGGAAGAACACTTGACCACATCACCTTAGCTAGGATTCATGCACACATATTAATTGTTAGTAATATATTTTGTTCCTAACTATTATTTTTCTGAAGAACTATGCTTGAGTATGTTGCAAATGGTTGGAGATACTCACTTCTTTCGGGAGAAGTTTCCCGCTAATCATATTTTTTTATTGCATAAACCTTCCTATGTATATGTTGAGAAAGAGGTGAATCTCTGATATAGAGTAATTATAATTACTTTGTGGGACACCCTGTAGTCGACCCACACCGTTCATTTTTATATGCAATTATGCATGCCTACAAGATATCTAGTGGTTTGGAGAGTTTTTATCTATAGTTTAAGTGGTTGCAAAATGAACGGTTTTTCAATAATATAACAAATTTCCATCATGCGGTGCATGGTTAAGAAGCCTCCAGACGGGTTGCTTTTTGTACACACGCATCTTATCACATAAGAAACATGATGAACGATGTGGGTTGTTCAGATAGAGTCTCGCCATTTGAGCACAACTACTCTATATGAGGGAAATTTTCTTCTATAAGTATGAGGCTCCCTTTCCTCTTATATGTTTTTGGAATGCAAATTTTGATAAGTGGAGACTGTTAATTCCTATGCATGGTTTTGTTTATAATGATTTATATCTAATTTCTGAGAACTTTTCGAACACTATTATGGAGCAAAATCTTGCTCAAAAAAATTATGAAGCAAAATGACAGTGCTGTATTGAGTGTATTAAAAATAAGTACACTGAAAAAAAAACATATCTGTCATGCACAAGACATTCAATGGAGTTTTCTAAATTTAAATAACTCATGTTTTCTTTTTTCATAGAATATCTTTAAACTATAGTAAAAATGATATGCTGACAAACAATATATACTTCACATGATTCCATTATTGTGTTTTCAACACGAGAGAGATATAACACACTCTTCTCATCTTAAGTGCATTTACAGATTTAGTTGTATATGCTTGTATAGTACCAAATATAACATTCATAGTTTTAGAAAATGCTTAATATTATGAATGCATTTTACTTGTGCATTTTATATTTTGTTTGCATATGGGAAATTATTTTCAAAGAAGTTGATTTAAGGACATAAGGTTATTCAATACTGTTGTACCAGCAGAATCCGAAATGTGGCGCCTATTTTTCTGCTGCATTCAAACTCTTCCTATATGAAAATGTCTAGTTTAAATTTTTGTTGCTTACTTTCGCAACTGTTTTGATCAGGAGTTATTAAAATTGTACTGCCAGTTTACTGTTACCTCTAATTTGGTAAATTTCTAGTGTTCTAATAGCATACAAAGGCACCTTCTTGGACTAGGTCAAATAGAACCATCCTATTATTACTAGAACCAAATTTATTGATGTGGCAATCGGCCAGTTTAAAAGAAGTTGGTTGTTGACGATCAACCATTGAACGGATATTCCCTTCAGATAATATTATTCAGTAGGCCAAATTTCCAGTTGAATAGTTTGTTTTGCCTGTCTTTTGACAATAATTGCATTTCAATTTTTCTTTGTTTGCTTCTTTCTGATGTTACTTATACCAGGGTGGGTAATACAGACATTTGATATGGTGTTCATGACTTTGGGCTTGAATGGATGTGCTTCTTTGACTCTGCAAGTATTTGTTTTAACGATAGATGGGTAGGATTACCATAATAAGTTCACATGTGCATTGCATTTTCATTTCTAAATTGAACAAATTTGATTACTTTGGAACTACTCTTCATCCACCTTGTATTTTTATGTCTGGCCCAATAGTACTCGACTCTGTTCATCTTCACAAGATTTATATGACTTTCAGCTCCACACATGTTTAACCATAGTGGGGCTGCTATATTAGAGTGTAATGCCATCCATGTATTAAAGGATGATGTTTTTATGGTTTATGTTATTTGACATTTGATTGCTATCTCGTATTTGCTATCTGCATACTTACTACGAAGGTTGTTAACATGTTGTAACACTAATATATTATCTGGGTTTTTTGTCGTTTGACATTTATTTGTGCAAGTAATCTTATCATTTGTTCAATCTCCTTCTACTAGTTATCTGTTTATTTATTATTACCATCTACCTCATCATCATTAACATCAATTGTGTCTGCACTTTCAGTTTTCTTATATTCTTCTTGTGACTATATTCAGGGTTCAAAAACAAGGAAATGGAAAGTAATAGTCAGAAACCTGCCTTTCAAGGTGTTGCATTATAGTGTTCAGTTGCACTTTATAGTATTTCTTCAGGTGCACTCTATATCATGATATCACTGGAAACTAAGATAGAACTCATATGCAGGTTACAGTTAGTGAGATAAGAGATGTATTTACGTCTGCAGGATTTGTTTGGGATGTGTACATTCCACATGTTTCACAAGAAGGGTACCTGCTTGATCCGAACAATTTATTACATCTAAACTAAATTACAAGTTTAATAATAAAGTCATTTCAGGTTGTCCAAGGGATTTGGTTTTGTCTCCTTCACATGCAAGAAGGATGCAGAAAATGTATGGTTTTGTGGTTATTAGTATTTGTGTAATAAGTTTTAAGTCTGTTATAACTTAATGGTAAAAGTTGATTTTTCTAGGCCATCCAAA
This sequence comes from Hemerocallis citrina, assembly GCA_017893485.1. Taxonomy (NCBI): domain Eukaryota; kingdom Viridiplantae; phylum Streptophyta; class Magnoliopsida; order Asparagales; family Asphodelaceae; genus Hemerocallis; species Hemerocallis citrina. The sequence goes on from CM030366.1 coordinate 211,689,670, forward strand.
ATTTGAATGGACGAGTGGTTGCTAAAAGATCTATTGCTGTCGATTGGGCTGTTGAAAAGAAAATTTATGCTGCTGCTGCTGCAAAATCTACTTCTGCGCATGATGGTAAATTATACTTCATATGTTATTATTTTGCTACTTTATTTTTTTCATCAGTTCTAGTCACTAAAATTTAATGACTGTCTTCTGTCGAGTATATCATTAGTGGCATAGTACTGGATTATCTTGCGAAGTAGGCCTTTAGTTTGAATCTTAACGGGTTACATTGTTGATTTAAGGCCGTTGGCAGTGTTGTGCTTGTACACTCTAAGCCGTAGATCTTTGTTGAGTTACAAGATGTCTATTGTTGGTAATCACATGTTAGTTTACCATAGTTGGGTTGAGGACTTCTTTTTGAAAGCATGTATTTTATGCTCATCCTCTTTTTCAGCTTTACTGGAATCCATTTTCTTTTGTTGCTATGTTTAATGAGAGTTCAGTCTGTTGACACAGTTGTCGACAACTACTCACTTTCCATACTATGTTTGCAACAACCTACTACCTTTTTTCAGGTTGAAATTATTCTGTGTATAGAGTAATCTCTAATTTCATATGTTGGAAGTCTGCTTCATGTAGGTCATAGGTGTTATTATACTCTTTATCTTAATTCTTGTTAATTTTATTTGACAATCAACTACTGTGTTTTCATATGAGATGTTGCCACTTTCGATTTTCACTCTAATAATAATTATTCCCATGTCCCATGGCACACTTAAGACAATATTTCTTCCTCCATTTGTATACTTCACTGTAAGTAAAATACTAACAATCTTTTAGAAAAATGCAAAATATGGCATGCGAATTACAAATTATGATTTTGTTCAAACCTTTTTCTGGACTCTTTGTTGTGCTGGCTTTCCTAAGGCACCTTAGTTCCCTGCTATATGGTTTATGCAGCATCCATTTATCACTAACTGTAAAGAAAATGGAAGAGGCACTCTTAAGTTGGCACAGTTTTAGCATATTTGCAGTACTTTTCGGTTGATGGTATGGGTATGAGGTCATGGTTTGATGCCTTAAGCAGTAAGCAGTACGCTGTATGCAGGGAATAGGATTAGTTGGGACACTCATTTTGAGTTATATATATGACTGTAGAGATAAAGAGAGACGGATAAAATTAATGTATAAAATCATTAGTTACCGGCATTTCTAATTATAGCATTAGTATAAAAAATTTAACTCAATGACAAACTGAGGATAGTTTGAAGACAAGTCGACGGTTAATGAAAATGTGTTCATTTTGAAGATATGGAAAAAAAATCGTTGCGGGATTGCTGGTTTAAGAGATTGAGAACTCACTATAAATTCGATTGCGAGCGAGATGCGGATCTTGGTTTGGAGAGAATTCAGTAAGATTTAGTTGGCCATATATATACTCTGAATTCATATGAACAAGGTAAGCAGGGAACAGTCACTAATTTAAACATTGTTGTTTAAGCAAGGTGGTGGAACATGATCCTTAAATTTTATGACCTGAAAACTAGAAAGAGATTAGAGGATGAGGGTTTTTCAAAATTATCAGCCATTTATTAGACTATTGTGCATTCCATACTTTAGGCTTTATATATTTTATACGTAGGTGCTTAAACTAGCCGTGTTAGGACTTGAAATTTAATGCTTAAAGCTTGTTGAAAGTATATCATATTTTGAAAGAGTTTTTTATGTGTTCATTTAAATCTTATATTAGAGAATGAATTGTTTCTCTTTTAGTTATTCAAAATTGATTAATATCTGTCTATTCTGTTCTTCACATTAGGGTGGATGCTGATGTCCTAGTTACAGGAACATACTTAAGAATGGAGTTGATCTGTTTAATTACATCCACAATTTTTTGCTTTAATTTGAAACAGGAACATTTCATTAAGATTGTTAAGAGTAAATTAAAGAATGTGATACCACTTTGCTTATATAAAATTTCTCTTAATGCATGTATTTATAGTTAAGATAGGGGTTCCAACTATAGCACATTCGCCTGCCAAATATGGTATGAAATAGGCATATACATGTTACTTGTACAAGAATGTAGAATGTAGAATTAGCATAGAATTAGCTTAGCTACTCTAAATATAAGAATATTATAAGAAAATTGTAGTGTTGTAAATGGCGTTAGGCGGTGGTGGTTCGGTCAAAGGGACGCCTCGGCGGTTGAATTTTTTTTTGCCGATTTAGTTAATAGCAGTCCCTATTCTTCAATCTTAAGTATAATTATGCAATCCAATTGCAAATATTCATCATGTTCTTGTGTAATATGTGTAATTAAAAGGTGTTTATGCATAAAAAAGCTTCCTCATGCAATTAATATGTATAATGTGTAATATGTGCAATTAAAAAAATAATTGTCCAATTCTAATATGTGCAATATGCCATTATGTGTAATATGTGCTATTTTAATATGTGTAATATGTGTAATATGTGTAATATGTGCAATCCATCACCTATAATACTAAAAAAATTGAAAACAATTTCACTACTATTAAAGATCCATACATAGTATTATATAGATTAATGGTCGTTCTTTTACCAAAATCCTAAATTTGAAATTCAAAGCTTCAAGTCCAACAATAACTTGTCTAAAGCTTACTCGTTACCTAATCTTTTTTTGTTTGTGTTATTTTATAGTATTTTAAAAAAACGCCAGGTTTGGACATTAGGTGGACGATTCCTCAACAAGACGGCCGCCTAATCGCCTCCAACCGTCTAGACCACCGCCTATGGCCAAGGCGGTTCGTTTTCCTCCATCTGAGTACCTAGGCGTTCGAGGCGGCTGCCATTTAGAACACTGGAAATAGAATAAAATCTGCAGATGTGATGGTTAGGGGATGGGTTGGTATCATTTGACTTTATAAAACTTTTTGAAACCATGATAATTTTAGAACCTTGCAAATACATGTATAAACTTCATGTGTAGGAAAAATTAAGGAATAGAAATGGGGTGAGCATACTTGTAGATGAAATATTGAAAGACATGGATGTAGGTGCCTTGGAAATGAAAATAATGTTAATAAAAGCTTATAGTAGAAAAATAGGCTATTCTATTATGTCCGGTGTTGATTAGGGCATTGAGGTGCAGTTCGTGTGCAAAATGCATAGCTGTTGGTGACTTAGAGTTCACATTCATTATTACTTATTTAATTCTATCAATTTACAAGAATTACTAAATGTAATCAGTTAACTCTGAGTACAATACATCAATACATCTCTATTATTGTAATAAATAATATATTAAAGAGAGGATTAGATCCTAGGTAGCACGGATACGGATACAAGACACCAAATTTGACAGGACACGGCCATAATATTTAGTATAACTGGATATTATCTCAACCATACTTAAATTTAATCAGAATGACATCCAACAATATAATTTGGAGCTCATAAAGAGATATGTTGTCCACATAAAAGTATTAGTACTTTATTATGCATGATAATTTTGAGAAGATCCATAGCGTGTATGCAAGTAACTAGAGTTAATTAACATAAGAGAGATGAAAATTTGTTTACAATTTGTTAATTGTGTTCCAAGAAGTGTTTTAGAAGTGTCTATGAAGTGCCCAATATTTAAGATATATCGTAAAATATGAGACATGAGGAGTGTCCGAGGATTGTCCAAGAAGGGTCGGTGTCCAACACATGTGTAACGACCCGGATCCTTGTTATCGGACATCCGTGGCATCACCAAGATCATTGCCTTCAAATGCATCTCAACACAGTAAATAACGTGGAAATTTAAACATTTTTATTGCCATCAGAGTTGTTACATCAATAATTACAATATCAAATTGTCCTTGAACAAGGAATACAAATTACATAACTTTATTACAACTGACTACAAAATACTTAAACATTCCTTGTGAAGCCATTGGCTGTCTTCAGATCGGCAATCCCTTGGTAACTGCCGAAATTCCGTTGAGTGGTCTATCTGCCCCCTCTGGGACCTGCCCCTCGGCTTGAGCCTCCTGCTACGCGACCCTGATAATTCTGCACCTGCTCGAAGGGTAGACGTGCATACTGCCACTACTTGGATGCCCTGCTGATCTTGGGCTCTCCTATACTCATGACCTGATATCCATGTACCTAAAAGGTGGGGTACGTCAGTAATTCTACTGACGCAATGCTGATAAGAAAACAGCGATCCTCAAACTGTCACATTCACAAATTCATCTTGAATGGAAAATTCAACATGCATCCTGATTTCCTAGTGTTCGTGTATGTCATGACCTGAGACTAATGCAACAATACAGAGTATAGAACAGATGCACTTAATCTAACCTAAGTCTATTCAAACACAAGGTACAGAACAGATGCACTTAATCTAACGTCAGCAAGATTCTGGATGCACATGCATCCCATACTACATGTGACCCAGGTCAAGCCAACGTACTTAGTCTAATGCAAGCGAGACTTTGGAAATGTATGCATCCCATACTACATACTTTCCAAATCAAGCCGTTGTCTCCATGTTTAGGGATTAGAACCCTCGCTATGCAATGCATTCTAATTTGGTCTACTTCCCGTTCCTGATAGTATGACATGGTTGAGGAGGTGAAAATAAAATAAAAGAATATAATGCGGGGTGCTACCCCGAAGTCACCAATAATTACCGCGTCGAACCATCCTCGAAAGCTGTGACGAACTTACAGATATACCGCAAGTATATCCATTGCGCAAAGATCCTTTTTTGATCCGTTCGTGTCCACCAACATAGAACATGACGACCTCGGAGGTCCTAAAATACCCCCGATCCGCCAGGATATCAGCATCCCGTTCTTACCATGGTACTTCAGGAGTTAACAGTGCAAGATACCCACCGCAGTGCGTATCCCTAATGACAGGAAGAGACAACCAGTATCACCACTTAGTGCTAACTCTCAGAACAAGTTGGATTATAGGGAATCACCCCTAACACCAATTTGGTCTTCAAGCGAAACAATAAAAGAAAAACTAACCAATCCAGTTTACTGAAAATATGTTGTTATTCATCCACACTAGGTGTCGGTTAACAAAGTCGAGCCTGACTGGTCTGTCAAGGTAACAACCATCCCGGAATCACATCCACCGATTTCCAATACCTTCATAGGTCAGCGACCCAAAAATAATCCCGGCCCGTGACCCTCAGCGAGTGGTCTAACGGCGCCCTGATGACGTAATATAATTTAGTGAAGGTAAGCACGCACATAATTATCCTTTCTGGACTTTTGACAGACTCAGGCATCGAGACACCCAATACAATCCAACAGCTATATCCCAACTCACTCATGTCCACCATGAGTACATGCACAGGAACTTGCCTAAGTTCCGAATAAAATGCTAAAAACCGTCTTTTAAATCTGATAGCTCACGACCACCATATTGCGGTAGGCAGAGGGTTCCTCATCAATTGTCCGATGGAACAATCAAGAAATACCAGTAGCTGTGATCCAAGCTACACTCATCGGACACCAATACGCTCAGAATTTCCTAGAAGGGTGAGGAGATCCGTTGCCATCCCCCAGTTGATGATTCCCTCAATTTCCTTTAAAAGGACCCAAGTCCCCGAGTTAACTCCAACCTTGAAGTCAGTCTAGACAATAGGTTGCTAAACTCACAATGTCCATAATTTCCGGTACACAAGTCAGAATTGCTTGGTATCTCTAACTCTGGAAAGGTAAGACCCTAGTTTACAATTCTTCAGTTTACTAATTCCTCAAGTTCAATCATCTCGACATCCAAATATCCCTCATATACTCTTTGTAGTACGTTCCTTTTCACACTTGCTGCATTTGTCCAATATCATAAGAGTCCGCTTAGTTATCGAGATCACCCAATTCCGGATCCTATGGAAAGGTGGGATTGTCTACCATAACTTCCTATTTGGACACGTCCTCAGATTCGACTCTTAATGTTCTCACAGACACCAATTTCCATTGGGTGCATCACACAGGAAAAGTTTATTTCTCTAGTAAACATTTTCTTGACAAGGCCAATCTACCCTATCTTTGGAAAATCTTAATCTCCAACCTACAGCCTGGAATTACAAAATTCCAATTGGGTTAGAGAGTTATGATTCCCTACTGCAAATCTCTAATTGGCCAGTCGCCCAAATTCTTAACAGATAAGTCTAGAAATGTCTATCTCCACGAACTAGACAACTCGTACTAGGATGAACGTACCCTACTTTAAAATTTGCTAGTAAATCATCCCTAAGTCCAACGATCATGAAATTTGAGATTCTCTATCTACACATATACCATTTTATCTTGTCCAAAATTCACATTCAAATTCATTTCACACAACGATCTACGACTCCTCAAACATGGCTACATTTGAGCCGTTCTGTTTCAGCAGAGTATTCACTGCCCTTCACTAATTACCTTTGAAACTTCATCAAATGACCTCTAAAAATTCTAAAATTTGGGATTCGTCAAATAGACTCATACCCCAAGCTATTCCCAAAATTTCGTAGCAAAATAATAAACGTACACGAAGTTATGGCTTTTGAACTTCAGCACAGAGCGCAGTCAGCTTCAGCCGACATCTACGGACCAGTCGCGTTCTACAATTTTTCCGGGGTATTAAACGACCTCAGAAAAATACGAAATTTAAGTCTATGGTTGTAGACACATACAACAGAGTCCACAAAAATTCCCAGCTCAAAATTCCCTGTCATTTCCGAGATATAAAATCGGAAAGACACACAAAAATCATCACAGCCAGCAGCCATTCTGGCTGCTTACTGTCCAGACTTGGACCCACTGTTTGGGCCACTAAAATGCATCCAAAAATTATGAAAAAAATTATGGATACTCTAAATACATAGAGGAACAATACCCCAGAATTTTAGCCCAAAATTCCAAACCGTTTGGGCGTACGAAATTCCCTAATATACCCTCACAATCATGCTACTCATTCAACTTCAAAAGAATAATTCTCTACCATACAATTTATTTTTTCCAAGCATTCCTCATACTCAAACATGGCAACAAAATCATGTCTACCACTACTACACATCCATTCATACCCAAACAAAAATAAATACAAAAGAGTTCAAGGATCACCCACTTGAAGTTTGCAAAATCTCCTTGTAGTTTGGCTCCTAGCTTTGCTTGTTTACTAGTCCTTGCTCCTTTGCTTACTAGCTCCTCTTCACTTCAAGATATAGTTGTTGTTGCTAGCTTTATCCTCTCCTTCTCTTCTTCAAAGTATCCACCTTTTCTCTTCACCTTCTCTCCTCCCTTTTTTTTTTTGAAACAAGAACAAGTGAAGAAGGGAAAGAATGAGAGAGTGTGAGTGGAGGTGGGTATATATGGAGTGAATGGAAGCTAGGGGGGAATGAATCCGGGATTGGAGAGGTGGAGGGTTAGGATGGGAGGATCTAGGACTTGTGGAGGTGTATGGTGAGATGGGGTGCCAACACATTAAGCTAGAAGTTTCATGGAAGCTTCCTTGAAGTTTCAAGGAAACTTCTCAATCTTTAAGTCAATTCACACATGGTAAAAAATCTCCACCCTTGGATCCTTAACAAGATTAAACCATGATGTGATGCTAGGGTTCCTAACCCTAGGTTAGATCAAGGAACCCTAGGTCACCACACTCCGATTCTAACCCTAGTGCACAAACTCAATTCATATTCGCTCCACGCACTAGCTTAATTGAAAATAATCATACATATAAATTAAAATCCATAAAATACATTTTTTTATAGAAATTATAATTTTCGCCCGACAATTGTCTAGTAGAAATAATCGGGACAAAACCCTAGTTTAATCGAGATGATATTCCGAGTTTATTTCATCGGATTCAGAACAGCCCGTATGTCTGAAATCTCTCAATTTAACTGATAATTTCTAGAAAAAATGTACTCGTGTGCAATATCTAGTTAATGCACGGGTTACAGTGCAAAATAGCCATATGCTATTTTGCGGGGTATTACAACATGTCTGTCACTAGTATGGCTCCTTGATGGAAGTATTCGTGCTACATAGTATTTAGAGCACTACCAGTTAGAATGCTATCAATTTACTGCAAGTTTCATAGTCAAGACTGGCAAGTGATTAGTAGACTATAAGTAAAAAATAATAAAGTAGACGTAAACGACAGTACTAATTAGCAAATAACACTTTTACGTATGCCCTATCAACCGAACAACTACCATATATATACCAAGTACCAAGTCTCGACTAAGATAGCAACAAGCAAGTACTGATAGAAAAAGGAAAATTTCTTATATATTCCCCATTCAATGATTTTTCATTATCTCGGTTGTCTTTCTTTCTTCTGTTTTGCCCCTTTAAAAATATTTTGAAGAACCATTCTATCAAAAAAAGTGGTTAACAGAAACTTTTTAGAAGAATTATGCTAAAAGAATTTATTTTAAAAAAAATTAAGATTTGTTTTTTTACTGCTGATATGTATTGTCTTCACTAAACTGTCTTGGTTTTTGAAAATATGCTATTTTCCCTAAATTGTTGTTGTTCTTAAACTGTATTGTTTGTATTGAAATGTTCCTTTAACTGGAGTACTTTTGTTCTAAAATGGCTTGAATAAATATGTCATCTAACAGGAGAAGATTTTCGAACTTATAAAGCATATTAAAAAATTTACAGGGGTATGTAGAGTCAAATGAGGGGACATAATACAAATTTCCCTTCAAATAACTAGTCACAAGATTACAATGTCAGTATGTAGTGACTAGTGAGTATGTACCCTACCAGTCGATTACTTATCTCCCAGGCTCTACTACATATTCATCACAACTCTGCAATTATATCTGTCGAGTAATGCGTGGTTGTACTTGATTTACACCAAGGCATTTGACCATTGTTGGCCTATCCTGCTTCTCATCTTTAAAGTGAAACTACTTTTTACAGAATTAGATATTTTTACCATAACTCGGACTATGTCAATTAAATTTATGAGTATTCATTCATATTATCAATTGTATCAGTTTAATTGGTGACTTATATGCTCAAAATTATTCTAATAATTAATCAGAGGAACATGCAAAGCAAGTTTCTAAAATTGCCAACTAAATTAGGTGGAGTTAATACTTCAAATACTTCCATCAAGTTTTGTTCAGAAAGCCCATGGTAATATTCATATTCTGTATTTTTAAAGCATTAAAAACCAGTAATATGGACTGAACAGTAATTATATTTGAATTATAGTCTTCCTTTAAATTTCCCCTTTTTGCTTCTAATGCAGTGTGTTCGCACAACACATGCTTATTAAGTCACTGGTTTTGGCTACTATTCTAAGATTTGAACCAAATCCAATTTACTAAAACATCCTTATTTTTCTCCTTTCTTTCTTCTCATGAATTCAACATCCAACAACAATGAGGGTGGCTGCAATTTGCAGCCACACCCCTGCCCCCTCGCTCGTTGTTGTTCAGTTACCCTTCTGGATTTCCTCGTAACTCTGTTGGCTTCTGATGAATATTTTGATTACTATATTTTGTCCCTATTTTCAAAAGGCATGTCATGGTTTCAAATAATTTTTACCTAGTAATTCTTTTTCACTTTATTTTTGTTTTTTTCCTTTCTCTTCACTCTAGTTTCTCTAACTGTTTGGAAAAAGGGCTGGTTTTCGAGAGGTTTTTCATCTCTCAATATTTGATATATACACTTTCCAAACCCAACTATTGACCCCATCATTAATGACCCCACTATGACAGCTCTCTCTCTGTGTGTGTGTGTGTGTGTGTGTGTGTTTCTCCCGCTGCTAGGTTGAGGGGTGTTAGTGTCTCTGTTGAGAGGGCTTTCCCCTCCATTCATTTCCTCCAAGGAACCTCACTCCCATCTATTGGTTTGTGACAATATATCTTTATGGCACCTAACCTGTATATTTATTTTTTGCATTTCAACCTTCATAGATAGAGACAAACTTGAGATTTTACGTCAACGTTAGAGAAGAGAGGAAACTTTGGAAGATGGAATTTTGGAGCAGAAGTGCTTGGCATAATAATAGAAGACTAATTGGCATTCTCCTCTAGACTATAGGAAAATGTTGAAATAAGGGGAAATATATAGGGAATTATACTTCAGCTTGCAATTAAATTGAAGAGCCAAACTGGACTTGTTACCTCTTCTGCCAAATATGTTTGCTATAATTGTACTTGAAAATAACGTACATCGTTGAATCATTGTATCAGCATTTTCTGCAGATTTATCTTGAATATCTTAGTGTTCTTCCCTTGTTTGAATTTATCCCCTGTTTAAAGTTGCAAACTGAAAAGTACTCTCTTTGTAGGACAACTAAGTTATAGTGACGAAGATGGTAGCATTAGTGAAGATAATGTGAGTCTGGAGAATGCTCAACATGATACTCGACCAGAGTGTGAGAATGATGATAGAGAAGATGGTTCAGCTAAAAATGACTCGGGAGCTAATGAGAATGATTCTTCTGAAGTGAATTTTGAAAAGGAGGTAGAAGTTGCAAAAAAGGTTCTTGATCAGTTACTAGGATCCTCAATTGGTGATCCTCATCTATCACAAAATGAGAATTTTAAGACAACTGCAAGTGTTGATGGATTACCTGTCAAATCTCTGGGTACCCAAAGATCTGAACAAACAGCCGAAAACAAGAGAGAAAGTGATTTGGATACGACGGTCTTCATAAGCAACCTTCCTTTTGATATTGCTAATGAAGAGGTGAAACAAAGATTCTCTATGTTTGGGGAAGTACGATCTTTTTATCCGGTTCTCCATCACCTCACCAAGTAAGTGGCATGTAATTTATTGGCTAAAAGTGGTTTTTTTAAACCCTACCCAACCCCAACCCTAACCCTAACTAACCCAGTGGACTTTATTTAAACATTTTTAAAAAATAAACTTTTATGTACCTTTTTTAAACTGGCCCAAAACTGTGTACTTTTTTTAAATTTAGCCTAATTTATTCTTTTCAGGAATTTTGCATAAGGGTAATTTTATTTATTTTTTAACATTGTATGCATTAGTTTTACCCTGTTTTTTTAGTGATGAAAATTGCATTGTTCTGGGTTGGCTTGACAGGAGACCAAGAGGAACTGCTTTTCTAAGGTTCAGTACAGCAGCTGCAGCTGATGCAGCAGTTTCTGCAGCCAATGCTGCACCTGGATTAGGAATTATTATGAAGGGAAGATCGCTTAAAATTTTGAAGGCTCTGGACAAGGATTCAGCTAAAAATAAAGTAATTGAGAAGTTAAAAGATGAGGTTCATGACCGTCGAAATTTATATTTGGCAAAGGTAAATGACCTATTGCCTGGTTAGAACCGGTCAGCTTGGTTCAGTGTCTATACATTTTCCCCCAGACCAAATCAAACCAAACTGGACATTTTGCAAGTACACACAATTTTATCATTCCAGAATCTATGCAAGCAAATTAGGTTAAAAGTTTTAGAAACTGTTGCATCTCAGAGCCACTGTGATTGATAGAAATTAGTAGTCTAAAATATTACTTATCTAACCTTCTGAGCAAAACAACACACCTACCCATTAAGCTCGAAGGATCTTTTGTTTGATCCCCATTTTGATCGGTAACCTCAGGATCTTCATGTGAAGATTTCTTAATGTTTACACACAGACACATCCCCTGATATCTTCTCCGTCCTATTAAAATGGGTCACGAGATTCTCTGTGCCGGATTTCGTTGTAATATCCAACCAGGTTTTATTTTGTTTAACTTTTTTTTTGGGATGAATTATATTTTACTCAAATCCCTAACTGTCTTTAAGTTGAGTTTGGGCCGGTCAGGTGGTTAATCGAATTTCTAAATGACTTGGATATGCTCAGAATCATGGAATTTCTAAATGACTTGGATATGCTCAGAATCATGTTGTTCTATATGAAATTTATGTCTATTGTGCTTTGAAACAGGAAGGTGAAATTGTTGCTGGAACAGTTGCGGCTGAAGGTGTCTCAGAAAGTGATATGAAGAAGCGTGAAGTGTATGTTATTCATCTTTATCATTTGAATGTGATATAGCTCAATAACATGCTGTATTCAATTTACTAGTTATGCACTTAACTTGTGTGCATTATCTTCTCTTGCAATTTTTTAAAAAAAGAATCAAAGTCATTAGTGGTCATTTTGCACATGTTTGGAAATTTCTGGTGCATTTGTTACTCAACCCTTTTTTTTCTTTTCAATATGATTTCCTGGAATCGGTCTGAAAACTGCACACACTAAAAATAAAGGAACAGGATAATACACATGAGAAAAGAGATGAAGAACTGGGTGATTGGAATGTGTCTTTGCATGTATTGCGTAGCACCCTTGATGTAACTTCCTTTATGCATCTGCGGAGTAGATACACTGCCTGAACCAAATTAGGATATGAATAGTGACTGGCCTCGCATGTATTATGAGAAGTGATACTTGAGCAAAGTTGGCTTGAGTTAAGATAATGTTTGAATCCATATCCACATGTATCTATTTTTGAATTTTTCTTAAAGTTAAAATTCGATACTCTTTTCTCAAATAGATAAATGATATTAATAGTATGGTTTTTTGCAATTTAGTCCCTCAATTAACAGTAGTCCCCCAAATTATAGCAATTGCGATTTACTCACCCAATTAGAACCCATTCATCAATTTAGCCCCAACTTTAACTGAATCTTCTAAATTCAACTCAATTTAATCTCAAATTAGAGTAAGTTTTTAATGATGGTTGTAGTAGATGTGTATGTAAATGAATTGAAAATTTAATGAAAATGACTTATTGGAATTGTAGACTAATTGAGTGGAATTTACTAGATTTAACTAAAATAGGGGAGTAAATTGATGAATGTGTTCTAATTGGGGGACTAAATCGCAATTGCTATATGAAGTGGGGGACTAAATCGCAATTGCTGTATGATTTGGGGAACTAAATCGCAAATACTCATTCATTGAGGGTGCAAAAACCCTAATAATATTTACATGACTTAATGTGCATATTGTAAAATGAAATGAAATGTGATATTTGTGTATTTCTACTAATATTTTCATTTTTTTACACCCATCTTGATTTATTATGCTCACAAAAAACTTCCCAAAAAATCAAGGTTCTGCTCACATTTAGCAATATTGTCCTTGTATTGATAGTATTTTCTCTTCCCATCTATAGAAGCCATGGGAGACAAATGCTTATTCAAGACAGTGCGTTTAAAGTTCATTACTATCTCTATGCATTACATCCATGTCCATTCTGTTTGCTCCAGTAAATTTGTGGGTGTTAGGCGAGGTGGGGCGGTCTAGGCACTGCCTACCGCTGTAGCTCGTAGGTACTGCCTCAGCGGTTGGCTCTTTTTAATTTTTTAAAAATTAGTTTCATATTTAGTTCATAAAATTCAGAAGAAGAAAAAAAAATCATGAAATTTAAAAAACAAGCAGCATAATAGACCACCATTAAGATTTAATTGAATTGAGCACGTGCAGAACTTGGAGGTTTGGCAAAAGAAAAATGGATGATCAGCATGTGCTACTCATCCATTTTTCTTTTGTGGTCACCCAAGATAAGATGGTCTTCAGAGAGAGAGAGAGAGAGAGAAACTTTTATGTATTTTTGGATTTGTCTACTCTTCTATTAAGCTGCGGCTTTCTTAGCAATATGCCTTAATGTAATTCTTATGAATCAGAGGAAGGGAATATGTTCAATTACATTCTCTCTCCACCCTAAAGGGCCTAATCCACTTGCAATTACACCTCTCTTTTCTCTTCTTTTGTCCTCTAAAAGTTTTGTATTTTCTTATTCAATAATCATGATAATATGATGTAAGGTTATCTGAATTAAAATTCTGTTAGTTCCTTGGTAATCGAAATTGCTTTTTCCATTAATATGGTTTAGATATTGCGGATTATGAGTAATACAAACAATGAAAGCACCGTAAATATAAAATGATGTTCCAACATCTCTAGTGTATTGAGTAAAAAAAAACACCTCTGGTTTGTTTTTTGCTTAGAAGATTGATATTTTTTTGATTCTATTCCTATTAGGTTAGCACAAAAAAAGACGGAAATGCTTCACTCTCCAAAATTTCATGTTTCGAGAACCAGAATTATAATGTATAATTTGCCAAAATCAATGACAGAAGAGGAAGTAAAGAAGCTGTGTGTTGATGCAGTTCTTTCTCGTGCTTCAAAACAGAAACCTGTTATTCAAATGGTATGTCCTAATCAAATGATTATAGATCTAATCATACTTTGTCATATTTCTTTTGGTTTTATCATTATTGAAAGCTTTCCTCCAGGTAAAACTCTTGAAGGATGCTAAGAAAGGACAGGTTGCTGTCAAGAAACATCCACGTGCTGTAGCGTTCATTGACTTTAAAGAGCACGAGCATGCACTTGTGGCTCTAAGAGTTCTTAATAACAATCCAGGTAAGCTAGTATTAGCAAGAGTGAACTCTACTACATAAGGTTTTTGAGCATTGCTCCAAAAACATAGGATGAATGCGGTTAACTGCTGATACTTTCAGTAGTTAGATATAAATTCTAATATGAGATCTTTATTCTTATGTATATTATTGTCAAATCCTTCTCCCATGTCTTTTAACTCGTATGTTTGTGTGCTCTTTGCGCTTTGATTCTTTTACATTTTTCACATTGCTTGGTTTTTATCTATATTGCTGCTTTTGTTATTGACAATTTATGAGTCTGCTTATATTTGTTCTTGGGAGTTCTCCTGGGGTTGGGTTGAATGAACAGTCAGTTTTACTATTTGACTATTTGTTCCTGTCTGCATTTTGATATGTACCATTTCTTCTTCTCGTATGTGATATCTCTGTATTCACCTTCATATATTCTAGTGCATTTTTAGTTGCATTCTTGGATTAGACTTTCAAACATTGTGTTTCTATACATTTTTAATATTATGTCATCTGAACTTTTGCATTGCATCATTTCTCGATCCCATTCTTCTCTTCTCTCTCAATTTGTAATCTATTTTTAATCAAATCTCCCTTTGATACTGTCATTAACTATTCCATAGATTGGGGTGGCAACTAGGGTGCATATGGATAAATTGCCACTCTTATCCATAGTAGCATTTACTAATTTCTATTATATGCTTGCTGTATTTTATTGTTTTAGTTTAGTTTTTTTTTTTTTTTTTCCTATTATCTTTTTCTTGAAAGTTCATCATTACACAAAATATACCATTCCCCCTTGTTGCTACTATTTATCTACAGCTTCGTTCAATTAACTAGAATGATTTCTGTTTGATCGGAAGCCTGCCTCTAAATTATCTTATACAGCTTACTACAACAATCAGTTAGCAACCTTAACTTATAGTAATGTCTGCAGTAGTTTTACCATTAGGAAATCTGAAGTGGTTAAGAGTCTTATAGAATAAAAGCGATTGAACCGATAATAGTTCTCTTATTAGCGAACAAAATCTTCACATGAAGATATCAATGCAAAATGTTCATTGTCTCCAATTTTATAAAAAAACTAGGTATGCCCGTTGACACGTGCCTACGGCACGTCTTCGGAACGGTACACCTTGTTTGATCATATAAAATAATTTTGGAGGTCCAGTAAATTAATTGAAGTAGCAAACATAGAGCAAAAAACATATTATATGATTTTTTTTATTTTTTGAATTATTTTTAAATTTTAAATTTTTTAATTTTTTAATTTTTAAATTTTAAATTTTTAAATTTTTAAATTTTAAATTTTTTAAATTTTTTTAAAAAATTTATTTTCTTAATTTTTTGAATAGAAGAGGGAGGGAGAGAGAGAGAGAGAGAGAGAAAAAAATAATTAAATAAATATAGGAATTGTTTTGGGTGGGGGATTTGAATTTGAGTTTTGGGGGGAAACTTTTGGGGGGAAAATATGTTTTGTGGGGTTAAATCTGGACCTTTGATTTTGGGAGAGATTGAAGGAGAGCCACTTGATAGCTTTCTTTGTGTTTTATTATATAGATGATACCAGATTATCTGACATGTTAGACTTGTTATGTGCACTACAATGATGGTTTCTTGATATCAACTAAAATTACCTCACTCTTAAAATTTCTATTTCCATTAAATTATTTTTCTTTTGACGACTTATTTGTATTACTAATCATTAACTTCTTTACCTTTTATCTTGAATTAAATAAATTGTGTTTCCTTCGTTTCCTGCAGAGACTTTTGGCCCGGAACATCGTCCAATTGTGGAGTTTGCTATTGAGAACATCCAGAAAATTAGGCAGAGGAAGGTCAAATTGGATTCTTCAAAGGAGAACATGGGGAACTCAAAAGATCGTATCAGAGGCTCACAACAAAGTTTACCTTCTTTGCCTCCAAAGGAAGATGCCAACTCAAGCCAAACTCATAAGAACAAGTTGAGAAATCTGAAGCCTCGGAGGGGCCATATGAAATCATCCAAAGAAACTGAACCAACTGAAGGAATCAAAGAGGAGCTTCAGGTGCTGAAGAACAGTAAATCTATAAGAAGGATTGATTCTTCTCCAATGGCAAACATCCAACGAGTGGGAAAACGGATTACCAGGAAGCAATCAAAATCTCACGAAAAAGTACGTACTGTTGTGTATGCTCATGATTCTTCTGCATATATTATATCACCTCATTACTTTATTCAAAACATTATTAAATTAATTTTCTGATTGTATGCAGCAGAAAGATGTTCTCAACCATGCCGATGAATTGAAGTCGAGGAGAGAACCAAGAACCGACTCAAAGAAGAGGAAACTACAATCTACTGATGGAGAAGAACAGTCGGCAGGGAAAAATCAGAAGAGTAGAAAGAAGGCGGCATCTTCAGGTGCAGAAGAGGGAGACAAACTGGACAGGCTGATAGAGCAGTATCGTTCGAAATTTTCCGGACGTACGGTGGACAAAACTAAGGATGCCACAGGTTCTAGGCATAAAGAACTAAGAAGATGGTTTGAGTCATCTTAGTTGCCAAAATAATCCTAGGAATATGCCGCGTTGTATGTTGTATCTACAATGTAGACGTGAACCTTTTTTTAAATTTATTTTTTTGTTAAATTCATCGCCCAGTTATTTTGGTTGTAATGTGAAACGGTGAGGTTGTATGCATGATTATGATTTGTTTTGGCGAAAAGGAATAGTAGACAATATAACTTGGTTACACTGCTACAAATAAAATTAGTGCCGCAAATTGAAGTTAGATTTTTGTCTTGGAGTAAACTGCAAAATTTGGATACTGGGAGAGTTGTAGAAGGAATCAAAGGGTAATGCTACACCTACTACCAAATCTATTACTTTTCTCTTTACTATCTTAGGTATGTGAATATCACGTATGCCCCTCACAAATGTGTATTTTTATATTTAACCCTAATAATGTGTATCCAACTTTTTTGTTACCCCTTAAGTTAAAATTACTTTAAAAATATATACTTTAAAAACATAAGAATGTAAGAAATATACAATTACGTTTAATAGATTTTATGAAAAATGACTGAATTACGCTTCCTCTACTGGTTAAGCTTATTCTTCTTAATTTTTATAAACTAAATCGTCTATAAAATCAATAGAAACACAACAATCATTCTCTATTTTTTTTCAGTTTTCTTAATAAATAGACTAATTTATAGTACATCTTTATAATTTCATATTCATCATCATATTTTCTAGTTAAATTCGGCACTAATCTTATAAGTTTCAAATACAAGTAGCAACTTTTAGGGTAAATAAGAAATGAACTCATATTTGTTGGGGGTATATATATGAAAATACACATTTTTTATGAACATATATGATATTAACATATTTGTTAGGAGTATAAGTGTTAAAAACCCATCAAATAAATGAAGTGCCGAGTAATTGTGCTCTGAATGGTAAATATGGTGGGACACCTGTATTCTTCTAATAGAATAGTTGAAGGGAAATTCTTCAGTCTCATAGTTATGAGATATATTTCCAGCCAAGACATCGAGTCCCGTATTCTCTTGTTGTAAATGCTAAATTGTTCATTTACAAGATGTTCAAGAGTTCGAATTCCACTTGCACATACAAACCCCTACGAAATATATGTATATACTAGATTTGCCCGTGGGCACGTGCCTACGGCACGTCTTCGGAACGATACAGCATATGAAGAGCTTTGTAAACAGTAAAATAACAATTATGTAGCTCAAGTTTGAATAGTATAATAATAATTAGTTGTAAATAAAAGTTCATGTTTCCATTAGCATATGTTGAAAAATAATTATAAATAGTGGTAATTATATTTTCAGATTTTAGGTTTGTTAATTTTCATAATTTTTATGCATTTTTTTATTGCTCATGTTACATTGAAAATAACAAATATCTCATCAACAGTTAAATTTCATCATTCTCCATACTCAAAGTTCTAAAATGTTGAATTTTACACACCCATTTATAATTATTTTTCAACATATACTAATGGAAACATCGACTTTTATTTACAACTAATTATTGTTTTACTATTCAAACTTGAGCTACATAATTGTTGTTTTACTGTTACAAGACTTTTATATGCTGTATCATTCTGAAGACGTGCCGTAGGCACGTGCCCACGGGCAAATCTAGTATATGTATGTTTTGCATAAATATATATAGTTTGTTGAAGAAATTGAACCAATTAGAATATTTTCATTAATTTACGTTCATAAAATTCTCCAATTTTTGCGAAGGAAAATATATGAAATATATGTAAACATAGAAGTTTGTAAGGCCCTTTCCCATAAAATTTCCTCTCTTCTGTTTGCCTCCATTTCACTTTCTATCTCAAAAACCCTCAAAACCCTAAATCCCCAAATCGTACTAGATCCAAATCCTCGATTGTAAATCCATGGCGCTTCCCTTGCCTCCCGCACCCAACGGTAAGCTCGACTGACTCTCCTTCCAATTCCCTTAAAAGTCCAACCTTTTGCTTCACTTCTAATTATAGGGTTTTCTTATTTCCCCCCCCCATTTTTTAGTTCTAATTCTAGGGTTTACTACTTAATTTTCAGATGAAATGGCGACTAACTTCAAGAAAAGGAGGAGATTCATCGAATCCTCTCTCCCTCTATTGCATTCCTCCGATTACTTCACGAAACCCACCACCCACGAGCTTGCTCTAAGAGAAGCCGCCGATGCCGGCTACTGCTCTCGGGTTGCCGATTTCATTGTCGGAAGAGTCGGGTACGGCTGCATTAGGTTCCTCGGTGAAACCGACGTTAGATCCATCAATTTGGATCGTATCGTTAAGTTTGGTAAGCATTCAGTTTCGGTTTATGAAAATGAGAGCGAGGAGCCGCCGGTTGGTTATGGGCTTAATAAGACTGCGGAAGTTAGTATTTTTCTTAGAGTAGATGGGTTGGGAGGGTTGAATAGGGTGGTTAAGTGTTTGAAGAGGAGTTGCGAGAGGCAAGGAGCGAGGTTTGTTTCGTTTGATTGGAGGAAGGGGGAGTGGAAGTTCTTGGTTGAGCATTTTAGTAGGTTTGGGTTGAACGAGGAGGAAGAGGAGGATATTGTGATGGATGAGGTTGTTAATGTGACGTCGCCGAGTTTGGCGGTGAGGGAAGGTTTGCGGGATGGGGGGGTTGAGAATTCGTTGTCGCATTCGCTTCCTGCGCATCTTGGGCTTGATCCGGTTAAGATGCAGGAGATGAGGATGTTGATGTTTCCCCATGAGGAAGAGGATGAGATGGTTGAAGATGAGATTCTGTCGGATAGGAGATTGTTGGGGAGAGAGTATGTTATAGGTGATTCTCCTAGTACGAGTGGTAAAAGTCCGATGTGGATTTCTCCTATGCAAGATTCGGGTCAGAAGACGAGGAGCAGGATTGTTCAGTCCCCGTTGAGGAAAACACCGGTTGCTTTGTTAGAGTACAATGTGAGTGGTTCTGAAGTGAGTCCTTCGAAGGGGATTGTTATGACAGGGCAAAGCAAGGGTTTGCCAATTCGGGGGAAGAAGGTGGAAGGATTTAAGCTTGAGGAGAAGCATAGTACTCCTGTATCAGGCAAAGGGCATTCACACAATCTAGTTGATGCTGCACTCTTTATGGGAAGATCCTTTCGTGTGGGGTGGGGCCCGAACGGTATGCTTGTTCACTCGGGCACTCCCGTGGGAAATGTTGGAACTGGATTGTCATCTTTGATTCATGTGGAGAAAGTAGCGATTGATCAAACTGTGAGGGATCAGAAGAACAAAGTCAAAGAGGAGCTTATTGATTTGTGCTTCTCCTCACCTTTAAATCTGCACAAGTCATTAGACCGTGAAACTATAGATGTTGACTCTGGTGCTTTCAAACTAAAGCTTCAGAAAGTCGTTTGTAGCAGGGTTGTGCTTTCAGATGTTTGCCGTGCTTATATTGGAATACTTGAGAAACAACTTGAGATCCCTACCTTGACCACATCTTCGCGTGTCCTTCTGATGCATCAAGTCACAATTTGGGAACTGATCAGAGTGTTGTTTTCAGAGAGGGAAGCACGCGAGAACTCGAAACCTCTGTCTGACGACGAGGCAGAGGAGGATATGATGCTTGATAAGAGGGATGTCTCCTCTAATAAAGATCTAGAAGCAAGTCCTTTTGTGAGGAGAGCTGACTTTAGCTATTGGCTGCAAGATAGTGTTTGTCATAAGGTGCAAGAGGAAGTTAGTTGTTTGAATGATTCAAGTGATTTAGAGCATATGCTCATTTTGATGACAGGGCGGCAACTTGATGCTGCAGTTGAACTGGCTACTTCAAGGGGAGATGTTCGACTGGCCATTTTGTTAAGTCAAGCTGGTGGGTCAATGGTGAATCGATCCTATATGGTTCAACAACTTGATCTATGGAGAGAAAATGGACTGGATTTTAAATACATTGAGAATGACAGGTTAAAGTTGTATAAATTACTTGCTGGTAACATCCAAGGGGCCCTTCCGAGCTCTCAAGTTGATTGGAAGAGATACTTGGGGCTAGTAATGTGGTATCAACTCCCACCTGATACACCTCTACCTATCATTGTCCATACTTATGAGCAACTTCTTACTGATGGAAGTGCCCCACCTCCTGTTCCAGTCTACATTGATGAAGGGCCACTTGAAGATGGGGTAGACTGGAGGAGTGGTGACCGCTATGATATTGCATACTATCTCATGCTTCTTCATGCTAATGAAGGCAAGGCATTTGATCTTGATCTTCTGAAAACTATGTTGAGTGCCTTCTCTTCGACATATGATCCTCTTGACTATCATATGATTTGGCATCAAAGGGCAGTTTTGGAAGCAATTGGTGCATTTGATTCGAATGATCTTCATGTGCTTGACATGAGCTTTGTTTCCCAGTTACTTTGCCTTGGGCACTGCCATTGGGCTATATATGTTGTCTTACACATGCCTTATAATCACGACAGGCTGTATATTCATTGGAATATCATCAGAGAAATTTTGTTGCAATACTGTGAAACGTGGAGCACAGATGAGATCCAGAAACAGTTCATTGAAGACCTTGGTGTACCATCGGCATGGTTGCATGAGGCAATGGTAGGTGTATTCAATTTTGATTTTTTAGTGTGTGAAATAAACTTTTGTTTGATTTCTTTAGTTGATGTTCTTGTGCTAATTAGTAATTTGGCGTGGTTATATTGTATTGGTGCAGGCGATATATTTTCAGTACTATGGAGATTTGCCAAAGGCCATGGAACATTTTCTGGAAAGTCATAATTGGCAGAAAGCGCACTCCATTTTCATGACATCAGTAGCTCATTCATTGTTTCTATCATGTAAGTATGCAGTTTGGTGTATATGAGCTATATGTGTATTGAATACTTTTATCTCTTTCTGGAATTATCTTTGTCTAATCAATTTTTTTTAGCAATAATCTTTGTGTAATCAATTCTGGCTCTTGCCCGCACTGTCTTTTTATTTAACTTAGCACCAGTAGAAAGGGTGGACGTAGGTATAGAGATAGTTGTAAAGTGATTTGAAACTTGATTGGGTTATAGACTTGATTCATCCTACGAAAAATCTTACTCTATTTATTTATCATTTTCATTAAAGGTTGCAGTCAGTCCTGACTGCTGATTTTCTATGTAGTTATGTACTCAATTCATACTTGATTATTGCTGTTTGGTAAATCTTAACTGAGATTATGATCCATGAACATCTATTTATTGTTTTTGTCTTTTAATGAACTGGTATGGCCCATTTTTACATGAGATGCTGTTTTAACAGTAAAGTAATAGTTTCAGCTTTCAGGATCTAAAAGTTTCCATGGTGTTCTTCTTCTTTGAACTCCACTAATGTCATCTAGATAGTATAGTTTTAACAGATGGGGAAAATATGTCTGGAATTTATTATGTTCTTTGAATCTTGGTAGAACAGTATAATAGGTGAACTGTGGAATGGAGGAATAAATGAATGGAAGATGTGACAGGGGTAAAGAGAATTTGAACAAGTATGAGGAGCATGAACATCTTTTCCCATAACAGACTTGGATAACCGAAAACATCTCTGTTTTTGGTTATTCTTTTATCCTACGGTTGTTTAGCTTGGTCAGAGAAACACCCTAATGTCAATATCGAGAAAAATTAGATATCAGGCAAATTTTGTTGAAGTGAGAGGCATAGTTTTATGGCCATTGTTTGCGAAATAGGAAGAAAAATAGTTTTACACACTGTTCATAACTCTGAACCTTCAGCTTATTTTGGTGTTTTGCCAAGTCCGTTTTATAGTTAGTGATGACAATACCAAATACTATTTCACGCTTTAGGAACGGTTTATGGTTTTATTCCAAGCTATGACCAGAAATTTAGATGTTTCTTTGTAGAAGTTTATATATCTGCACTATCGTCCTAGAAATAATCTATGTAGCTCGTACTTGTTATGTTCTACTACAACTCTCTTCATTGTCACCTTTTGCATAAAAAAACGTAGTTGCTTTAAACTTTAAAGTGAAAATATATCGAGAAAATTGTACATATGAATTGACAAAGTTCTAGCAAATGAATGCAATCTTTAGGCCAATTACTTAGGACTCAAATTTTATTCTAAATACAAATATGCTTGAAGGGCTGGTCCTAAAACCTATTGTTCGAAAATTTGGTATTTACCAACTTTCTAAATTTGGTATTGATTTTGATACCCTCAGAAACATCGATTATATGGACTCAGTATATGAGACTTTTTGGTATCGTTTTCTTCTAAGAAGCACTACTATGCCAACACAAGACACGATGTGACACGACACTTAAACACAAGGATAATTTTGTAACTACCTTAAAATGGCAAGTGTTGTGTCGGAAATATCCCACACAAGTGTCCTACCAAATAGAAGTGTTTGTGCTTCATAGGTTTTCATAAACTGTTAAAATAGTTAGTAGAAAAATCCTAAAAATAGTTAAAATAAAATCTTAAAACAAACATTCAATATAATTTGGTTAACTTAGAAATTAGAACGGTATAGTGCGATTTATTGTGTTCGTATATATTTTGATTTTTGATGTACAGAAACTAGGTAGTTATAAATATTTATTTTATTGAAAATCATAAAAATATTAATTTTTATGTTAGAAAATATATTATGAAATATAAAATATATTAGCTATAAAGAATATATTAAATATACATAAACTTAAGTTAGTTTTCTTCTCACCTGCTTTTTCTCTCTGTCTTCCTATCTTTCATTTGTGTTATACGATCTATCTATTCCTCGCAATAGCGCCAATGAATAGGATCTATAGTCCACGATTTCCTTTGCTTTTCTTTGTTTTCTATTCTGATTAATTTGAATATCAACTGAAATTAAGTTATTGTTGGAAATATTTCTTAAATTCTGCGTGATCTTAAAACTTATAATGTATGGGTCAAAAAATAAAATTTTAAGAAAAACAAGCATGAAAGAAACTAATGTAAAAGAGTAAGAATCAAGATCCAAGCTTGGGATATGAGGCGTGTGAACAAAACCCTAAGGGGGCATTTCGTACAAAGATTTCTTTTTTGTTTCCTGGGAATCTTAACTTGGGAATCTAGTTTCCCATGTTTGGTATGTTAATTTTTAAATTCAGATTCCCAGTAAACTAAGATTCCTAGATTTTTTTTTGCCACAATTCCCACAAAAATTTTCCCATTGGGGGAGAGGGGATTCTTAGATTCCCAAGTGCTTGGGAAAATGTTACTTCATTCATAATACAAGTATCCCCAAAAAACCCATCCTCTTTCTCCACCGCCCTTCCTCCTCCCCTCTCCTCTTCCCTCCCAGGCCCTCCCCTTCCCTTCGTTCGACTTCCTCTCGCTTCCGCCCTCTCCCCTCACACCCACTGTCGACCTCCACCATCGCACCCACAAAAACTCACCCGTCGACCTACACCATCCGACCCACCGTCGACCCCGAGCGCCATCAACCTCCATCGTTGGCCGAAACCCGGTCGCCGCCCTAGCCTCCACCAATCACCGCCGTCAATAAACTGACTGTCGATCGCAGTTCACGATCACAGTCTCTTCTGGGGCCTTCATCTTCATCTCTATTTTGTTCTTTATCCCTCTATTTTGAATGTTCTTCAATGCTTGTTTTCAGTATAAATTTTAAATTTAGATTGATTTGTAGGTTCATAATATGAACTGTTAGTCCAGTAATGCATCAACATCTTTCATTGATAGATCATACTCGGTTTGGCTTGTATTGAATTAGTTAGTTTTTGTTTGTAATTAGTACTGGGTGTGTTTTGTTATTTGAGGATGAGAGGGGTATTTTGGATAATAAGATTAATATTTTCAGGAATTATGTAGCTCAACCAAACATAAGAAATTAAGTTTCCAATTAACATTTCCAGAGATATTTAAGACCTACCAAACATGTTTTATGATTCCTAGGAATCATAAATCCCAGAAATCATAAATCCCAGGAGGGCCAGGATTTATGATTCCTGGGAGCCAAAAAAAATCTTTGTACCAAACGCCCCCTAAGGAAATACACATAAAATTGTGGGTTGGACCCGGTATATTAAAACTTTCAAATTCTCAGAGTAAACTTATTAATCTACATAGAATATGCATAACAAATAGAATAAGTCATATGCATGAGAAAAGGGGAGAGAGAAGGCAGGGTGGTGGTGGTGGTGGAGGTGGAGGTGGAGGAGAGGTTTAGCGGGAGAGTGTCTTTTATACATGCCTGCAGTTTCTAGTACAATGATTAAAAGATGCGACGTGCACATCCATTGTTTTAGTGAATAGTAACCAATAGAAAGCAACAATCAAATCCCAAAGACCAATTCACATAAAACCCCGTTAAGAGCATCTTTAGTCGTTTGCCATTTACCCAAATTTTGGAAAATTTGGGGGGAAAATCGCTGTAGTCGTTGCCCATTTACCCAAATTTTGGCGATCGAATGAACAGTGGTCGGCCAAATTTGGGATATGAAATGGCTTTTGCCAAAATATAGCTAACGGTAGATTATCTTTCGTCCGATTGATGCGACGAAAGATTATCTTTCATCGCTTTATTTAAATTTTTTTTTCTCTCGGACTGTAAATTATTTACCGTCCCAACAATTTTTCGAATAAAAAATTCAGATTAGTGCTTGGACGGGAGATTATCTCCCGTCCTTGGCATTTGGAGCCTATTTGAAGCCCAAAAATTG
Organism: Hemerocallis citrina; assembly: GCA_017893485.1. Lineage (NCBI taxonomy): Eukaryota > Viridiplantae > Streptophyta > Magnoliopsida > Asparagales > Asphodelaceae > Hemerocallis > Hemerocallis citrina. The sequence continues at coordinate 211,715,190 of CM030366.1, forward strand.
TATAGGATTATACATATAGAGATTTTATTGGTATATATTAGGTTAAAATTAGGATTTAAATAAGGTTTAAGATTTATTAAAGATTTAATTAAGATTAAAATAGTATTTAATTAAGATTGATTAGGAGTTAATTAAAAATATATTTCTTTTGCACAAAATAACAAGACGAAAAATCATCAATCGTCTGAGATTTTTTTTAATAAAAAGCCAAATTTTGGCTTTGAACGACTGCAACCCAAACCCAAATTTTCTATTTCCAAATGCCAAATACCCAAATTTTAGCATGGAACGACTACAGATGCTCTAACCAAAAGTCAATTTAGATGTTACTGTATGGAGAAGGACGGGAAAATTTATGAACCCCCTACATTGGTAAAATATTGTTTTCATTTAATATTTTTTTACCAAACATATCCATCAGTTCCTAGCAAAATTTTGCATCCAGTAAGTAAAAAAAAATAAAGACACTCTGAGAATCTTTAGGGTCTCATCTGATACTCGATACCATGCTAAAACCTTGGTAGCCAATTTGTAGGTTGGTTACCTTTTCTGGTCATGCAATTTAATGTTCTCTAACCAAAAGAGCAAGCATTGTTAATCTTCTAAATGTTCTGGAGGAAAAGCTGGGTGGAATCATATTCGCCTCTTTGTCACAACTTAAGTCAAGAGTTTTATTATTAAACATTGTCCTACAATGTGGTACAAGTATCAGAGATATCCAAGAGTATTAACAGGTGAGCTATCGATACAATATGGCCTGTTTATCTCAGTATTGGCCTATATTTGAAACCATGTATTTACATATTTTCCATTTTTAAAGAAAATATGTATATGAGAGCCATAAACCATACATCATCCTATCTTTAATTGGCGGAAGTAATTTCGGATAGGTCTTGCATGCAGTCCATGGAAAATATTTGAATTAAAAATCATACAAATTTCTATATCTTGTACCTATGAATGTTATTTGTAAGCTTCATGTTTCTATTATCATGTTTAGCCCCATTATCAGTGGACATAGGTAATTCACTCGTTTTCAAAATTTTCAGCTAATCATTCAGAAGTTTGGAGGATTGCCACCTCGATGGAACAACACAAGTCGGAAATCGCGGACTGGGATTTAGGTGGTGGAATTTACATCGATTTCTACATTCTAAAAAGTTCCTTGCAAGAAGACGATGATGGCATGTGTGATGCGGTAAGAGATCCAATAGCATATTCACTTGCATTATGCTGCACTGGTGCAAGTAAATTGATTCCTTGACCAGAGGAAATGAACCTTTCACATAAAGGACTACCATAAATAGATAATTTGTTTTTATGCTGTTTTATATGTCAAAATTGGTATAATTTGAGATTGAAATATTATCAGTGCTGCAATTTGTTATTATAGATCACCAACTAAATGATCAACGTTCTCAGTTAGGATGACTGGACATCAACACAGTTCAGCTCATACAGTTACTTTTAGCCTAAACTCTTGTAAAAACAATCATACTATAATTTATGACAGTAAAAGAATTTGTCGAACTGTTCTGGTAAGGTGAACTGTTCTAGTAAGGTCGTGGTATAAAACATATATTATATTTATTTACTCGTTCTAAGTGATAATTGTTTTATATACATTGTTGTCCCACTGTAAGCTTTAACTTGTGAGCAATTCATTTTCGAGTATAGTTCCAGACAGTGTTTTATAAACGCGGATTGAACAGAAACACCTACCAATCTGTTTCAAAAAAGGGGTTATTAAATTAAAAAAATGGGGATTAAATAAAAAATGGGATTGAGCAGAATGCCTTTCTACCCATTTTTCTGTTTCTGTATTTTGCAACCTTGGTACCACATTAGAAAAATTGTACAAAATGATGAATCTTAATACTCTATTTACAAAGGAAGGAAGGATTGATGAGGTATTCATATTCAAGTATGGTCCCATATCGAATAGACGATAAACCAGTTAATGAACTTTAGAATGAAATTCATGCCCAAAACTATTAGCTTTAACCATTTGGGTCAAGTTGGGTTGCTTTCCAAATTGATGATCCGTGAACCTCTTTAATAAACTTGGTATCTAGTGCAAAGTAGTTTTTAACAACTCAAAAAGCTTTTGAAATGATGAGTGGATTACCAATTACGTCATTTCACAATTTACTTGTTTGAGGTTGCAGATAAACATATACGAGATTGTATTTAATCTGTCATTTATAATCCACTGATCGTTCATTCTTTCAATTTTTTTGCTGCATCAGGACCCACTTGAGAAGAAAAATAAAGCTTGTAAAAATTTCTTCGATCGCTTGACTGAATCAATTTCTGTTTGGGGAAACAAGTTATCAACCGATGCAAGGTATGAAACTATCATGTGGCACAATTGATCTTGATCTTTACACCAAATCACAATAGTAATAAGGCTATTTTCATGCTTATGGTGCGGTCCTCATTCTTGCTGAACTTTAGAACATGCTTATCGGATGATATATATCATTGCATAGTGTGAATGCTTCTTTTTTGTTTGAAGAAGCCGTCTTTGTGCTCGACAATATCTGTTGCTCACTATGTTATCTTACAACTTATCACTGAAACTTCCCAGGCACGGACAATGACGGGCAATACACTATATTTTCTGGACATGCTATATAATGATGTTCATTGATTCTCAATAATGGCTACCCATATCCAATATGAACTTAGGAAGGGAACGACACCTGCATATAACTTATACTGATAGTATGGAATAGCCCTTTGCCACATTATAGTATACAGTTTTTTATTTTCATAGACAATCTTCTCAAGAATTTCAGATCATTCTCAAACCTCATTACACAGATATATAGTTACTTACACAGATATATAGTTACTTTAATTTTGAGTCTTTTCTAAACTCATCCGAAGTTCTTATGTTCTCCACAGGGTAACCTATTCGAAGATGGCTGAGGAGCTGAGTAGGCTGCTCGTGTCGACACCAGGGGAATCCTCAACTCCCATTGTTCAGATGAACTGCTTCCAGACGATGCTGAGCGCTCCTCTACCCGAAGATGTCCGCTCGTGCCATCTCCAGGATGCTCTCTCTGTCTTTACCTTTTTGCTCACTGAGGCCGCTTCTTGAACTTCTCCTTGCCTTGTTGTTTTCCCCCATCCCGTGAGAGGTTTTATGTATTTTATGTACTAGAGCGATTGATGGTGTTGATTTTTTTGTAATATCAGAAAGGAAGTGCAATGAAACGGAGAGGGTTCTGCATTGTTGATGTGTATTAGTTTGTAAATTTTCTTGGTGGATGTCAGTGCTTCTCGTAATTCTTATACAACTTATGGCTCAAGAGTCACAATTCCAAATCGTTCAGATATTCAGGTGTCTGTTTGTCAGATAAATTATTGGCTGGCGTAACATGGAGTTTTCTTAAGCTAGTTTCTTATTATACACTATATACCTGGAGAATGTCAACAAACTTATTTTCTTCTAATAGCTAATTCTGCGATTTTTTTTGCTCGTCGTAGGCCACTTTTTGAAAATATTTGCGATTATGTGCCAGTTTCGAAACTATTAGCGCTCGTGGGCTAACTTGTGCCACGTCAGCAGCGGCCGCTATTCTCATTAGCGGCCTATTCATTTTAAATGTCGCTAATGGGAATAGCGCCATATGTTTTAAGTGTTTTTGAATTTTTTGTTTGCTGTTGCTAACCCCACAAGCGATCTTAGTATATATGAGGTCGCTGATGAGATTAGTGGCCTCGAATGAATGTATTGAGACACTTGGCGTTTTCCAAAGAGCTTTTCCCAAAAATTTAATACTGAGGTCGCTATAGGGAATAGCGACCTTAGTACTAAGGCCGCTATTCCCAATAGCGACCTCAATAGGAAATACAATCTTCTTGTTCTTTGTAAAAATTTGCAAAAGAGTCATACATCTAAGGCCTCTATTCGGAATAGCGACCTTAGTACAATAAAGATCTTCATTCTGAATAGCGACCTTAGTTTTAAAAATAAATTGATTGTCATTTTTCAGAGAGTAAAAGCTAGATTTTGGTAAGTGTTAGAATACTGCTCATTAAAGGTCGCTAATCACATTAGCGGCCTCATATATACTAAGGTCGGTAGTGGGAATAGCGACGACAAACAAAAAAATCAAAAAAATTAAAACATAGGTTGTTATTCCCATTACTGACATCGAAAATGAAGATGCCGCTATTGGGAATAGCAGCCGCTGCTGATGTGGCACATAGTAGTCCAAAAGTGCTAATAGTTTGGAAACTGGCCCAAAAACGCACTCTAATTAGTAATTACCCCCCCCCCCCCCCCCCCCTACACACACACACTTTTTATTGTGCTGTATATTTTTTTGGTTTAATGTTTTTTTTTGTCGTTGCATTTAGGAAAGTTGAACTTAACATCCCCAAGTTCAATTTATCATCATCATGCAAGCTTTTTTTCTGGTGAACAAGAGGTCGGAATTTTATTGAACAATAAGAGGTCGGAAGTTCGAATCCTGTTTAATATGTACATGAAATAAGTGTGGGTTTGTGTGTAGGGCTATAGTGGAGATGACAAGTTTTTTTTTGTTGAAGAAAAGGTGGAGTATGGCCACCCTGTTTCATTAATAAGGGGTTAATAAAACAAACTCAGAGTACTGAGCCAAATACAAGATCCTACAGTCAAATCAAAAGTACATAAACTTCACCCCAAACATGGGGGGTAGGACAAAAGAAGAACAGAATGAGCGCAACATACACGCGTCTGAACAAAATACATCATATCTCACCAACAAACCCTAAGGCAGTGGGGATCTACAGTAAAAGGACAATCTAGTAGTCAGTCGATCGTCAGGCCTATCTGGACTTCATCATCATCAATGTCGTCAACTTGGAATACGCTTGCTATCCTCCCTCTGGGACCTGCTGCTGCCACATTCGCCCAAAATGAAAGAAAATGCATAATGTGAGTCAAATTACCAGAAATATTATTACAAGTTTTGCGAAAATAAAGATTACTCCTGTCTAGGTATAGAACCCAGGTCGTTGCGACGATAGCGATATACCACGCTTCTCTCATAGTTCTTTTTTCAGTAGCAAATTTTGAACCTACCCACAGATCCTCGTACACAGTAGGATACTGATTCGTCCCCATGGCGCTGAGTACCTCAATGAGTACCGCTTTGCTCCTAGGGCACTGTAGAAAAATATGGTCTCTAGTCTCTAGGTCAGCGTGGCAGAACCCACAACAAGAATCCACGTTCAATTGGCATTTAATGAGGTTTTCTCTAGTCAAAATCGCATCATTCAGCACCGGCCATAAGAAGACTTTGATTTTCAGTAGAGCTTTCGTCCTCCAAATGACGCCTGACCACTTTGGGGTACATCCCCTAAAGTGGATTCGGTTATATAGAGAGCGCACGGTGAACGAGCCACTCTTTTCCTTACCCCAAGACTTCTTGTCTGGACCCTGAGAGCAACTAATTTCAGTGTTGGTTATGTAGGTCTGAAGTTCCTTGAGCTTAAGCTGAGAGCCCGGGTCCAACGGTTGTTTAAAGGTTGGATTCCAGGCACCTCATTTCCAGGTTGCGGCCACCGTGCAGTGTGGTTGAGACGCATGATCATATAGATCGGGGAACAGAGCTCGAAGTGTGTGATTACCACATCACTTTTCCCACCAGAATCTGGTGAGTCTGTCGTTACCGATATTTGATGTCACACCGCTAATGAATGATTCGTAGGCCTTAGCTATGTTTCTCCAGAACCAAGAAACACGTGGTCCTACCCTGAACCCCAAATTTCTTGTTCCATTCTCATGCAGGTATCCCTGAACAAATTTTTGCCACCCTTCTCCATTGGGGTGGAAAATTTCCACCACCATTTACCCAATAGGGCAAGATTCAAATCTCGAAGATCAATAATACCTAGTCCTCCGTGTATCTTTTTCATGCATGCTTTCTCTCATCTGATAAGGTGGTAATCGCCTCTATCTGGGTTTGTCCCTTTCCACAAAAAATAAAAATTGTTTTCGAGTCCGGTCAATTCTCTGAATCACCCATCACGGCATTTCAAAGAAGGACAAATAATAGGTTGGAAATTTTTGAGAGGACTGCGTTAATGAGCATGACTCTCCCTCCCAATGATAGGGCTTTACCTTTCCACCCTGTAAGACGGTTCTCCACCCGGTCAATGATGGGTAGCCAATCGACCTTTTTGAGTTTCCCGGATCTTAGTGGCAACCCCAGGTACTGAATGGGGAAACTCTCGGTGGAACAGTTGAGAATCGTGGCATGTTCTAGTGCCTCCTCTGTAGTCATGGCAATGAGAATGATAGCAGCTTTGTGGAAGTTTACCTTGAGGCCAGACCTGTAACACCCCGTAATTTTCAAAGGGTATAATATATATAGATATAGATATAGATATATATGAGATATGGCTGTTGGTGATATAATACATGAATGGCATATGGTAAATATATGTTCAAATGGTATTAGGTGGGGGGACCCACGTGAAATGAAAACAACAGCAAAGGTTGGTTGTGCTTTCATGTGGAGGTGACGTCACCACTAGGGTGACGTGGCCACTAAGTGGGGGCCACCCGAGGGTTAAATGTTAATAGCCTTCGGCTGTACACAGTATTGAGAAAGAGATAAAAAAAGTTAGTCCCATATCAGTTTTCAAACATAATAAAATAATATATAAATATAATAGCCTATGATCAAGAGTCACCAATCCGGTTAACCACCTTTTGAGAGGCAGTCTGCGGTGGGCAGTTGTACTATACTATAATTAATTTGTCTTATAAATTGTATAAATTGTCTGAGCTAGGGGCAGGGGCGTTACAAAATGGTGTCAGAGCCGACTTTCGACACCGGATGTGGGGCATGTCTATATAGTCGGGCGGAGGATTCCGGGACTATAGACCCAATCGGGAGGTGTACTCCGGAACTGTGGTGAACCATCAATTAAATCCGGGACTGTTATTGATCGGGCGGTGGATTCCGGGATCATAATAGTCGGGCGCGAGGACGCTGATTTCTGAAGGGGAGTGTGTGTAACACTCCATAGGCCCACGTGAAATGAAAACAACAACAAAGGTTAGTTGTGCTTTCATGTGGAGGTGACGTCACCACTAGGGTGACGTGGCCACTAAGTGGGGGCCACATAGGGGTTAAATGTTAATAGCCTTCGGCTGTACACAGTATTGAGAAAGAGATAAAAAAGTTAGTCCCATATCGGTTTTCAAACATAATAAAATAATATATAAATATAATAGCCTATGATCAAGAGGCACCAATCCAGTTAACCACCTTTTGAGAGGCAGCCTGTGGCGGACAGTTGTACTATACTATAATTAATTTGTCTTAAAATTGTATAAATTGTCTGAGCAAGGGGCAGGGGCGTTACAAGACCAAGCCTCAAAGCTATATAGTATCCCTTTGAAGACAGTTGTTTTCCCGATGTTGCCATTTCCAAATAGAAGAGTGTCATCTGCATATTGGAGGATTGAGCAGCCTTGGCGATTGGCTCACATGGCCACTGGTGCGACCCAACCTGCTCTACTGTAGTTAGCCATCATGGACCGAAGTACGTCTGCCACGATGGTGAAAAGGAGGGGAGAGAGTGGATCTCCTTGTCTAAGGCCCCGTTTGCAGGAAAATGGGTGTCCCGATACCCCATTCACGAAGATTTTAGTTCTGCTGGTGGTAAGACATGAGTGGATCCATTTGATCCATCTATCCCCAAAACCTCTTCCAGCCAGCGCTTCCAGAAGACAATCCCATTCAACCGAATCATAAGCTTTCTCGAAATCCAGCTTCAGGAGGTAGCTCTTAGCGTTCGACATGTGGCAGTGGTGGATGGTTTCTTTAGCCGTGGCCATACTGTCCTGAATACAACATCCTTTAATGAACCCCGTCTGATCGTGACTAATGAGACCATCCATCACCTTTCCCAGTCTGTTCGTGAGCGTCTTGGTAATGATCTTGACAGAGCAGTTAAGAAGACTGATGGGATGGAAGTCTCCCACCTGCCGGGAGTCTTCTTTCTTAGGGATCAGCACAACCTCCGCAAAATTAAATCTGCCTAATTTGAGCTTATGGTAGTAGAAATCAGCGAACACCTTCAGCAAATCGTCTTTGATTCCTTCCCAGAATGTCTGATAGAAGAGTATCGGGAAGCCATCTAGACCTGGGGCTTTGTCCTTTCCAAGTTGCTGGACTGCCCCCCAGATTTCGTTCTCCATGAAGGGTGCTTCTAGGGATCGCCCCATAAGGTCGGGGTTGCTCGTCGGAACCTGCCAGAATTCTTGGTGGAGAGGGACTTTTAGGGCCGCTTTGCGTCCAAATAGGAGTTTGAAAGTGGATTGGAATGCCATTCTGATATCCTCGTCGCATTGGATCATTCCCAAGTCTAAGTAGATCGAGTGAATAAGGTTAGATCTACGCCTGGCACTGGCTACACGATGGAAGAATGCTGTGTTCGCATCTCCCTCTTTGAGCCACGAAATTCTGGACCGCTGCTACCATTTGATTTCCTCAAGCCTATAGATTTGATCAATTTCCTATCTGAATTGTAGCAACCTATTCCGCTCTTCCTGTAGCAGGTCCCTTGTTTCTTCAAGCTTCTCAAGTTCCTTAATACTATCAAGCAAGGCTTTTTTTGCCCTCCAAATCAGCGCAAATCTGGTCTGGTTCCATTTTTTGAGCGTGCCCCTAAGTCTTCTCATTTTCTCACACCAAATAGCAGTTGCTTCAGTCCTATTAGTTAGACGGGACCAGCTCTCGCAGACCATGTGATGGAAACCTTGGATTTCTAACCATGCTCTCTCGAATCTAAACTTTGGTGTTCTCCTGGGTAAGACAAGATCATAGGTACATGACCCGAGGTGGGTTTAGGTAGTGATTTAGCCGAATCCAACGGGAACTTGGTCTCCCAGTCAGTGGAGATCAAAATCCTGTCAAGTTTAGCTAAAATGGACAGCACTTGCATGTTTGACTAGGTGTCACGCCCCGCTTCCCAAAATACGGAATACGAGTGCGTGACGAAGCCCAGCGAATGATCTTAACATCATTCATAAGCTGTATGATCGACTCAGCATCACAACAAGAATATAACAAGATATATATATATATATATATATATATATATATATATATATATATATATATATATATATATATATATATATATATATATAACCAAGCATGCATGAATAATTTATTAGCAACGGAAATAATTGAAAATATAATAATAACATCCAAATAGTTTCAAGTCTGAATCAAGTTAAAACTCGGGAACATCAGCCCGTTACAAGTTCTTAAATTTGCAAGAATTAGTAATCCAAGAAAACAAATAATTCAAAGAATAAATTTTCTAATCAAGTCATTTCTTCACTTGAAGGCTAAAACCTTTGCTCACCAATTCCAACGGGTAGCTCGTCTCCAAAGTCTGCTTAATAAATATAAAAAGGAAAAATAGGGAAAAACAAGAGAAAATGCCCTTAGTGCAAGCTAGGGCCACAAATAGTAAAAACGAGTACAAATAATAGGAAACAAGAATTGGAATCAAGAATATAATAGGGTTTACAACAAGTAGTAGGGATTCAAGAACTAACTAGTAGGAAGGTCAACTCAAGAGACTAGATTGGGTAAACAAACACTAATGGTGAAGCAAGTGACAAGTGTACATGTAGGGGTATTTAACCTCAAGTGACAAGTATCTAGTAAGTGTCGGGTGTCAAGTTGTCAAGTCTAGCATCAAAGTTTTATTTCAAGTGTCAAGCCTTAAGTAACAAGTTGTCAAGTATCAAGTAACAAGTTATCAAGTATCAAGTAACAGGTGTCATGTTCAAGTTTCATGTTCAAGCCTTGTAATTATTACTATCTAGGTAGCACTTCATGCATCCATACTTTTACTATATGGTTGCTACAGTCAAAACAATTTCGTTTAGGCCTAGTAATGGAGTCCATAGGGCGGCGTACTCAGGTATCAAGTATCAAGCAAGTGATCAATCATGGACTCTAAGGGTGGCCCCCATAGGCTCTAGAGGTGGCCCCCGTCACCCATGACATGGCACTTAGTTTTACGTGGCACTTAGTTCCATGTGATCTCAAGTATATATCCTGTAATCATATAATGGGCTCTAGAGGTGGCCCCCGTCACCCATGACGTGGCACTTAGTTTCATTCACATAAAATTTTGGGAAATACGGGCCCCCTTCCGAGTACACTTACCTATGTTGTCCACTCTATAGTCCTTCCCTCAAACCCCGGCTTGTTACATTTGTTCAGGCAGAATTGTGTATTTGGGTTTATACATGTGAAACAGGGTTGAAATAATGAAAATTAATTCTAAGAAAAATTGGGAATGTCCTATAGGGTGTCCAGCAACTACATATGAAGTTTCATGTCCAACTCTTGCTGTTTACATAGCTAAATTAATTCGCAAAGTAAATGTGTGCAGCAGTTTTTGCGAATCTGTGCCTACCGACACAGCTGCAGTAAAACTGCAATAACTCCTAGACCGTAATTCCAAATTCAAAAATTTTGGAGTCTATCGACACCTAGACATCCAGATCTACATTTTCTATTCAGGGCTCGGGTCCATATTCTAATATTAAGGGGGTCGAAACAGCAAAAGAAGATTCAGGACAGCAACATGTGGGAATAACTTACTATTATAGATTTCATGGAAATTTGTTATTAGGCGTCTAAGTTATGGTGAGACATAAATACATGATATTGGTGGTCCAACCAGCAAGTAATAATTATTTTCCAAGTCAAATGGTTGCAAGTTCATCAAATACAAAATATACCATGTGTCTACAAATTTAGGGCTCCTTAATCTTATGTGTTCATGTATTTAGGGGATAAAAGAGTCCAAGTAATTATGATTTAATACAATGAAATTTTTGTGACTCTTAGAATTATGAAATTTTGGGGTTTTGTAGAACCCCGTATTTTCAAATATTATTTTAAAGATTTGAAAATGAATTAAAATAATTTTCTGGAGATTTAATAGATATTTTCTAAAGAGTTATCTTTTACACGTGCAAATACTTTCTTGAGAAGTTCAAAGTCAAATTTTCTTTATGGAAATTCATTATTTAATATTTGGAATTTATTTATTATTTTTCTAGATTTTTCTGAAATTAATTGGATCTATTTGCAAATTTTGAGAAAAGAAGGACCTTTTTGCAAATTTGTCATTTTTAGAGGTTAAAATGTAAAATGTATTTTCTGGATGTTTTGAACAGTAACGGTTGAGATTAGTGAGTATATTTTACTTTTAAATCCTAATTTAAATGATTTTTATTGAGTTTCCAAGAATAGAGCTATATATATGTAAAGTTATATTTTGGAAGGACTATTTTGCAAATGCGTTCTAAAACCCTAAATCATTATTTCAGGCCTATATAAGTGGGTGTGCAGCCGTCATTCGCTGCACAACATTATATTTTGTGATTTTTGAGGATCAAGAGGAGGATTTTGGATCTCGCAAAAGGGAGACTTTCTTGTCAGATCTTTTCATTTCTAAGGTGAGTGATGTGAACTTTGTTTTGTGATTTGATTTATGTGAATGATTGTTTTGTTGTTTGTTTGACATGTATGTTTACTTGGTGTATTTCGTATGAGAACGATGCAATGGTTATTATTGTATTATGTATGTGAAATCTTTGAACGTTTAGTAGATCTTGATTGAAGAATTCTTTATTGCTTGAAAACATGTTCAAGATTTGAGTATGGTTATGATAATAAGGGATTGGATGGATGAACATCTGGATCTTGTGCTTACAAATCAGATTTTGGTTTTGAGTTGTGGAAGAAAATTCAGTATTGAGAAATCCTAATGGAAGAATTAGGAGTTAAGAACATGAGAATTAAGTTTTGAGATATTGGATGATTTGAGTAATGTATTCACAATGAGGATTATTTAAGATTGTCGTTTTACCTGAATACAAATTATTTTAGTAAACGATGATTGTTTGTAGGCCGACAGTCGACTGGTAGACCCTTTTCAGTCGACTGGTACGACCCGGCAGCTATGATCTTTAGTTTCCTTGAAAATCCGCTCTGGACAGTTGAATTAGACCCTTTTCAGTCGACCGTCACTCTTAGAATTTATTTTTCAAAGTTACCGTAGATTTTTCTCTGGTAAGTCGACTTATGACTTTTTAAGTCGACTTATAATCCCTTTTAAGTCGACTTATGACTTTGCAAGTCGACTTATAACACGTAGAATATTTCTTAAAGATTTCTGGAAGTTCTCTCTGGTAAGTCGACTTATGTTTTTGTAAGTCAACTTATGTTCTGATAAGTCGACTTATGTTTTTGTAAGTCAACTTATGTTCTGGTAAGTCAACTTATGTTTTTGTAAGTCAACTTATGTTCTGGTAAGTCGATTTATGACTTTTATAAGTCAACTTATATTCTCTGGTAAGTCAACTTATGCTTTTTATAAGTTAACTTATAATACTTAACTTATTTTCTTAAAATTACTAGATTTCCCTCTGGACAGTCGACTGGTGAGTTTTGCAGTCGACTGTAGACACTTAGATCCTACTTCTTAAAGATGTTAGTTTTCACTCTGGACAGTCGACTGGTGACCTTTTGCAGTCGACTGGTACTGATACTTTTCTAAGGTGTTTTGATGTTCTTTAAACGACTATTTCTTTAAATGTTTTGGGATCTATAACCTACCCTTGTAAATGTTATCCTTCTATAGAACATACGTTTTCAATATATTTTATAGTTGTATTTGGATTCTGGAATTATAAAAAGATTTGGGTTTGTTGAGTGGAGAGATATCTCCTTTGATCGTTTGACGATGGATTAGTGGGTTTTGGTCCTGTTGGGGTCTCTAGGAATTGAGTGGGGGTCGGGTATATTCTGCGGTGTTGAGAGTCATTGATCTCCGGGGTCGGGTATACTCTGCGGTGTTGAGAATCACTGAGAGTGATTGATAACCGGGTATCCGATCTGCGGTGTTGAGAGTGACTGATAACTGGGTATCCGATCTGTGGTTGATAGTTGGGTATATTCTACGGTATTGAGAGTCATTGATCTCCGGGGTTGGGTATACTCTGCGGTGTTGAGAATCACTAAGAGTGATTGATAACCGGGTATCCGATCTGCGGTGTTGAGAGTAACTGATAATCGGGTATCCGATCTGTGGTTGATAGTCGGGTATATTCTGCGGTGTTGAGAGTCATTGATTTCCGGGGTTGGGTATACTCTGCGGTGTTGAGAATCACTGAGAGTGATTGATAACCGGGTATCCGATTTGCGGTGTTGAGAGTGACTGATAACCGGGTATCCGATCTGTGGTTGATAGTCGGGTATTGTGACAGTGTAAAAATGGCCTGAGGCCCATCCAGGGCCCAATACAATTCCTACTCAGGAAAGCAAGAATAACAACCTGGTTCGGCTCCGGACCCCTTCAGGGTCGGCGCCGAACCTCGTGTTTGCCCTCACAGTGCCGGCTTCCTCGTACTGACGAGCCTCAGTATCCCCCGGAGTCCGATCCGGAGCAGTCCCTCAGGCCGTCCCCCCTCTCTGGCGGGGCGGAAGGATGACCTGGTGCAGCCTAGGCCATCCGATTCCCCCAGAGGCACAGAGGACTCACGATGGGCCACGTCAGCTCCAAATACCGCCAAGGGTTTCGCCACGTCAGCCCTATACCACCTGGGCCTTCTGCCACGTCAGGCCCATGGGCTTTCGGATCCAAACCCGGCCCCCAAGCGGAACCAAACCCGGTTGGGATTCTCTATAAATACTAGACCCTCACCCACCTTTTGGAGGTAATCAATCTTTTGCCACTTAAATATACCTAGTTATTGCTACTCTCTCACAGAGACTGACTAGAGCGTCGGAGGGTCCGCCACCGGGACAAACCCCGGTGTTTCAGGACCGTTTGCAGGTACACAAGACCTCGGATCCGACCCTTCCGATCCGAGCCCAACCTTCAACGTCTTTCCGAGCTCACCGTAGGCCCCAGAAGGTCAACCGAAGGTCGGCAGACGAGCGGCAATCTCCTTCAATACAAATTGAGTTCGAACTCACACCTGGTGCTTCCACACGTGCCTCAGAAATAAACAGCATCAGGTTGGCGCCGTCTGTGGGAACAGCTGCTCCAGAAGCCGATCCGACCCAGACCCTCAAAGGCCATCGACAGCCGAATCCTCATGGCATCCAAAGGCAAGGGGGCTGCTTCCTCCGTCAACCAACGGGACTCGCCCCCACCCACCAATAGAGCCAGGCCACGCCCGTCGAAACACAAGGCTCCCTCTCGGGAGTCCCAAGGGAGCGTCGGCCGGCCAGCCCAGCCCGACCTCCGGGGAATAATCCTCAACCGCAAGATTACCCGCAGCAGGAGAAGGGCCGCTTCCAACCCGGCCCCGAACCGCCCGAGGCCAAAGTCCGAGGTACGCAGACCCGCGCTCAGCCGAGTCGGAGGACAACCCTCGGACCGACCAAACCGGGCCGAAGGAGCCCCCGTCACTCACAAGGAATTCCAAGACTTCCGAAGAGAAATGCTGGGAGCCCTCCGACGGGCCCCCAGGGAAGAAACCCTCCATTCCCAAGCAGGGTCGGACGCCGAAGCCAGCGCGTCCCGCCCTTCAACGATCCAACCAGAAGACGACGACGTACTCCTAAGGCGCCTACAAGAAATGGAGGACCGCCTCGATCACGTAGGGGACGGCGGCCAAAGAGCGCCTCAGGGGTACAGGCCTGTCCGTCCTCCCTTCTCCGCCCCAATCCTCCAAGCAGAAATACCCCGAAATTTCCGACCCCCTCAATTCGAGACCTACGATGGCGAAGGGGATCCTGCTGATCACATGGAAGGTTTCAAAACCCTCATGATGATTCACAGCGCCTCGGATCCCCTGCTCTGCCGAGCCTTCCCGGCCACCCTTCGGGGTCCTGCTCGCGAGTGGTTCTCGAAGCTCGCCCCCGGCTCCATTTACTCCTTCGACCAACTCGAGGGGAATTTTCTTGCCCATTTTGTCACTAGCCGGAAGGCCGAAAGGACCAGCGCCTCATTACTCGGGCTCAAACAGATAGAGGGGGAATCACTCAGGGTGTTCGTCCGGAGATTTACCGCGGAGGCAAGGTCGGTCTCCTCCCTCGACCCAGGCGTCGCTTCAGCGGCATTCCGACACAACGTCCGCCCCGGACAGCTGAAGGCTTCTCTGGCCAAGAGACCCCCCGTCGACTTTCCCGACCTCCTTAATAGGGTCGAGAAATACATTAGGGCTGAAGAGGCCCTAAATCCCGAAGACGCCAAGGATCCCACCGGGAAAGGGAAGCGGAAGACCGAGGAAGTCGAACCACCAAAGAAAGCTCCAAGGGACCCAGGGGCCATGAAGAAGGTCCCGCCAGTCCCCCGCTTCGAGAGGTACACCCCCCTGACGCATAACGTATCCGCCATCCTCTTGGAAATCGAAGACAAGGGCATTGTCCGACTACCCCCCCGATCTAATAACAATAAGAATCGAGACCAGCGCTTTTACTGCCGCTTCCACAGAGATCACGGGCATGAGATCGACCAATGCCGAGCCCTGAAAGACGAAATTGAAGAGCTCATTTCCAGAGGGTACCTCCGAGAATTTACCCGAGAAGGCCCACGGGATCGGCGAGACGCTAGGAACCGGAGGCAATCGACTCCGAACCCTCCTCCGAACCAGACCCAGAGTCGGGACCCCGATTCCGAGGGAGCCGCAGTTATCCCTTTTATCTTGCACTGCGTCCACGGAGGGCCGATGGGAGGTGAATCAAAAACTTCCAGAAAAGCCTTCAGCCGAGAGGTGAACGCTGTCAGAGACAACCCCTCGCCCAAACTACAATCAAGGTCGGTCTCCTTTTCAGGGGAAGACCTTGAAGGAGTCCGCCTGCCCCACTGCGATGCCCTCGTCATTAACCTTCACATGGCTAATTGTGAGGTCCGCAGGATCCTCGTCGACAACGGTAGCTCGGTGAATATTCTCTTCCTCGAAGCCTTCGAAAATCTCAGGTTACCCCGAGGCAAACTCAAGCCAGCCGGGTACACCCTGCACGGGTTCTCAGGCGTCCCTGTCGTGATAGAAGGAATTGTTACCCTCGACGTTACCGCCGGATCGACTCCTGTCAAGAGGACCGAATCCATGGACTTCATGGTGGTCAACATCAAGACGGCCTACGACGCCATACTCGGCCGGCCTGGACTATGCTCCCTACAAGCAGTGCCTTCGGCTTACCATCTGAAGCTCAAGTTCCCCACCCCTCAAGGAGTCGGCATCGTCCGAGGCAGCCAAGAAGCGGCGCGATCATGCTACATGACCACCGTCGGGGGAGGTGTGTTCCCCCTCGACGCCGAACGAGCATAGGTTATGACCCGGCTAAATGTAAATCTGCTTTTGTGTAAACCCTCATTTGTAAAAGGCTGCCTTAGCGGCCCTCCCTACCTTATGCTAAAAATATCCCTTTTTGTCCGAACCCAAATGTCTCGATAATCTCAATACAAGTCCGGACCAAAAGTCCTTCCTATAGCCCCTCTTCGATCCCTTGCGGAACGATGGAGCCAGACCTTACCTCCAACATTGCGTACTACACTACTGGCCGGAGCGAGGAAGGAAAAGGATTCTCCATTCATACCCCTTTACTCTCGTTCCAAAGAGGAAAAATAAAACGAAAGAAAAACAAGGACCGATACAAGACCGCTCCACTCATCTCAAATCAGGAAGATCAGGGCCCCTCGGGCCCAACGAGGCACGGAGAGTATTTCGGCCAAGCAACTAGGGGCCCCTCCCCTCGTTATGGTGCTCCTTGGCCTCTGCCACATTCGACTTTCCAGCCACAGAGCTCAGGGCGTCATCCGGTCGCGCCCACTGCAACAGCAGCAGCGCAGAGGGAACCCCCTCCGCCTGTCGACCCACGGAGGAAGAGAACGAGGCACCCGACATCGCCTTGTAACAAGGCATCCCCATCTCCTTATCCGCAAAGACGTCGCGGGGTAACCCCCCAGGAGAGGACCTCGGCACCAAAGTACTAAGCCCGGCCTGTCTAAGGTCCGCGCCGCCGAGCTCCCGATCCCACACCACTCTTCTCAACCGGCGCGTCTCCGCGCTTAAGACGGCGAACTTGTTCCGATAAAAGTTACAAGCCTCATCAGTGTTCCGAGCCCCCCTTCGATGACGAGCCAGTACGGCCTCCAGGACCTTAACCTTACCCCGGAGCCACGCCACATGGAAACTACGGGAGACCCACCACGGGAAGGGAAACTGCAACCTACGAAGTGAGCCAACCCGAAGCACCTAAGCGGGGAAATCCGGAAACGACTGGCATCAAAACCCATGGCAGGTCCGAATTACTTTTATATATAAGCACAAAAAGGCGGGGGCCAGTCCGCGGGAGGCAAATACAATCGAAAGGAGGAAAGAAGAAAGAAAAGCAAGACTATACATCTCGGTTTCCCTCCTCGACGCCGATCGGGCTCACAGAACGATCCTCGGCCGGGTGGTCCACGAGCCCCTCTACGGCAGGGACCTTCGGAGTCCCGTCAAGCTCCATGTCATACTCGAAGTTCGACAGATCGAGGGTCGGATAGAAATGCCTCACGTGACTGAGCGCCTTCGCGTAGCACTCATCCTGGGCGGCTATCACCATCCGCTGGCCTGCATCCGTCAGCTCTTTCCTCTCCTTGGAAAACGCAGCTAGTAGCTCCCCCTTCTCCCTGGCAAACTTCCTCTTCAAAGAGGCCACCCCCTTCTCCCACTCGGTGTCCTTGGCCTCGAGCTCCAGCTTCATCTGCTGCTCCCTCTGACGCGAACCCTCGAGCTCGATCCGCATCTCCTTCATCTCTCGTCCGCTCTTGTCCGCCCGAGCACGCTCTTGTAACAGGGACGCTTCGTAGAGATTCTTTACATTAGCCCCCTGCATACAAGCCTGCGGCCGAAAGAAACGGATTAGAAGCAAACTCCTAAGGCAAGACCAAACGGAGAGGGGGAGGTCGACGAGCTTACCGACACGGTGGCCTGCGCCAGGCGCGTGAATGCCACCTCCACGGGCTCGTTCTCCATCATCTGGCGATCGCGAGGCGTTGCCAACTTCTCCACCACCTCTACGGCCTGGGCTTCCTCGGTCAGACAGTCGCTCATCCGAACCGACCAGTCCGGCACCCACCGCTGCCGCAACAACTCCACCACCGGGTCCTCCTCCTCGACCCCTACCAAGGGACCTTTCCCCTTGTCGAGATCGGACGCCCTCGCCGGGCCCTTACCCCTCAAAGAGGCACCCCTCTTGCCTGTCTCCGAACGAGTCCTCTTAGCCCTCGGCTCAAGCAGTACCTCCGAGATAACAAGGGGCAGCTCCCTCGGCCTCTTCACCGCCTTCTTCTTCTCGGCATTTTCCTTCTTCATGACGAGCCGCCTTGCTTGGATTGATGCCTCATCCATATCTGCAGAAAAAGCCATTAAGGGCAATGAGCAAGAATGTACGAAAGGATCGAGGGAAAAGAAACAACTACATACGGAGAACGGCGGGGCTCAGTCCAACGCTCGCCAGGCGAACCTCCGTCACCTTCGACCAATTAATACTAGGGGACAAACGAAGACGCTCGACAAACCCCCACTCCTCGACCGTCAGATCCCCCTGCCCCGGCGCAGGATAACTCGGCTTGGAGTAATTCCATCGAGTCGGAATGTCCCAGGGCCCTTCACTCCGGATCACCAGATACCTTTTTCTCCAGTCCTTAATAGAGTCAGGATGGCTATGAACAACCTTCCTCCTGCTCCGGGGGGAGATGTAGTAAACCCCCTCGGCTGCCGAACAAAACATCAGCATCGCTCGGAACACGTTCAAGCACAAGGGTACCCGTTGTTCCTCGCACCTCAGTACAAAGCTGATTATCTGCTCCCAAGAGTTCGGCCCATACTGCATCGGCGCCAAGGAGGCCCAGTTCAACACTTCCCGAACAAACGGATGGACCGGCAGCCTCAGTCCAGAAATAAACGCGTCCACGGGGAAGACACAATACCAAGCAGACAGGGGATCGGTTGGGCGAAGAGTAGAGCTCGGCAGCATCAATTCGAAACTAGGACCTATGTGGTACGCCAACTGCAAGACTTCCAAATCCCCGCCGTCCAAGGCGGTCAGAATCGCGTCCATCAACACTCTCGGCCGACTCGGCGAAGAGGCCTGCACACCAAAGAGCTCCTGGTCGGACAGGTCGTCAGGATATTGACGGAAATGCTTCGGTTGCGCGGACGAACCAGTCCCCTGGCTCGAGCCACCGGTCCCCAACCCTACCTTCCTCGGAGCCTTCTTCCTCTTCTCAGAGCGCTCCGACGAGGGAGTGAATAAGGGCCCCCGACTAGTCAGCATGGAACTCGAGCCTGCCCCCGGAACCGTGGATCTCCTTACAATGCCGCCCTCGCCTCTCTCACCCTCGGTAGCCGGCTCCAAAACACGGACGTCGTCCGAACCGTCAGTCGCTTCCTCCGACTCACTGCTCTCCACCACGAAGGAACGACGGGAGCGCGACCGCCTCGCACCATATGCCGCCTCCTCAACCACCGGTTCCTCCCACGAGACCGTGTCAGAAGACTCGTCAACATACACTGACTCCTCCTCGAGTACGGGCTCCTTCCAGGACGTCGAGTCAGAGATAGGCTCCACCTCCCCCCGAGACGTCGACGCTGATGAGCCGGACTGAGCCCTGTCCATCTATGCCTAGGCCAGGTAGACTTGCTAACTCACCTGGGGTCACTCCGGAAGGGCAAGTCTGGTACAGCAAGACGCGAAGATGAGCGCTGAAGTGTTGAAAAATTTTATTTTTAAAGAGAAAGGAATGGACAAATAGGGGAGAGGGGGGACTATTTATAGGAGATAGAAGCGACTCCTCGATTCCCGCGAATACTGTTCACCTATCCAACATGCAACTGCCGCCTAAGAATTCGCGCCACATCCTCAAAACGTGCGACGCTGACATCATCCATTAACAGGCGGGCAGCCAGTCAAGGAGGCCAGCGTGGAAGAGGTATTCGGAAGAGGAAACATTTTTATTTTTAAGATTTAAAGCGCCGTCCTCAGACAGACGCCCCGGGCTCCGAGACTGGGTCGGTTCCCCTTTCACCCGCGAGCAGCTCGGGGCTTACAGCATCATCGGCCGAAGACCCGAACTGTTCCCGGGTGAGACAGAAACCGCCTCAACCTGGAGCCCTATTGGGACACAGAATAGTCAGCCTCCGATCGGAGAACTACTCCTCTACCCGGGGCCCAAAGCTTCAAGACGCCCCCCTCGGAAAGCACACCGGTCAAAAGCAGATCAACACCCGAAGGCCGAAAGAAGTGCTCCATTCCGAGCCAGTTGATGCAACTGCAAAGGCCCAGCCTGCTCCAGCAACCGAACCCTCGCAGTTGCAAACAACCGGCCCGGAACGCCCCTCATCCCTCTCGGAAGGATAGAACCTCCGCTATTACAGACGGCTCACCCTTCGATGTTCGGCCGTTATCCCTCTCGCCCGGACCCCCCCTGGATCTGACCGCCGCATCAGGGCCATCAGATCCAAGAGAAGATCGGGCGACAAAGAAACTACCTCTCCGACAAAACCGGGGGCAAGAATTTGCAAAAAACAGGCGTCCGCCGAAGCAGACACCTTTAGGAGCCAAACAGACCACCTTTGCCTGGATTTGAACCACAACGAGAAAGGGGGAGGTGGGTACTTATAAGCCCCCCCCAGGGGCCAGCCATTATGATGTGGGGAAAACCAAACGACGGAAGACCATGCGCCATACCGTTATTTAGCGGCGCCATTAACGCACCTAGGAAATGGGAATCTTGCACAGGTCCCAAGGCGCCCCCCAAAAAATGCTTCGCGAAAACAACGGACCACGCTACTCAGAACAACCCCAAGGCACAGCGGTTCGCCCCATAACGGCCCGTAACTCCCCCTCACCAGCTCGAGGTCCGGTCTGGCACCAGGATACTCTTCTCAGGAAGAAACAACGGCTCGCTTTCGCCCTCACCGACCCGTAATCCCTCGCCGGCTCGAGGTCAGGTCTGGCACCTGGGTACTCTCCTTCAGGAGATCCACCGGCTAACCATCACCCTTACCAGCCCATAATTTCCCCTCGTCTCGAGGTTCGGTTTGGCACCGGGGTACTCTTCTCAGGAAGAAACAACGGCTCGCCTTCACCCTCACCGACCCATAATCCCTCGCCAGCTCGAGGTCGGGTCTGGCACCTGGGTACTCTTCTTCGGAAGATCCACCGGCTGGCCATCACCCTTACCAGCCCATAATTCCCCCTCGTCTCGAGGTTCGGTTTGGCACCAGGGTACTCTTCTCAGGAAGAAACAACGGCTCGCCTTCACCCTCACCGACCCGTAATCCCTCGCCAGCTCGAGGTCAGGTCTGGCACCTGGGTACTCTTCTTCGGAAGATCCACCGGCAGGCCATCACCCTTACCAGCCCATAATTCCCCCTCATCTTGAGGTTCGGTCTGGCACCAGGGTACTCTTCTCAGGAAGAAACAACGGCTCGCCTTCACCCTCACCGACCCGTAATTCCTCGCCAGCTCGAGGTCCGGTCCGGCACCTGGGTACTCTTCTTCGGAAGATCCACCGGCTGGTCATCACCCTTACCAACCCGTAATTCCCCCTCATCACGAGGTTCGGTCTGGCACCGGGGTACTCTTCTCAGGAAGAAACAACGGCCCGCCTTCACCCTTACCAGCCCGTAATCCCTCGCCAGCTCGAGGTCCTGTCTGGCACCCGGGTACCCTTCTCAGGAAGGCTCAATGACTTACCATCCCGTTTTTACAACCATGAGCACTCCTCCACGGCTAGCTCCCGCACCCCCTGCAGGAGTGGGGGGCTTGTGTGACAGTGTAAAAATGGCCTGAGGCCCATCCAGGGCCCAATACAATTCCTACTCAGGAAAGCAAGAATAACAACCTGGTTCGGCTCCGGACCCCTTCAGGGTCGGCGCCGAACCTCGTGTTTGCCCTCACAGTGCCGGCTTCCTCGTACTGACGAGCCTCAGTATCCCCCGGAGTCCGATCCGGAGCAGTCCCTCAGGCCGTCCCCCCTCTCTGGCGGGGCGGAAGGATGACCTGGCGCAGCCTAGGCCCTCCGATTCCCCCAGAGGCACAGAGGACTCACGATGGGCCACGTCAGCTCCAAATACCGCCAAGGGTTTCGCCACGTCAGCCCTATACCACCTGGGCCTTCTGCCACGTCAGGCCCATGGGCTTTCGGATCCAAACCCGGCCCCCAAGCGGAACCAAACCCGGTTGGGATTCTCTATAAATACTAGACCCTCACCCACCTTTTGGAGGTAATCAATCTTTTGCCACTTAAATATACCTAGTTATTGCTACTCTCTCACAGAGACTGACTAGAGCGTCGGAGGGTCCGCCACCGGGACAAACCCCGGTGTTTCAGGACCGTTTGCAGGTACACAAGACCTCGGATCCGACCCTTCCGATCCGAGCCCAACCTTCAACGTCTTTCCGAGCTCACCGTAGGCCCCAGAAGGTCAACCGAAGGTCGGCAGACGAGCGGCAATCTCCTTCAATACAAATTGAGTTCGAACTCACACCTGGTGCTTCCACACGTGCCTCAGAAATAAACAGCATCAGGTATATACTACTTGTACCTTTTTCCTTCTATTGCACCCTATTACATGAAGACGTTAAGGGCTTGCACCGGACCTATTTAGAATGGGATGCATAGACTCCGACAAGTACGCATTAGAGAGTCAGCATATAGAAATTGTGTTTTCTTGACTTGGTTTATGCATGTGTTTTCCTATTTTATGCAACTACCACTTAGTTAAGCTACACTTGATGTTTTCATGTTTTCCTGTCATTTCTTACTTCACAATACATGTTTAGTATATGTTTCTCTCGTTCAGTACATGTTGTTTAAGAATCCATGCTTATTGTTTATTTATGTTGTTGCTTGTTTATGTCACTCACACCATTCATGGCTGACCCCTTTAGTTTTGGGGTTAGGGATCATCTCTAGCCTCAGGTGTTACAGGTTGTTGCTTAGAGTTTGGAGGCTGGGATGCTTGAGATAGTTTTGAGATAATTGAGCTTTTGTGTAAAACTTTGTAAAAAGAAGTGCTGTAAAAAGAAAGTTGTAATTCAAGGTGTTTTGTATTTTCCGCTGTGTTGTAAAGATTGATGTAATAAAAGTTTGGAATAAAATTATTTGTGTTTTTGGGCTATGTGTACTATTACATTGAAGTTGATGCTGGGTTTGTGCCACGTATTTTCTAAGATATCATATTAGAAATTCGGGGCGCTACAGGTTTAATATTGATCAACAACGATAGTTAAGGAGGAGTCACAATTCTAACTATTTGTAGTATTTATCAAGGGGTGCTTGTACTAGAATGAAAATATGTACAAGTAGAATACTTGCCTTAATTTGACGACGATTAGTTCCACTTGTAGTAGAAAGTTGGGTTGAAAAATCCCGGAAGAAGTCTCCCAAAAGCACGTGCGAAGATCCAATAGAAGAACCCAAAAATTCCCACATCGGATCGCCAAAACAGCGAACAGCGAACTGGGATTAGCTGCGCCCAGAACACGGGACAGCGAACACGACCAATGGTTGAGCTCCTTCACAGCGGATCCCTCCCGAACAGCGAACAGCGGATCTGGGATTCTCTGTGGACGAACACGGAACAACGATCACGGGCGCAAATCTTGGCGCGATCCTACGGTCGAGATCTGATCCTGCCCTTTTCCCTTTTCTTCTTCTTCTTCGTTCGCTTCTTCGACGATCACAGAGAGAGAGAGATGTGCAGGGGTTCTTCGATGGTGGCGCTACGTCGAGGTGTGACGCGGCGACGGGGTAGCACGGCGGTGACGGAGCGACTGCGACTGACGGCGCGACGTCGAGGAGGACGACGCGACTCTGTTTGGGTTCAAAGAACAGGGGAGGAGTTTGGGGAGTGTTTCGGTGGTGTGTGGCGACGCGACGGAGGTGTAGAGGTGGTCGAGGGGATGTGTTGGAGGCGGCGAGGTGATGGTGCAATGGTCGGAGGTGGCGAAGTGGGTTCCGGAGTTGGGGATGGCGAAAGGTGGATGGTGGGTTCGAGAGTTTGGGTTCGATGGATGGGGAGATGGCGGAGGCGACGGTGATGGAGGTTGTGGTGGTGCTGTGGGTTGATGAGGAGCGGGGTCGAAGGCGATGAGGGGACGAGTGGAGGGCGATCGGAGTGGGTTTGGTTGGCGCTGTGCGAAATCGAAAGAGAAGGAAACGGATGAAGGAGAATAGTAGCGGCGGGTGGTTAAGGGTTTATACAGTATTAGGGTTGGGATTAGGGTTAGGGTAAGGTTATATAGTAGGGTTTCGGGTTTGATGGGTTTTGGGTATCCGTTTCAAATAGGGCCCAACAGGAGAATTGGTCAAAATGTATCAAAATGAGGATTAAAAAGATAAATGAGAAGAAATAGTCAATTCTTCATGAAGAACGACACAAAGTGCATACAAATGAATTCGATAAAAGGACCAAAAATTGAGTCGAGACAAAAATAACAATTTTATTCAATCTAAAACAAACTACAGGATCTCAAATAGATGAGAGAGTACAATGAGGCAAAATACAGTATAAAACACAAATACGGGGAAATAGGAGTTACACTAGGTGAAAAGCCTATCAGTGACAGGAATGTCAACCAATTCGAGGTCTGTGATAACCTTGTTGAACGCTTCCCTATCCGAGTCTGTGGTCCCTCTGCCTCTGTGTTCAGAGGCGAATCTAGTAATGTTAAAATCGCCCCCACCACCCAGGGGTGTGGCCAACGAGCCTGTGCTCTAAGTTCTGTCCAGAAAGTCGTCCTAGAAGTAAAAGTATGCGGACCATAGACCATAGTAACTGATTGAGTCCACAGGTCGGCTTTACGCTGGAGCAAGACCGAGATTGAAAATTGCCCGTAGGTCTCATCTTGGCAACAAAACATGTCAGGGTTAAAGCCAAGAGCAAACCCCCAGATGCCCCTACAGATGGGCACATCCTCCATTCAGAGATTCGATTCCCCCCCCCCCCCACAACCTACTCAGTCTAGATATATGTGTAAGTTTGGTCTCTTGAAGACCCACAATGTTAGCTTTTGATTTAGCAATGACCTCCTTAACCATTTCTCGCGTGCCCCGCCTGCCCAGACCTCTAACGTTCCAAAATAGAATCTCCATTAACTACGTATATGCAAGGGAATGTGACTCGATTTGGAAGTCGAGTTTGAAATAAGGCTAACCCTATCGTTCTCCCAACCCCTAATCTTATTGAGTAGGAACGCATTCCGATTGGTATCGCCAACCGCAAGACCACAGATTTGGCTAGACTAAAGATATCAGAATCAGACATGAAATTAAAAATAGATGCTAACAAGGAACGCGTACCTCCATCGCTAATCTTAGCGGATTTAGCTGCCCCGCAATCTTAAGATAATCGTTTAGGGACTCTTCAATAACCCTCTTAGCCACTTTCTGTACTCTAAAACCTTTGTCGCAGCGAGCAGGGGCAGGGACGACGGGTTGTGTGGGGGGGGAGACTGGATGGTACAAAATCAGAAGATATGTCCACTGCCTTGTCAGCGAACTCTTCTGACTCCAAAGATTCCTTATCAGAACAGATAAGATCATCTTCGAGGTTTAGTCTCCCATCTCGATCATCCTCCTCAATGTAGTTCTCTATATGTTAGCTGTCCTAACAATTCCATGACTATTTGTGGCACTTGTGTACTTGGGTTGTTGCAACTTGTTCAACAAAAAAATGGGCTTTCCCAAAAACGAATTTGCCAGCTCCATATTGGACCCCTCATTAGGCCCACTGTTCACAACTTTTGGCGTTGCGCTCGAGGGGGGCCACATGGATGTGCCACGTGTCCCCTCTTCAACGGTAGGCGCTTCCAACGAAACGAGGAGCTCCGAAAAAGACGCTTTCGGTGGATTTGAGGCGTCTCCTTCATCCGCTCTGTTTCTATCCCTTTTTTGTTCCTCTTCTCTAAGAATGCCTCTTTTCTCATTCGAAACCATTTCCACGGTTACGATCTCTCCTTCTTTCGTCTTCTTCCCCAAAGTAGCTCCATTTACCTGGAGCTCCCCTCCAAAAGTTCCCACCTTTTCTATTTCTCTCATTAGGACCTGCTCGTCTTCTAAAAAGCTGCCTCTTTTATTGATTGGAACCACCCCGTTTGTTTCGATCGAGCCCTCGTTCGTCCTCTTTCCCAAACTAGCACCCTTTTGCAACTGCTCTCTTTCCAAAGCTACCAACTTTTTTTTTGTGAACAGCTCTGTCTGTTGGCAGAGTTGTGGGTCATATGCTCCCCTCGAGGCCTCTCCTTAGTAGCTGGTAGGGGTTGACTTCCTCTTTGAGCGTTTTTTCTGATGGAGGTTCCAAGGCTGGTTTGTGGGTCTACAAACCTTGCCTTTTTTGGGCAAGCCCGTTGGACCACCAGTGGGTGAGCCTCTTGACCGTTGGGTTTTTGGGTGTGGCCTTGCCGCAACGCGTCAGAGTTCTCTGAGGTTTAGTATTCGCTGTCGCCTTACCTTGGCACTCCTCCCTACCTCTAGCAGCTCTGATGACTTCACGGTGTGCACGCTCAATTTCGTGGGCTCCGTCGATGGTGAGGTCCCACTCTGGCGAGACCACCTGCTTGTAGGAGCGGCCATCTCTGAGTGTGGCGGTAGGGGATGAGAGAGCCAGGGGCTCCGTCTCTAGCTCCTGTTGCTTATCCAAAACAAATATGATGAGGTATGACTCCTCAAATGAAAACACCTTTGCAAATCTGGGTATTAGCGTGATATCGGGGCTTTGAATTAAGATCCTGGCGGATACTGTAGTACCCCAGATTTTTAAATAATATTTTTAAATTTTATAAATGAATTAAAATGATTTTTGGGGATTTAATAAATATTTTCTAAAAATTTATCTTTTTACACGTGGAAAATACGTGTAAATGTTTTCTTGGAAAATTCAAAATCAAATTTTTTTGGAGGAAACTCATATTATTATTAGATATTATTTGTGAATTTTCTGAATTTTTCTGATAATTATTAGACCTATTTGCAAATATTACAAAAGAAGGACTTTTGTGCAAAATTACCAATTGGAGTAAAAACTCCAGATTTTCAGATTTTTGGGCTGGGCTTGATGTCTAGTCAACTCAGGGTTAAAAATTTTACTTTTTGTTTAGATGAATTTGGTTTATTTTGCAAGTTTTGATAAAAGATGATCTTTTGCAAAATTGCCATTTAGAAGGACAAAAATGCAAAATCATTTTCTGGGTTTCTCAAGCAGTGCCGGCTGGTTATAGGATGGTTATTTTTTATTTTAAAACTCAATTAAGTTGGTTTTATTTAGTTTCCAAGTACAATGATTTATATATGTAGAGATATATTTAAAAGAGGTATTTTACAAATTTGTTTACAAACCCTAAAAACCTATATTCTGGCCTATTTAAAAGGTGGAGTGCAGTCGTCTTTTGCTGCACAACATAAAGGATTTTATTATTATTATTTCTTGGAGTTTTAAAGAGAAGATCTTAGATTTCTTGCGTAGGAGGGATTTTTCTTGTTGTTTATTAACTTCGTTTGATTTCTTCAACAAGGTGAGTGACATGTTTGTTTTGCGTTGTTTTATGTATGTTGTATGTGATGATTTATTAATTAGAAAGCATGTTAGGAGTTTGCATGAAGATATACGAATTTTTGATGAGTATATGAGTTAAAAATTGAATTTTTCATGAAAACTATGCCTTTGATGATTAAACTTTACATAGATGACTTAAGATTGTTAAGAAACCTAAAAGAAATCATGGACATGCTATTTGTGTTATATACTTGCTGATTTGAATATATATATATTGAATTGTTTGGTGTAATTGCAAGAATTGAACAAAAACCCCACCTTTACTGTGAATATGTATGTATACACTCTGTCAGTATCTTTTGATGTGCAAACTTAATTGTGTACATGTTGTAGTGCTTGAATCCATGAGTATGTTGTTTTGTTATCATATTCTTGCTAATTCAATTGAATATAACAAGTGATATGCTGAAAAAGTGCACAAAGTAAGTAGAATAGGGTTCCTCACTGTGAGTATAGGTATATAAACTTTGTTTTGGATTTTGATGAACTAAACCTGATTAAAAACATGTTGTGATTGCATACATTTCATGGGCAACTGATGTGAGGGGTTGCATACGTGTCTAATGAATTACAAGAGGGGTTTATGGATAAAAAATAAAATAAAATAATCAAGTTTTGAAGTTAGGGGATTGGGTATCAGCTTTCGGATCTGATTGGTATGCTGACCAAATCTGAGTTTTTGTGTTTTGGTGAAATTTGATCTAATCAGAGTTGATAGTGTATTGAGATGGTTTTGAACTTAATACTACATATATATAATGGAATTTTGAAGTTTACTAACGCACCAAATGCACGCACATACACATCCTTATTCCTAAATACATTTTCCATTGGCTTCTCATCCAAATTTACCTTTAAATAATGTGTCAGAGACTATTGATCTTGTAAACAAAAATGGATCTACACAATATGACTATTTATTTTGCAGTAAGAATTGTAATTAAAAGTATTCATAAACTGGTTTCAATCTTCTTTGGCGGATTTCAACAATTTCTCCACATACAGTGCTTTACATTTTTTTCTTAACACATTTTTTAGAGTTTTCAGAAGCTTCATTAAATTTCTTAATACTTTTACCTCAAACTATAATTTCACAACTTCACAGAACTTTAATAGTGGTCATTGCCCATATGATGCGGAACAATGGTTGTTGCAACCAGATAAAATTAAGGGAAATGTTCAAAAGCTAGAAGCATAAATAAAATGAGATCTGGAGCTAAAAACATGCTATCTGAAATTATGGAAATATTGAATGCAATCCAGTTCTATTATTTACGGGGTAGAGCCTTCATAAACAGTTGTAGACTACATGATTTGATATTATTCTGCTTAACTATTCAAATTCTTCTTGTTCTAGTTGGAACATTGTTTACTGCATACTTCATATTTCAGCAAAAAGAGTCTTCATCTACACCTTGCATATGGTCAATTTCAGTAAATTTGCTTACACATACATTTTCAGTATATATATATACTGAAAATATGAAGTATGTATATATATATATATATATATATATATATATATATATATATACCCAAACCTGCATATACACTATATTTTCTTAAACCTGCATATACACTTCAACTCAATAAAGGGGAATTTCTATATATCATATATTTCGTATCAATGGAAAGGATTTCTCTCTATATCAGATACTCCTATGTTCATATCAATAAAGAGACTATATGTACATCCTGCATATAGTGCAATTTTCTACATCCTGCATATAATTCAAATTTCTATATCTGCATATGCTTTCAAGCCCAATAATGTGCATCTGCTATATCCTGCATGTGGATCATTTTTTTTATATATAACTTGCACATGAATCTCATACTCAGTGAAAGGGAATTTCTAGGTCTTTTACAACCTGCATATGATTAACCTTCACATCCTACACATGATCTAATCTTTACATTATGCATATGATCGATTTCTATATATATCTGCACATGATCAATCTTCTATACTCTGCTTATGTCTCACTTCAAATCAGAAAAAAAGGGGGGTTTTCTATATGTATATCAGTTATCATATATATACTCATATTTTTCAAATCAGTGAAAAGGGTTTCTATAGATTATATACATATCTATATATATATGCTTCATAATCAGTATAAGGGATTTTCTATATATATATATACTTATTATCAGTGAGAGGGGTTTTCTTTATATGTCACTATATGTATACATGCAGATATTTTAATTTAGTAGAAGGGATCTTTTGTACATTTTCTACAACCTGCACATGTTTCAAAATTCATCCTATTACTGCATATATACTCCAATCAGTAAGGGGGTTCTTCTATGTGTCATATACACCTAAATATATATATATATATATACTTCATGTTAGTGAAAGGAGTCTTCTAAATCTTCTATGTTTTGTATATACTCCATTTTAATTTGGGTGTGTTCCACCTCTGTGAAGAGAGATTTTATTCTATAGATGTGTCAATATATATATATATATATATATATATATATATATATATATATACACACACACACACACACACTTAATTTCAGTGCAAAGAGTTTTCTATATATTATATTCATATACAAATGCTTCACTCTCCTTTATATCTGCATGTAACCAAAAACTACATTTAGTGAAAGGAGTCTTCTAAATCTTCTATGTTTTGTATATACTCCATTTTAATTTGGGTGTGTTCCACCTCTGTGAAGAGAGATTTTATTCTATAGATGTGTCAATATATATATATATATATATATATATATATATATATACACACACACACACACACACACTTAATTTCAGTGCAAAGAGTTTTCTATATATTATATTCATATACAAATGCTTCACTCTCCTTTATATCTGCATGTAACCAAAAACTACATTTTTGAAAAAGGGGATTATATACACATTGTGCACACTTTATTTTAAAAAGGGATCTTCTATATATATATTTACTCATATACAAACATTATGAATGAGTGATTTTTCTCACTGTGAATGGATTAACAATGAAATAAATGAAGTGATTATAATGAAAGATTTATTTTGAGTTGATGGTTGAGTTGTGAATCTCTAGGAGTTGAGTGAGAGTCGTGTGAACCGGCAGATGAGATTTATTGATTTAGACCTGTGGGGTCTTGGGTTTGTTGTTGTGGAATTAAGTCTGGTAGGATGCACTAACTCTAGAGAGGAGGAAATTTTGTGTTTTTTTAATAATAACCAACTAAAGGACAGGCATTAGTGGAGATGTGATGGAACTTGGAAAACGTAAGTATATGCTCTTGGTTTTGTTAGTCCAACAGATGCGTTCCAGGACTGTTTGTTGTTCTGTCTCGAAAGGACATTTGTATGTTCGCGTGTCGAGGGTCTGCAGGCCTATTCACGGAGCATGTAGGGTGCATTTGCGTATTGAGGATCGGCGGGCCTATTCACGAAATGAACCTGGTGTATCTGCACGTCGAGGACCTCGCAAGCCTATTCGTGGGGTACACAGTTGGGAGGTGATTTTTCAGTTTTAGAGCTATTCTTACATGATGCTTGCACGTCGAGGGTTGTGGTGCCTATTCGCGGAGTATTCTGGATCTTGTTTTCATCACCGTAGTAGGATCAGTTGCATAACGAGGAATTTAACCCTATAAAGTGGAGATCGTTAAGGGCTTGCACCAGACCTATGTAGTATGGAATGCATAGAATCTGACAAGTATGCATTAAAGAGTCATCATATAGCGATTGTGCTTTCTTAACTTGGTGTTATGCATGTTTGTTTTCTGTTTTCCTACACTTGACACCTAGTCTAGCTTCACTTGTTATTTTCATGCTCTACTATTTACTATCTTATGTTCCTTGATGTTTTCATGCTTTACTTATTGTTATTTCTCATTTCATTTATTCTTTCTGTTAATACATGTTGCTTATGACTCTATGCCTTATGTTTTATTTTTGTTGTTTTCTTTTGATGTCACTCATACCGTTATGGCTGACCCTTGTAGTTTTGGGGGTTATGGTTATCTCTAGCCTCATATTTTACAGGTAGGTGCTTGTAGCTTGGAATTTGGATGCATGTGCTAGAATGATAATAGAGCTTATGTAAATTGTAAAAGAAAGTGTTGTAAAAGAAAGTTTGTAATTCAAGGTATTTTGTATTCTGCTGTGTTTTGTAAATAAGTGATGTAATAAAAGTTGTAATAAAAATTATCTGTGTTTTTGGCTATATTTACTATTGCAATTGAAGTTGATGTTGGGGTTTGTGCCACATATTTATGAGATATCATATTGGAAATTCGGGGCGCTACAGATACAATCTCCGACCGCCTCACCGTCTTGTCGTCTATGTCTTCTACGGTACCAAACGCCGAGATGATCTCTTGGAGAGCTTCTTTCTACCAGAAGTGTAATGGTATATTGTGTATCCAAATCCAAAACCGTTCCCCGTTCAACAGTTCAGCTCCGAATCTTGGTGACCACGGGAAGAATTCCAACTTACAGTGCCTAAAATCCATTATGCCCATGGCTGTTACCTCAGTCATCTTCTCCGGTGATGGGAATGACACATCTTTTTAGCTACCCAATCTCTGTGAGCTCTCATCGGCCATTTTGCGTTCAAAGCTTGGAGTAGACGGTTCTCCGATGGGCACCCTGCTGCCACTTTAGCAATGGCACACCATTGGCGAAGCCATTTCTCTTCACTTTTGATTGTCTATAGGCTGTTTGCCAGTCGGATGAGAGTGGGGTTGTTTAGTGACCAGCCTCTTTTAACAGGCCGTTCGTCATCGTTGTTGGATGCCTTAACATTTGTACAAACGCAGGACATATGGCCCCATTTCATACATTTCAGGCAACGGATCTCTTTCGCACAATCCTGCCGGAGATGCCCCAGATCACCGCAATTGAAACACGACACTGGTTTGCGTTTTCCTTTCTTTTCTTCTTTCTGAGCTCTGGTTGATTTGAGGTGGAAATGCTATTTTTTTTCTTCGTTTTACTTTGCACTTCACTCCATGCCTCCTCCTCTCTCAGTTCTCTATTCCACACTGTTGTGCCCTCCATAGTAGCCACGTTCTGCAGACCCCCTTCTTGGGCTAGCTCGACGGTAGGCTTAACTGGGAGTTGAGCCGCATCAGTCTGCAATGTGGATGAGTTGGGGGGGTTGAGCAGTGGGGATGAGTTGGAGAGGGGGGGGGGGGGGGGTGGTGAGAGTAGGTTGTTTGGGAATGTGGGTGGTGGGAGCGTTGTGGTGTTCTTGGGCAACAATGGGTTTAGCATTCCAGTTCTGAGGCGGGGGAGGCTGGGGGAGATTGTGATTGTGGTAGTACCTGTAAGTCGTGGCTATGGTGGTGTTGTTTGGAGGTGGCTGGTGACCCCTGTGCCATGACCGGTGGTGGGAGGTATGGTCAAAATGCTCTTGAGCTTTCCCTTTCCACTGGTACAATGAGTGATGATACCGCTGATCACTTCTCTGCCCATAGTGGTGGCGATGGTCCTTTGTGGGGCTCTTTTACGCTCGAACGAGCTAGTTGGAGGCCCCCCCCTTGTGGGCCCGTCCTCTATGATGAGGAGGTGCATGGCGATGATGACTATTCTCTCGCCCACAACGATGCTGATGCGCACTCCGGTGTGCACGCTCGGAGGATTGATGTCTGAGCCTCCTTTCTTCTACATTGTTACCATAGGGTAGGGTAGGGGGAGCAGGGTGGGGTTCTATTTGGTGGATGCTTTTAGTTTCAGGTAAGCCTTGGAGGGAGGGAGGGGGGGTGCGGTGGGGATAGGGTAGTGGCGGTGTGGGTGGCCTGTTGATTGGTAGGGGGGTGGAGGGGTGATCTGCTGGTCGGGGTTGGAAGTGTGGTGGCGTATCGTCTCATTAGGCCCGCAACCGCTCATTTCTACTTCCGACAGCATCGTGGTCAAGGTGAAATTGTAGGTGGATTAGAGGATTAGGAAATAGAACCAGGAGAGGATGAAGACGAAAAGGAAGTTGCGGCTCAGGGAGAGGAGGAGAGGAAAGGAGAAGGTCCGGTGATGGGGTTCAGGTGGGAGGGGAAGGGAGAGAGGGAAGGAGAGGCTCCGGTGAAGTTACTCATTCTATGCTAGGAGAAAACAATTAGGATGTTGTTGTTGTTGTCGGTGCAGTCGGTGGTTGCGGAGTTGGAAACGAAGAAGAGGAAGGGGGAAAAATTTCTGTATCATAAGATGTATCGTGGAGATGACAAGTTAAAGGCTGAATTCATCATTGTAATATCAAAAATTAATATCACTTATATTATTTATACATACATGTGTATCCTGAATATCCTGTATAAATCTATATATACCATACAAATTGGACTATCAATTGACTCATATTGGCAGCAAAACTACGGGCACTGCACGTGCTATTAATCTAAATTATGCCTTAAAAAAAAAAAAACCTTTCCAGAAATAAACCTCTGGTCTACTATAAAACCAGAGCACCCCCGACGTTCCCATCTTTCCCTTCCCTTCAAAACCCTAGAAACCCTAGAATACTCCAATGGCGAACCTCAAGAAGCGCAAAATCCCCACTGAAATCCCCAACCTAGATCCCCCTCCCTCGGTCGTCTCCTACATCCCCAAGCACTCCGACTCCGACGACTCCTGCTCCGACTCGGAAGATTCGGAATCCTCCATCTCTAAGCTTCTAGAACCCCTCTCCAAACCCCAGCTCATCTCCCTCCTCGCCGCTGCCGCCTCCGCCTACCCCCCCACCCTCCTCGCCCTCCGCCGCCTCGCCGACTCCGATCCCTCCCACCGCAAGATCTTCGTCCACGGCCTCGGCTGGTCCACCACCGCCAACACCCTCCGCTCCATCTTCTCCCACTTCGGCCCCCTCGACGACGTCCGCCTCGTCACCGACAAGCAGACCGACCGCTCCAAGGGGTACGGCTTCGTCCTCTTCCGCCACCGCAAGCACGCCCGCAAGGCACTGAAGCAGCCCCAGAAGCTGATCGACGGCCGCATGACCGCCTGCCAGCTGGCATCCTTGGGTCCACCTAATCCAAATTCATTGACGGCGGAAAGTAGTGGTAATAATAGTAGTAATCTTGTGAGGAAGGTGTATGTTGGGAATGTGGCGCAAGACGTGGATGCGGGGCGGCTGAGGGCGTTTTTCGAGAAGTTTGGGGAGGTGGAGGAGGGTCCTGTGGGGTTTGATCGGGTGACGGGGAAATCGAAGGGGTTTGCGCTTTTCGTGTACAAGACGGTGGAAGGGGCGAAGAAGGCGTTGGAGGAGTCGACGAAGAATTTTGAAGGGAGTGTGCTGCTTTGCCAGCAGGCATCGGAGGGGGGTGCGAACAAGGCTGGGAAGGTTGCTGGGAATGCAAATTCTAATCAGAATGAGAAGATGGGTATGAATCAGAATGTTAATGTTAACAATCCGAATGTGGCGCAGCTGAACCCGAATGGGAATGCCGTTATGGCTCCTCCTCCGAATGTGGGGCTGGGGTACCCGGGGCAGCAGGTGGTACCGGGGGTTGGGGCGATGCCGGATATGACGGCTTTCTTGGGGCAGGGGCTGATGCAGTCGAATCCGGCGGCGCTGATTGCGATGCTGGCGGCAGCGGGGCAGAACCCGGCATTTGTGATGAACCCGGCTGTTCTTGCTTCGCTGTCGCCAGCACTTGCTGCTGCGGCGGCATATGGAGGCGGGGGGCAGGCTGTGCCGAATGCTGGGGCGGGGGGACAGCCAGCCCCACCAGGGACGAATCAGGGGTATGGCGCGATGGGGAGTGTGGGGTACCAGCAGGGTATTGGTGGAGGATTTCAGGGGCCACCAGGGTTTCAAGGGGCGCCGGGATTTCAAGGAGCTGCAGGGTTTCAAGGACTGCCGGGGTTTCAGAATGTTCCGCAAGGTAGTGCTGGTGCGGGAGCGTATCAGGGTGGGGCAATGCAGAGGCCACCGGTGGGTCAGATGGGTGGATATGGAATGCACTAGGTAAAGTTACTCCGAATATTAAGATGTGAATGTATATACATGCTAGCCATATCTAGATTAGATGATGCCGATATGGAACTATAAGGTTATGCTGTTATGGCAAATTTAGAAACTCAGGCTGTATATATATTTGACGTATATATGGAAAATCATAATCACCACATCTAACATGTTAAATGTGTATATGCACATACACAGACACATTACCACCCTAAAATTGCTACACTATGGCTTGGTGATTATAAAATAAACCTTTAACAGAACTACAGATCATCACTTCAAACTGTTTTCATTCATTCATTCATTCATTCATTCTTTCTTTCTTTCTTTCTTTCATCATTAAGAAAGTAGCATATGTTATAATACATCTGGTTCTCCTGACTCAATTTGTTTTATTGATTTTTTAGTTATTAATTTTGTTGATAATTTCTTAGTTGTTGATATGCCTGCAATTTATGTAGGTACATAATATATTATGGGATATACTGTAAGGTTTATATTTGGTTTTTTTCTCTATGAAGCATCTGTCCAAAAAACTGATAAAAAATGCTCAAATGGGCTATTTTAAAACTGACTAGTTGTATTTTGCAATCATTATGCTGAGAGTACTTCAAACATTGTACAAGCTTTTACTATTTGATTTTTTCTTATAAGGTTTATGTTAGCAATTTTTCTGTATGAAGTATCAGTCCAAGATACTGATAGTAATTCTTGAATGGGCTATTATTAAACTGACTCATATTCATGAATTACTTGAATTTACAATCATTATGCTCAGAGTACTTCAAACATAGTGAAAACTTTTAGTGTTTGATTTTTTTTTTCTTTTTATTATAAGTAGGTTTTTTCAATGCTAATTGGTGTTTCTGCTTTGTTTTTAGTTTCATACTGAGTTCAGGATATTGATATGGTTTAAAGATCAGCTGGCTTTTGAATCCTTATCAAGCTCGTAGTATTGGAAAGTGTTCGATGCAAGACTTGTTCAGATGGCGTTTCTGTTTTACGTTTTATTGCGCTTCATAGATGTATGGTTTTTAGATTTGAAATGTTACTGTGGTTTCTGCCCCTTACCGGTAGAATATTTATAGTTTCTTTGTACTAAACAATGCTACTTGCTTTTCCTTTCGTGTATTTATGTTTGTGGGTTTTCATGTACTTGTGTTGTTGGTTTTAGTGGGAGTAAACTGTTTGAATTATCTCCTCTTTATGGTATTGTAAGTTTTAAATTTTATGTTGCAAGTCTTGGGTATTCAGTATGTTCCATATTATCATTAAAAAAGTTGCTGTTTGTGTAATCTATATCCAACTATCCAAGTATTTACATGTTGGACTCTTTCTGTAGGTAGACGCAAACTTAGTTTTTGAAGTACGCAATTGACAATTGAGCTTTTTTCCTTTGAATGCATTTCCTGTATGTTCTGTTCAATATGATTTTGTCATTTGTCTTGATATTTATGGGTTATGAATTTGTCGTCAAGGATTTGGTGTTGAAAATGCATCTAATGTTAGAGCTGAGCTACCGAGGAACTCCTTGTTACCAGAATTATATTGCATTTGTCTTTTATGTACATATATTGGTTTTCTATCTATCAAATAAAAACTAGACAATTTTGTTAAAATTATCCTTCCCTCTGCCTCCGTAGCCTTTTCTTTTTCTTGTTTATTCACTAAACTGTTGGATTTGTAGGTTTAATTATTTTTATATAGGAGCTTAATGGGTTTTTAGGGTTTTTTTCCACAATGAAAATAAAAACATTTTTTTTAATGATCCAGTCCTCATATATGCAACTTGATATGAAACTTGTCAGGCATGTATTCTGGCAATTAGAAACCTTACTTCCTTGAAGACTAGAATTGGTTGATTGATCCTATAATTTATGTAGCCAGCAACTTTTTGAAACTGTGTTAGAATATCTTTATGGTTAGCATT
The DNA here is from genome assembly GCA_017893485.1 of Hemerocallis citrina. Lineage (NCBI taxonomy): Eukaryota > Viridiplantae > Streptophyta > Magnoliopsida > Asparagales > Asphodelaceae > Hemerocallis > Hemerocallis citrina. The sequence goes on from CM030366.1 coordinate 211,752,661, forward strand.
TGTGCTTTGGTTTCTGATGCAATATTCTGGGTAGCACTATGAGGGATTCGGTCCTTTATTTCACTGGAGCTTTTAGTGATTGATGTTTTAGAGCATCCATACTCGTTTTTGCCAAATTTGGCAATTTGGCAAAATGAGAAAGGGCAAAAATACATTTTGTTTGCAGTCGTTGTTTGCTATAATATGACAAAGAAAGAAAGAAAAAATTGGCGGACGGGACATGTTTCGTGTGAGCAAATTTTCACTTTTAATAATTGATAACTATGTCATTAGCAATAATAATGGATAATTAGCACACACACAAAAAAAATAATTTCACTTTTGAATGGGACAGGACATGTTGTCCCGTCCAAGGCAAAAATTGGTGTTGGCTGGGACAACATGTCACGTCCGGTGCCATTAAAAAAAATCTTAGGACGGAACATGTTGTTCCGTCCGATCGTTTTATTAGAAAAAAAATAATAAAAAATTGTGGGACGAAACAACATGACTTGTCCGACTCAATTAAAAAAATTGAAAAATTAGGGGGACCCTTATATTTTGGAATTTTTTACCAAACTATCCCACTTTTTCTAAGTACGAAACTGTCCTTGTTTGAAACTTTAATACTAAAAGATCCCTATCGCTAACGGGGTTAAAGAGTCTAGTAGTTTCCTTAGCGTTAACCCCGTTAGCGTGCTGATGGGGATACAACTTTTTTCCTTGAGTGGGGATTTGCCAAGAAACTCATCCAATATAGACTCGTTAACCCCGTTAGCGGTAGCATTTAAACCACTCGCATTAACGGGGTTAACATTTGTAGTTGGGACAGGAGGGGGGGGGACTTTTTCAAAGAGTGGTTTCACTCGAAATAACCTACTATAGGGATGCTAATCCCGTTAGTGCGCCTATTTAAACCAAGCGCGCTAACCGGGTTAGCGTGTGTCGTTTGGGTGAGTTTTAAATAAGACACGCTGATAGGTAACATCATTATACTTTGTGTCTTTTTCTCTTCTCTTTCTCCCCCAATTTCGGAACCCAACTCCAAAACCCTAGCATCCCAATTGTAGATCTTAGTCTAAAATTACTCTACAAAATCTTAAAAGGATATTTTTCTTCTTCTCTCACATTCATCTTTTTTTTTCCCTGACACTCATATAGCCTCCCACTTTGAAAACCCTAAATCCATGTTTGAGGTATGGTTAGTTTGGGGATTTACATAGCAGATTTTTTTATCAACCCATTCACTACCCCGTCTTCTTCAAGCTCGAAATTCCTTATCTTTTCTGATCATCCATTTGAAGGTATGATTTTTATATCATTTTATCGAATACATTTTGTATAGTAGATATTGATTTTTTTAAAAAAAATATGTATAGGTATGGATTATAATCTTCCTATTTGGCTTTATTTTGGTGGTGAGATTATTCATGACCCAAAAATAGGTTGTTCTTATAGTGTCGTTGATCCCGAAATAATTTGGGTATCTCGTACAATCACAATGGAAGAACTTGTAGATAAGGTTTATGTGGTCACTAATTGGGATAGAGAACGATGGAAGATTAAAATTTTAGCCCGTTATGCAGCGAAAAAAGGTGATGGTCAATGTTTTATGACTGTGTCCGTAGGAAACAACAACTCTCTGAAGTCCATGATTGGTAGAACACTTGATCCGAATTTTAGTTGGTTTGCACTAGAGCTATATATTCAGCAAATTAAAAATATTAATGCCCAATCACATGCTAATCCTGATTCAAGCTCCGCTCGTGAATTGCCGATCCGTAAGATCATTTCGAATCCAGTTCAAACAACCCAAGAAATCCCTCCGTCCTCACAGGAACACACATTTCCAAATACTACAAGCCCGGATCATACTGAATTTGAATTGCCAGGTCAACCAAATTTGGATAATGATTATGTTCCGGATACCAATTTTTTCGGGATATTTGAAAATGCTACCGTTAATAATGATTTAGTTGATAATGAAGAAGAAGACGAAGAAACAGATGATGAAGCTGAAACGGGATTACATAATGAAGATGAGGAGGAAGTAGACGAATATTTGAATATTAATATAAATGAGAGTATTGATGTCGATGTGAACTTTACTGATGGCTTCAATAATGTCAACGCTCATGTTACTGAGGAAATGGCACACAAAGTGCGAGAGTAAATCATGGTCCACAAGAATCGTCTGGTTCATCTACCGTAGATGAGTTTTACATTGGGCAAGAGTTTCCAAGTAAAGAATCAATTCAACATGCAGTAAAGTTGTACTCCATCAACAAACATTGGGAATTTATCACAATGAAATCTTCACCTACCATCTTTGTTGTAAAATGTAAATTGGCTCCGAGAAAACGTTCACTTGAGGAGTTGGTGCAAATCCCACCGGTTGCATGTGAGGGTGGTTGTCCGTGGCGATTACGTGCAATTGTTCCGAAGGGCCGGACAAATTGTGGTTAAAAAACTAGTAGGACTGCATACATGTGTGAATCCCGCATTGAGTCAAGACCATTGCAAAGTTGACGCTAAACTTGTATGCAGTTTGATTATGAATGTTGTGAAGGCTCAAGGCTCAGATAGGAATTACACCGCGTGCAATTATTAAGATAGTCAAACTTAAATTGAATTATCAGATATCTTATACGAAGGCTTGGATTGCTAAACAAAAATCTATTGAAAAATTGTACGGATCATTTGAAGAGGCGTACACTTAGTTGCCTTTACTTCTATCAGAAATACAAGCAGCAAATACAGGAACTGTTGTCCATTGGGATAAGTATGAATCCGGTCCTGGGGAAGAAACATTCAGGGGTGTGTTTTGGGCATTTGGTGCTTCAATTGAAGGGTTTAAGTCCTGCAAACCTATTATAAGTGTTGATGGAACACACTTGTATGGTAAATATAAGGGTTGTTTGTTAATAGCAGTCGCACCGGTTGCGAATGATTGTTTCCATTTGCTTTCGCAATAGTTGACGGAGAGAATGTTTATACATGGACATGGTTTATGAGCTGTATTCGTTTCTATGTCACAGATCGGTTTGGTTTATGTGTTATATCTGATCGCCACGCAGGTATTTTGGCCGCCATGGAACGCAGAATGGTGCATGGAACGAACCCAATGCTTATCATCATTATTGTATGCGACATTTTGCTACCAATTTCTATCAAATTTGGTAGCAAAGCGATGAGGACGAAAGTTAAAATTATAGCATGTCAAAACCAACCGAAAAAATTTCAAAGCAAACTTGCGGAATTGGAAACAGTAATTGCGGAAGCGGCAAATTGGTTGAAAGAGAAAATAGTTGAGAAATGGACACTTTCTGAAGGATACTGACTACCAACCTATCAGAAGTTTTCAACTCGGTTTTAAAAGGTGTGCGTAGTTTACCAGTAACTGCTATTGTGGACATGATCTTTTACCGTTTTAATTCATACTTTGGCACACGGCGTCAGTTAGCCAACAAGCTAATTACTGAGGGTAAAATTTTTGCACAAAAAGTACAGGATTTGATAGATCTCCGGCTTGAAAGAGCCAACATGCATGAGGTGATATTGTTTAGCCATCAACCCAGAGTTTTTGCAGTCAAAACCGGTATACGAAGAGTAGGTGGGAATCAAAAGGGTGGTAACTTGCACACCGTTAACTTGGGCAATAGAACATGTATTTGTCAAAAAATTCAGTTATATCATATACCATGTTCTCATGTTCTAGCAGTTTGTGCATATCGCGCTATTGATTACAAACCGTATGTTGATACATTCTACTCAACTATTTTGTTAGCACAAACATGGGCTCCCAATTTTCATCCAACACTAGATCCTGCATATTGGCCAGTTAATACTGGAAACAAACTTGTACCTGATGCGAGCCTTCGATGTTCTCAGAAAAGTCGGCCGAAGAGTACGAGAGTACGTAATGATATGGATGTACGAGATGAGTCTAGCAGGGCTTCAGGAATGACCTGTTTAAAATGTGGTTTGAGGGGTCACAATAAACGTCGATGTCGGAAAAACTCAAGTCAATCTACTCAAAGCCAACATTGAGCTGTTTTGGAGTTTTGTTAGTTGAATTTTTTTTAATCATGAATTTGAAGTTGTTGTCATATTTGTATGATATATGTTATTTTGAAAGTTAACGACTACGCAGATGAGAAAATTCAAGAATGTTGAAACTTTCTGGAAATTGAAGTTACTAAGACTCGTTAACTCAGTTAACGGCCTTGGTTTTACCAAGGCCGTTAACTGAGTTAACGACTGTGGAGATTCTTTACCAAGGCCGTTAACTGAGTTAACGACTGTGTACATTCTTCACTTTCCAGAAAGTTGAAACATTCTGGAAAATGAAGTTACTAACACTCGTTAACTCAGTTAACGGCCTTGTTTTTTACCAAGACCATTTACCGAGTTAACGAGTCTTGGTAACTTTAATTTCCAGAAAGTTTCAACTTTCTGGAAAGTGAAGAATCTCCACAGTCGTTAACTCAGTTAACGAGTCTGTACATCCTTCACTATCCAGAAACCTTCAAATCTTTAAATCAGCTTTCTACAATATCAGCTTCACATCTCAGCTCAAACCAAATCAGATAAAACCAATACTGTGTACATCTTCATATCTCAGCTCAAACCAATACTGTGTACATCTTCTTATTTCAACTTTCATATCACAACAAATCTCAAATCGGCACAAAACAGCTGATATATCAGCTGATATATATGTTCCAGAAAGTTTCAACTCAGATAAGCTCAGATAAACACATATCAAACCAACTCAGATAAACTCAACTCAACTCAAAACACATATCAATTATCAAACCAATTCAGAACAGCTATAATCAGATAAACTCAACTCAAAACACATATCAAACCACAAATCAGTTAATACTTTCCATTCCAGCAACTCAGATCAACATTTCCTTATCTCATCTTCCAGACATTTCCTACCCATTACATAACATAAACATAACAAAAACATACACACCTTTAAATGGTTTCCTTGCTTTACATCCACATGTCTTTTGTTCTAAGCCACCATTCTCTAAAAATGGAAAAATACACAACATAATAGAAGTTTTACTTACGACGGGGTGAATAGAGTTGGAGGTTTCCTTGCTCATTTGGGACGCTGTGGGGTGGCCTGAGTTAAACCGGATAGAGGAATATTATCTTCGTCAAGTTCTTCTTCCTCTTCTTGGATTTCATCAATTGGAGGAGACGGCTCCCTTCTTCTCCTTTGTCTTTCTTCATGTATTATTGAATGTGGACGAGATTTTCTAGCAATCGTCTTTCGACGACCAGTTTGGTGCATGGGCCCGGACAAGATCGCATCAATTCTGTTACCTTCGCCAACAAGATCAGCTTGTACTCTACATGATTCAACAAATTTTCGCGTGAAAACTTTCAATTGCTCGGCTACATTGCTTTTCAAAATCTTCGTGCATTCTTTAACTTGAATCCAAGTTTGGTCTATCTACACAAAAACGAAACAAACGTAATAATAAATTCAGTAAATAATAAATTTAATAAGTAGACGTAATAATAAATTCAATGTCAATAATGAAATAACACTTACGACACTCCGAAGGAATGGTGTCTTCGGTTGATACATTGGTAGGTTAACAGAGTAGGTGTCAGCTGGATCGGTGACATGTCTACGTATTGGTGCGTGCACCTCGGCTGGTCGTTGGCTTGTTGGAGAAATGTATAGGCGAGTTATTCTCCTAAACCAAGTCATGTAAGGGACATAATGAGCCGCATCGAATGGTAGAATATTCTGAATTAGGTGATCGAGACGATGGTTCCAAATTTCCACGTGAACGCTGAGTGAAGCTGCCCAATCATGTGCTGCTTGTCTACCCGTACCAGTTTCACTGTGAAGATCAGCATTGTATGGTTGGTGAACTGGAATGTTCCGACGCAACCCAAATTGACGAAGAACCCTGTCTGGGAAATATGCCTCAACTGTACCGAAGTGGATTAGCGGCGCTTTAGTAAACCACAACCGATGAGCCGAGGTACAAACTGGAGGCGATCGAGCTAAACGTTCTACGGTATACGGTTGCCACTTAACACAATCATTTTGCAAGTGGTCAAGCTCGTCTTGGTAATATGATAGGCACCTATTTGGGCTCGCCTTCCACGTCAACGAACCCGTCCAATACACACATTGAGGTGGTCTCATGTTAATGTCCTCAGGAAGGTTCGACCACTTTAGTGACTACTTTGTCACAACGGGACGGCCGATGTGCAGTCGTTCCCAACTCCAAATCTGGAGCATCAACATTGGTCCATTCATTTGCTTGGCACCAAGAGAGCAATCACACAATGTGCGATACAAGGTGGCCAACGCAGCACTCCCCCAACTTTACCCCCAACTGCCCCAAGATCAGCTATTAGTGGTAGGTACATCAATGGAACGGAATCTCCGAACGAATTTGGGAAGATGACACCTCCGAACAATGTCATTATGTACGCCCGGCAATAACGGTGTACTTGGTTGTCCGTGGAGTTATTGGTCAACGTACCGGAGAACTTTTCCTTCAACCATTTCAATCTCAAAGATTTCCCTACAAGGGCAGACCGATCCACCACGACACCGAGATACTCTTGAATAATGAACTCCGGATCGAAGTCCATTGAGCCAGTTATGGCCTGTCCATCAATTGGCAAACATCTTGCAGCGTCACTGTAGTTTCACCGACTGGCAGATGAAAACTATGCGTCTCGGGACGCCATCTCTCGAGAAGAGCCGTTAATAACGGTCGATCCGCCTTAATGGCGCTCATCAATCCTGTGCCGTATAATCCACATGTTTGTAACAACTCATGTATACGGGAATGCATTTCTAACGTGCCGTGCCCCCTAAATACGCACTCCGAAGAATTTCCTTCCCAAACGTCTTTAGATCAATGTTGACTTTATAAAGTCAACAACTTTGGGTCGATCGGATCGGGAACCACCGGAGGAACATAGGAGGAAGTAGATGGGCCCGGATTTGTAGATGGAGAAGTAGGTTGCTGTTCATTTCGAAGAGGAGGCGGGGCCGTTTGATTGGCCGGAGGAGAAGACATACCCGCCTCATCCTACACAAAAAAAATGGAAATTCAACATACATATTTCTATTTTTTATTGATGTCAAAATTGAACGTAAAAAATTAAAGTCAAATCATCTTACATTGGTACGTCCACCATGCTTTGTTTTTTTGGGAGGTTGTCCTTGACATGTACGTGGACCTATCCGGGTTGTTGGAGGTCTACTACCACTCCCTTCTTCGGTATTACCCATTGTCCGTACCATATGTTATAACAAATAAAATCCTACAAGTTTGATATCAAATATAATCATATATAACCTCACAACAAGAGCTCATGCAACCATAACCCTAAGTGATAATCCAAAATCTCATAATGCGAACTAATCCGAAATCTATCAATGCAAACTAGTCCTTCATTTACTAATGCAAACTATATCCTAAATATACTAATCCTAAATCCATTGTACGGTTAGATCCTAAATCCTAACTATATCGGTTACTTGTTAATTACATGTACTTCTAACCTTTTCAATTCATAATTGTTCTAATGCCAGTAGTGTGATAATAGTAGACCCAAAATCACCTCTAATTTGAAACCTTTTCAACTTAATACTCTAACTAAAACCACAACCCTAGACCCAAAATCAGAAAAAAAATTATAGCATAATTAAGGAACACTTACAAACTAATGTAGGGTGGAAGTAACAAGTTCACGTCAAGCACCACGATCCGCTCCTTTCGATAAATTGGGGAAACAGGTAAATGGGTTCAAATGGCGTGTTTTAGGAGATTGAGATGGGTTAAAATGGAGTGATGAAGAGATTCCACCTAAAATTACAATATATTGAGATGGGTAGATGGCGAAATCGAAGACTAGGGTTTGGGGGTTTTGGGTTAAAAATTCCCTCGGTGAGGTTTAGGAAAGAGATGTGAGAAGAGAGTGAGATAGCATGGGTTACTTAAAGATGAACCCAATCGACACTCGTTAATCCTGGTAGCGCGCCTGGTATAATGAGGCACGTTAACGTGGTTAACGAGTCTATACTTAAAGATTTTATACCAACACCCATCTTTGAAAAAGCCCCCCCACAGTCCCAACTACGAACGTTAACCCCGTTAACGCGAGTGGTTTAAACACTAACGCTAACGGGGTTAGCGTTAGTATATTGGATGAGTTTTTTGGCACACCCCCACTCGAGGGAAAAAGTTGTATTACCTGCACCACGCTAACGGAGTTAGCGCTAGGGAAACTACTAGACTTGTTAACCCCGTTAACGATAGGGATATTTTGGTATTAAATCTTCGAACAGGGACAGTTTCATACATACTTACAAAAAGTGGCATAGTTTGGTAAAAAATTCTATATTTTGAGAATTCCCAAATACTCTCATATTTGAGACGGCACTGTTCCCACATTCTCAGTATTTGGCAAAATAAGAAACGAGTGTGGATGCTCTTACGACAACTAATTTAGAAACGGAAAAGTTTCCTTGTTATCTCCTCCTTTGGCTGAATGACCATTTTTAAATATTTGCTGCTGTTATTGTGTCTTCGCTCCTACCTTGGTGCATTATCTTGTTGACTAGCTATATTAATCCCCATTACAAGTTTTGTTTTGTATGCTGCAGTTGGTTTTATGAACTTCCCCTCTTGGTAGCTATTTAAGTCTATTTGAATTTCTAATGCTGACTAAAATGGAATATAATTTTTTGGGAAACATTTTCTGCCTGTAGTTATTCATGGGGACCTAGATATGGAAAGAGCTAAATATGAACTTGAAATCAAAATTACAGTGATTTGAAATGCCTCGATATTAATGTCATTTGTTCAAGTTTTTACACATCGCCTGAGGGTAAAGTTGGAATTGAAGTCTTAATTTTAAGTTAAATACATATCATCAGTAACAGAGTCGTTGAGTTGAGTTGTTTATTGTGAAGTATGAGCTTCTGGTATGTTTCTCTTTCCTCATCGGTATCTTTCTTTGTTTCTAGTTTGACATTTTTTCTGTTTCTTCCGTGGTTTAGAGATCATTTGGGTTGTAAATCAGCAAGGAACTTGTGGCACTGAATTGTACTCGATTTTGAGACTAACCTTGTCTTGGTTTGACCTGCCATTTGCTTTGAATGAGAGAAGGATGACGATGGATAAGGGAAGGCTGAGAAAACATGTATTTTCCAAGTTTGGGGAGTTTATCCCCTGTATGGTTTACAAAAGCATGCATTTACATCTGCCCCTTAGCAACAGAATGTTTTTTGCTTCTTTGTACCAAAGAATGCTACTTGTTTTTCCTTCTTGTTTATTTATGTCTCTGGGGTTTTATATTCTTGTCTTGTTGGCTTGATGAGAGTAAACGGTTTGAATTATCTCCTCAGTATGATATTGTATGTTTTCTGTTTAAATGAACTTTAAAATTTTCATTGTAGTTCTTGGGTATCCAGTATGTTCCATATTATCGTTGTTGTGGAAATGGCAAAACTTGTACTCATCAAGAATTGCTGTTTGTGTTATCTATATCCTAGTATTTACATGTCAGATTATTTCTATAGCTACATGCTATGCATGCTTAGTTTTTGGAGTATGCTATGGACGACAGAGCCTTTATCCTTTGAATGAATTTCCAAAATGGTCGGTTGAATATGTTTTCTTGTTTGTCTTGATATTTTATAGTTTATGAATTTGTTGTTGAGCATTTGGTGTTGTAATGCATGATGCATCTAATGTTAATTGTGCTACCGAGGAACTCCCATTTCCCCATATTATATTGCATTTCTGTTTTATACATGTACGAGTTTTTTATCAACCAAATTGAAACCAGACAGCTTTGCATCTATTAAAAATTATCCCTCCCTCTGCCCTCCTTATATATATATATATATATATATATATATATATATATATATATATATATATATATATATATATATATATATTCCTTTTCTTATGTTTAATTATATTTTTATGGGAGCCGAGCTTAATGAGTTTTTATGGTTTTCCCCTAATGTAGTCACAGAAATCTTTTTGACTGATTTAGATGGTTGTCCATGCAACTGTATATTTACTTATCAGGGATGAGTATTCTAGGGATGAGTATTCTGGCTATAAAAAAACCTTACTCCATCGAAGACTAGAATTGGTTCAGTTGGTCTGTTAAGTTATATAGCAGGCTACTTTGAGAAAATTGTTTAGATTTTATCTTTATGGTTACTTGGTTAGCAATTTGGGTTTTTGGTTCTGATGCATTTTCTGGGAAGCACCATGAGGGACTCAATCCTTTAATTCACTTGTGATTATCTACTTGATTTGACAATTAATGTTTCACCAAGATTAGAAGACTTTTAAGCAACATTATATGGAGCTTCTAGTGATTAGAGTTTCGCAACAGTTAGTTTAGAAATGTTAATGAAAAATTTTCCTGGTTATCACCTCCAGTGGGTGAATGACCATTTTAAGTTTTTCTTCTGTTTTTTGTGTTCGAAACTTTTTTCATTTTTCTTGTTGACTAGCTCTAAATTAACTATTTTCTAAGTTTCTTTTGTGTATGGCGCAATTGGTTTCGGAACTTTCACTCTTTGCAGCGATATAAGTCTACCTAATCATTCTAATCCTGACTACAATTTAACATAATTTTGTAACTTGCACGGTTTCTAGGTAACATTTTATATTTGTGGTTATTCATAATCATTGTAGATATGAAAAACAGCTAAGTATGAACTTGCAATTGAAATATACACCGAGTTGGAAATGCCTGTATTTTTATGTCCTTGGTTCAGGTTGATCAACTTACCTGAGGGTAAAGTTGAAATTACAGTCTTAACATTAAATACACGTCATCTGTAATTGAGTAGAGTCGAGATGTGCATTGTGAAGTATGAGATCTGGTATGTTTTTCTATGCTGGAAAGGTGTCTCGCTTTGTTTCTAGTTTGACATTTCTATGCTGACAAGGTGTCTCATTTTCGTTCTGTGCTTTAGAGATTAGTTGGATTTTAAATCTGATTGAGGAACTTGTGGTACTGAATTGTGTTTGGTCTTGAGACTAACCTTACCTTGGTTTCGCCCTGTCATTTGCTTTGAAATTTGAATGGGAAAGAAGGCCGGAAAACATGCTATATTTCGAGCTTGGGGAGTTCATCCCCCATATCTGGTTGATAAAGACTTACAAAAGGGATTATTGTCCTGTTACCATCTCGTCATTTGTGGGATGCAGAGGCTTTGCCCTATGGTGGGTGAAAGTCCCACTATCCGTTGTTCGATACTTGTCATCCTCACGTTGTTATACTCACACCTTCTCTTTATTCTTGCCAATTGTTACCTCCATGATGTACCGAGAAGTTCATTACTTGAATGTACAAGCCATATTCACCATTCTTAGCTTATTCCCTTTTTTATCCTAAACATAGGTTTTTATTAGGGCTCGTTGGAAACATCTCCAAATTTGACCTAGTCCATGAGGTTTAACATAGGAGATTGCTGTATGAATATGTTGCAGAACCAATTGCACTATGAAAAAGAAATGTTGCAGAACACTCAATGTCATGTGTTTCTGTTGAGTTCCTTTCTATTTGACAGCCTCTTGGTCTCAGCCTGATAAATCCCTCACATGCAGTTCTATGTTAATAAATGTCCCTGGTTGCCCTGTAATTTCTTGAGCTATGAAATCCTATTATACATGGATGATGGGATGGATTCACACCGTTTTGGCAAGCTGGTTTGTGATCTTGGCAACCTTTTCTTGCACAACTACCATGTTAACTTATGCATCTCTCAAGCGCCGTGCAGGAAATATTCCAACAAATTTGTCGTCTTAACAAGTCTCCAAACAACTTTACTAAACTATTGTTCTGTTCATTCCTTATTCCTTATATGCAAATTGGTTATTGTGAGAATGCAACAGTATTACCACACCAGTAGGGAACCTTCAATAAAGTCCACAGCTTCGCTCACAAATTGTAGTTATTGTTAGGTGTCACTATTTTCAACCCATTTGTTTGATATATGATATTGTCTAAGACTTGAATTAGGGGCTCACCCACAAAAAATTAAATCCCTGCCATTATGTTACTGTTTGATATTTTGCAGATATATTTTTTAGTGCCTTTTCTTTACACATGTCCTTGCACGTTTGTTTCAGTTTGTATTTTCCTGATCGTAGACTGAGCTGGAGATTGGATTATTAAAGAGAACATATATGAATCACATTTAACCAGAAATTTATCCAATGCACTAAAATGCGTCAATTCAGTTCATCTTTGTTTACTACTGAAGGTACTCAGCCTGAACATATTCATTTTTAAAGGGTTTAATTGCTGTTCATTTGCACATCCATGTGATGTTATGTATAACAAATATACAACATTTTATATGTAAATTCAAACTCATACTGCTTGCGCCTGCCCAATAGCATGTATGTTTGTGTTGTAACCTCTGTTAAAATTGGTTTTCCCTTAATCTTACTGTATTATTTCCACAGGTTTATTCTACCAGTTTTCATATTCTTTGACTAGTTTTGTTGCAGACTTCCTATAGTTGTATTATTGGTTTAAGTGAGAATGAACCATTTGAATCGTGTCGTTCATACATGGTTACAAAGTGCTTATAGTTTTCTTCATTAGATGTTCACTGATGGGAAAGTTCATATTCAGAATAGCATTTGGTATCCATGTACTAGTATCACTTGCAAGAAATGTCTTGTATATGATTCTTCTCGTTTCCATTTGTTGAATGGTCAGATGTTTCACTGTTTTCTCTCCTCAAATAATCTTCTCATTAATTTTTATTCTTTAGTGTAGTTCCAGTATTTTATTATCTCTGAATTTCTACCAGAGCGTGTTTGCCGTGAATGCATTTAACTGTATTCAGGTGTTCTGCTGCTGCTGGATTCTTCACCTTTGTGAATTAATTTACTCTGGTGGTGGATGTATTTGTTAAATTTTGCAGTTTTTGTGTTCGTCACAGAAAGAACTTAAAAGAATAATTTTGAGCAATTTCTAGAATTTGTGTTTTTAATATGTAGATTTGATTTCAAAGGGCTTAGTTTTTTCTATCCAAATGATCATGTAAATTGACTATATTAGACAAAATTGGTCCTGGAAATTACCACAGAAGTTGTCTGGCAATAGTTTTTTTAGTTGGAACTTCTGGTGTTGTGGGATTCATTCTTCAGCAGTTGTATCTGAAATCATACTCTTTCCCTTTACTCTTTTTTGTCAACGTCACACCATTATCTGGAATATAAACTGTTGTTTTCTTAACCTGTTTTTAGGTGTTTGCCTCGGTATTCTCTTTCCAACATTCTTTGTATATTCATGCAGTTCAGATGTATATTCCAGTATTTTACTAGGTTGTTCTAGGAAGTCTATGTGAAGTTTGATATACCACTTGTAATGAGTTATCAATTTAAAGTCTTTTGCTGTAGGATTGTATCTCAGATCGTAATCATGTGAATTGGATGCTGCAGGCCACTCAAAAAAATGGAGTTAGTAAATATTGTTTATCAGTATTTTCAACATTTTAGAGTGCCCTACCTTTCTTTTTAACTGTCAATTGTCTCATGTTTGGTTTCAGGCATATGTGGTCATGCCTTCTGCTTCTGGGTGTTTCCAGGCATATACTGCTTTTGCCCTTCTAACTAGTAAGTACTGTATAGCCTTCTGATATTTTTGGTCACAGAAACCATTTCTTCGGATATTTTGAGAATCCATTTTTTCTGCATTTCTTTGGATTGAAATCTTCCTATTTGTTTAAGTTAGATCTCCTTCCCCTTATATTTAGTTATTAGTGGTTGACAGAAATTCTGAAAAACCATGTAGAACTTGCAATTATGGGGTTAGTTTGAAAAAACTTTGACAATAAGGAGCATTCTTGACTGTGAACACTATCAAGGCCTAAATGCATAAGTAAATTAATTGAATGTTTTTTTCCCTGACCACATGATCGAACAATTTCTTTGGTTGGAAACTTTGGTAAGAGAGCTCTGGTGTTCTTAAAAGTGAGACAATTTCAAAACATGAAAAAACTTTGTCAGCAACATCGTTCACTTATATAAATCAATATAGTATTTTGATTTTTTAAAATTATTTTAAGGGAAAGATCAAAATTAAATTAATTCGCCAATATGCATGTTTCTGGGTTTTGTAGAACATTTTAGGATTTCTTGATTCTTTCTCGGTACTGGTCATCTAATTGCAACCTAAATTTTCCTTCAAGGTTTATTCTTCTGTTTCGGGCTATTTTAATGTTAATTTAGTAGTTTTAGTTTGCACTTTTAAATTTGGGGCCTCCAACTATTGATCCTGATTAATATTGAGTCTTAGATTGGGACATGAGACAACCAACCTCACTTTTATTATTTTGTATAGTACTATGGCCCTTTCCTTAAATGAAACATTATCACTGTCAGGTCATTTTAATTTAGTTTGAAATACAGTTGCAGTTGAAATATGTCCTTCAATAATAATAATAATAATAACAGTAATATTAGTACATGTATTGGCCCTTTTCTTTGCTAATGTTTAAGTCAGTTGTATATACTATTACAACACAAATTTGTAGGTCAATATGGACCCAAGTGGAGTACAATTCATCTCTACTATCTGTAAAAGAGACTTTAAGGTCTGTAAAACCATCGGCCCATGAATTTGAACCACACAATTATAAGTCGAAATTATATTTACCATTCACTTAATATCAATCACCCAATTGTTATATTCTAACCATACTTAATCCTCCATATGCTTTGCACTTGGTAACAAACTAATTAACTTTACTCTGGTTTTAAGTATTTTTTATGTCTAGAGCCATACAGAGTTGCAAAACAATTAACATTATCAAATTGCGAATTATTTAATAGAGCACGGAGGTCTGTAACAGCAGTTGGCAGTTGGTGAAAGGTTGACTTTAATTAGTCATGAGTGATTGTTCACCATGGAACTTTAATCAGCGAAAAATTATAATTTGCAATTATTAATATCTTATTTGAAATAACTACTTTTGTTTTGTTTTTCGTTTTCGGTTTTTGTTTTTGTTTTTTTTGTAGTTCTGATAGTAGGTGTTCGTGGGCTGGGTTTGGCCGGTTTTCAGGCAGAAGTGAACCCTGCCAGCTTTGACCGATTTCATATTGCAAGGAACACTAACCTGAATACATCAGGTCCGTGTTGGGTTCAGTCAGTCGGGTGGCAGGTTTTAGAGAACATTAGTAGGTTTAACTTTCGAACATGAGAATTCACAGTTTTCATGAATTGTCTTCAAATAACATTTCTTATAAAACCTAAGAATATGGCACAATGAGAAGTGTATTGCATGCGCACCTAGCAATGTACTTTAAATCAGAAATAACATTTCTCGCAAAAACAAATGGAAATGATCAGCAAAAAAAGTATAAAAGATCCATAGAATGGTACAGTTGAAACCAGCTACACAGCCTCAAGTGCGTCACTCACTCAAATATGGCGATAAAATTGTGGAGTGTAAGAATAGTGTGTGTGTGTGTATATACATGTTTCTATCATTACGTAGATTTATATATGGGCATGTTAGAACAGCTTTGGGTAAGTTCGGGTACGGATCCAGGTTTCAGTTTAGCGGGGTTTCTAAAATTAATAAGCCTGTCTAAAATGAACAAGAAAAATCTAAAGCTAGCCAAATCTAGTTGTGGCCTGGTTTTTATGAAAAATGAAACCCACTAAAGTGTCGGGTTCGGGTCACATCCTCCCAGTTTAACCCACTGTGTATTGATTTATTTTTTGAGAATAAGGGAGCTAGGTTTCATTCTAGTTAACTTATCAAGAATTAATAAAAAAAAAACGTATCTAGAGTTCTCTCTAAAATCACTAGAGTTATCCATCTAAAATCAGTTTACACGTCCGATGCACGTCTTAATAAATATAGTTTTTTTAAGAGTAAAATTTGAGACGTAGTCTGGATTTGATCTAAAACTTCATTTATAATAGTTATGCACGTGTGTTGCATGAGTTGGTAGATGGACAAATTACACTAAGGTCTTCTCCCATTATAGTAGTAGAGATATCTTTGTTAGCCAAATCGAAAACTCACACCATTTGATGTGATATACAGCTTAAAAAGCATTTGTGTCCAAAATGTTATAAGAAACATTTGAGTTTTAATTGTTTATCATGTAATCAAAAAATTGTCGAATTCATTAAAAATTTTGGACACAATTATGTAGATTATATTCAACGGTATGAATATAAATTTTTATTTTAGAAAGATATTAATTCTACAATGTCTTTCTAGCTAAGTTTAGCTGTGTTCACCGTAGCCCCTGAATTGTATTGTGTATATATAATATATTCGAGTTGATTAAAAAAACTAGGCATAATTTTTGGACAAATAAAATGAGTGTTCTATTAGAGCATCCACAATTATTTCTCAAATTGTCATTTTTGCCATATTTTGAGAAAGTGGTATGTGCAACGGTTTCTCAAATTGATGTATTTTGATAAAGTGGGAACAATAGCTTCTCATATTTGAAAAATAAATTGCCAATTCTTAAAATATAGGGTTGTTCTGTTCCTATATATATCTTTTTTTGTTCGATCGGATGATATATGTTGTATCGTTTAAAAATATTTTAAAATTTTTTATTTATAAAAAAACTATTGAATGGAATGACATGTTCCATCCCAGAATTAAAAAAAAAAACAAAAAACGAAGGGATCGGACTGATACGTTGTCCTGTCCAAAATCAAATTTTGCTCAAAAAGGGACAACATGCCCCCAGCCAAATCAATATAATTAGTGTGTTTTTAATAATGTTTAAGCTAATTTAATTATATATTAGTGTTAATTTAATAACTAATTAAATTACTAATGACTATTTAAAACTAACACTAACTAGTAATTAACACGTGCGATGCACGTTTTAATAATTTCAAAAAATAAAAATAATAACTCTGACGTAAGTAAGGAGGATTTGAACCGGAAATCTCTTTTATATTAGTTATGTACATGTGTTGCACATGTTGGTAGAATGACAAATGACACTAAGGCCTTCTCCCATTATATATACTAGTATCATGCACGTGCGATGCACGTGGAGGAAGAAGGAAAAAGGGAAAAAAAGGAAAATAATTTTCAAACTGATCCACTTTCGAAAATATTTACCAAACTGGTCCATTTCGTATGCACGTGGAGGAAGAAGGTAAAAGAAAAAAAAAAAGGAAAATAATTTCCAAACCGATCAACTTTCGAAACTATTTACCAAACTGGTCCACTTTCGAAAATATTTACCAAAGTGAGCTGGCTTCAAAATGACAGAATTAAAAAAAAAATAATAATAATGACAAATACCACTAAGGCCTTCTCCCATTATAATAGTAGAGATATATATATATATATATATATATATATATATATATATATATATACTAGTAATTTATACGTGCGATACACATCTTTATAAATATATATATATATTTTAAAAAAAATTATGTTGTCTGGCACCGAACATAGAACCTATTTTATATTAGTTATGCATGTGCATTGCACGTATTTGTTAGATTACAATGCACGTGTTTATTTGGTTACAAATAGGATTTCTTTGGTGACAAACTCTCCCATTAAAATAGTAGTGAGGACTTGAACCTCAGACCTCCTTCATATTAGTTATGTACGTGCATTGCACATGTTGGTAGAATGACAAAATGACAAATGACAATAAGGCCTTCTCCTATTATAATATTAGAGATTAGAGATTGGAGACTAGTAACTAGTTATTTACACGTGCGATGCACGTTTTAATATTTTCAAAAAAATAAAAATAAAAACTCTGACGTAGCGAGGATTTGAACCGGAAACCTTATTTATATTAGTTATGTACGTCCGTTGCACATGTTGGTAGAATGACAAAATGACAAATGACACCAAGACCTTCTCCCATTATAATATTACTAGTATTATACACGTGCGTTGCACGTGGGGAAAATGGAGAGGGGAATGAAAAGGACAAAAAAAATACCAAAACGTGCGCTGCACGTATTGACAAAATGACACAATGACAAATGACACTAAGCCCTTCTCCCATTATAATATTAGAGATTATTACTAGTAATTTGCACGTGCGATGCACGTTTTAATAATTTCAAAAAATAAAAAAAAACTCTTTTAATAATTTCAAAAAATAAAAAAAAACTCTGGCGTAGGGATGATTTGAACCGAAAAATTCTTTTATATTAGTTATGTACGCGTATTGCACATGTTGGTAGAATGACAAAATGACAAATGATACTAAGGCATTCTCCCATATTATATATATCTATATAATAAAACACAAAGAAAGCTATCAAGTGGCTCTCCTTCAATCCCCCATAAACTTAAAGGCTCAGATCTAACATCACAAAACATATTTTTTCCCTCAAAAGTTTCCCTCCAAAACTCAAATTCAAATCTCCCACCCAAAGCAACTCCTATATTTAATTAATTATTTCTCTCTCTTTCACACACTCTCTCTCTTCTAATCAAAAAATTAAGAAAATATTTTTAAATTTTTTTTTTAAAAATAAAAAACTAAAAAAATTAAAAAATTAAAAATTTAAAAATTTAAAAATTTAAAAATTTAAAAATTTAAAAATTTAAAAATTTAAAAATTTAAAAATTTAAAAATTTAAAAATTTAAAAATTTAAAAATTTAAAAATTTAAAAATTTAAAAATTTAAAAATTTAAAAATTTAAAAATTTATCAAAAAAATAAAAAAAAATCATATAATATGTTTTTTGCTATACCCCAAAAGTTTCTCATATGAAATGTTTGCTACTTCAATTAATTTACTGGATTTCCAAAACTATTTTATATGATCAAATAAGGTGCATCGTTCCGAAGACGTGCCGTAGGCACGTGTCAACGGGAAAAACTAGTGTATATATATTAGTTTACATGGGCGATATACGTCTTAATAAATATAGTTTTTTTAAAAGTAAAATTCAGATATAGTTTGGATTTGATCTAAAACCTCATTTATGGTAGATAGACAAATTATACTAAGGCCTTCTTCCTTTATAGTAGTAGAGATTTTAATCTTTCTGCAAATTTAAAAAAATACCTCTCGAAACGAAGCGGTAATTTTTGTCCCCCTCAAATTTTGGTAAATGGTCACGGTAAGAGCATCTGTAGTCGTCTGCTAATTACCCAAAAAATGGAAAAAAATAGAAAAAAAATCGCTCCTCGGCCAAATACCCAAAATTTGGGTGTTGCATGCACAGTAGCTGACCAAATATAGCAGACAGTTTGGCATTTGCCAAATTATAGTCAACGAAAGATAATCCTTCGTCCGTTAAATGGACGATTCGTTTGAAACTTCGGACGACAAACGATACATCGTCCCTTCAATTCATCATACGACGAATTCGTAGGACGAAGGATAATATTCCGTTTCATTAATTAAATAAAAGGACGGTACACTATGTACCGTGGAACAAAATTTTGCTAGAGACAAAAACCCGTAGGACGACTCTTCATCTCTTGTCTCGGGTCTTCTTAGTTTTTTGATTTTTTTTAATATTATAAATGTCACTGTCATTGTTAGTAATTAACTTTTTAATTTTTTTTAAACTTCAGACAGTAAATAATCATCTGTCCGTTCAATTCGGCGCCAAATTTTTAGCTAACAACGACTACAGAGCACCGTCATTTTTCCAATTCTAGTATACTGTTTTGTGAGGTAGGTTATTCCTACATTTTTCCAGTCAAAAAAAAAAAAAAAAAAACTCAAAATCTAGATGTGGAACACTACAGATGCTCTAAAAGAACACCAATTCTGTCATTTTGTAAATAAATAAATAGAATAAAATAAAATAAAATAAAAATTGTAATACCGTTGTTGTGCTCTAATTCGAACCTCATACTTACGAAAGTGTGGGCCCCACACCCGAACCTTATGAGCCTTCTGACTCAATCCTCTCAACCTGCCCGTGCTGCCCGCCCTGCCCGTCCACACTCTAGACTCTCCTTCACTTCCCCCCAAAAAAAAAAAAATTTAAAACAAAAAAACAACAAGAAAATTACAAAAATATCTCCTCTTCCCCTCACTCCCTTTCTATATATACTCTCCTCGCCTCTCAACCGTTAGATCAACTCCCATATCAGGATCGAGCGGTCCGCAACCGACCTCCCCTTTCTTTTCCGTTTCTAATCGTTCTGCTAAAGAAAAAGCTCCGGATCTGCTCTTTCCAAGCTCCGATCTTCAGTAAAGGTGCCACCTTTGGTCCCTGATCTTACAATTTCACTGATTTTTTTTTAAAATAATGAATTTCTTGTTTCTATGTTCAACTTCGGATTTTTATAGTTTTAATTTTGCCGGGGATTCAAAAATCTCGTCTTTCTTGGGGACGAAGAGCCGAGAAGTTGGAATTTTGAAGACTTTTCCTTCCAATTTGAGTTAGATTTGAGCCGATTTTGACTATTGTACTTCTTTTATGTTAAAAGTTTTAGTTTTGTGTTTTTCCTTAACTTTGTAATTTTTAAAAAAATTATGTATAAAAGTTCTAAAAAAAATATTCATGAATTTTTAATCGAAAACTCGAAAATAGAACTCTTAATTTTTGTTTGTTTGTTTATTTGTTTAATTTTCGAGAATCTGGTCGGTGTGGTCTATACTAGTTTCTTTGCTGGTGAGCGAGGCATAGTCACAAATTCAGGATTCGGGAATAATTCGTGAAGATTTAAAATTCGGCAAATTCGGAAAAAACTCGGCAAAAATTCGGGAAGAAAGAAATAGAAAATTTAATGCATTTCAGTACCCATCAACCAAGTAAATATATATTTAAATCCATATATATGAAAAGAGTAACAAACTTGGCGATTAATTTGTTTCATTCGCAAATTATTCCTGAAGAGTTCACGCTTTCGTGAATAATTCGTAAAGTGCGTGATTTAAACTGAAATTGGTGATTAAATCGCGAATTGATTCGGCAGATGAATTCTTCGCTAATAATTTGCCAAATTCGTGAATTATTCGCGAACTTTGTTACTATGCGAGGTAGCGAGGGTAGCGACTTCACACAGTAAGGAAAGGAGTAGCGAGGGTAGCGAGTTCACTATAGTAAGGAGTTTGCACCAAAATATCTCAAATTACTATATATTCGGGTATAATGGGCATGTTTTTGCTACGGCCTTGTTAAATTTTTTTTTATAAAAAAATTAAGTCATCAGATTCTGTCTCTAAAATCTAAAAATATTTGAAAATTTCTATAAAAATAAATCAAATAACTAATTCATTCAATTTTTTGTTTTGTTTTGTTTTGTTTTGAAAAGCCGACTTTTTCAGGGGTTAAGAAGGAAAGCGGCGTCGAACTTTTGAAAGTAAAGGGTTTTCGTCAGATCTAACGGCTGTTTTTTGTCCCAGGCTTCACTCTCTACAAAATCCTGGCCGTCCATATGGAGGTGGTGGTTCTGCCAGCTGTCACCGACATCCGCTTGCTAACCTGCGCTGCAGCCGCCTTGGAGGTTCTCGCCTCCAGTTTTCTCACCGCACTCGCCTCTTGTCCGGTGAGTCCTTGAACAAATCTCATATTTACATATTTTCTCTATACTGGTATTATTTATTTATATATGTAAATAAGAAATTTGTGAGGGATAAACTGCTTTACTGTCGTGTAGTGGGATTTTTTAACTACCCTGGAACCGAAGATAGGAATAGGATACAACTTTTAGGATGATTCGATTCCGGAGTGGGGGCCCACATTCACATGTTTTTTTATTAATTTATTTGGTAGTGGTTGAGATAATGAACGAATATTCGAATCTTGTTGCTTGGCATTCATTCACTTGCCTTGGAATTTTTATATTGCCACACCCTATTCTTTATGCGGCACGCTTTGTTGACTTGTGCAACTACATGGTGTGCACGTGCTCACCTAACTTCTGGGATTAATCCCCAAGTCTCCGGTTTAGTTTAGGGGGGCTATCCTTCAATACTGCTTAAAATAATGCAACATTTAAAGGAATTAATTTGAGATTTGTTAGTAATTGGAGGGGAATGTGCTAAACACCCACTTGGGGATTTTATGGTGCAAGTGGATTCGATCGCCTTTGAACACCTGACCTCTTGCTCACCAGAGATGTATGTACATACATCTGACACTTGCAAATAAAGAAGTGGTAGTATACAAGTATACAAGGATACAATTATTGGAATATTTGAAGTAGAAATGGTTGGGGAGAAAATTGGTTGACAAGTTTATTGTTTACATTCAGTAAAATTGACATTTATATACTTAGATTTGTTAGGCATACTTTTAAAAAATGTAAATTACATTCTATGCAAAAGTGATAGACGGAATATGTGCAGTGACTTCAACTGGGGATTTGTGTAGGTTGTGTTACTGGATTTGGTGTAGTGGTAAGTAATTAAAACAAAAAAACAAACAAAAACGTTAATATATGTAATGATGGAATAAGAAGTAAAAAATATGTAATTGCAGTGATTGGAGGTTGTCCCTGTATTAGCTACATGCATATCTCGCCTGCGATTTATTAGTCTGTAAATGTTGTTGGGTTACATGCATATGTTTGGTTCTAGTCGTTTATGGACATTACTTGTCGTTTTCTAATGCTATAGTTTGGTTGTGATGCTATATCAAACACCTTATTTTTTTGCATTTGTCAACTTCTTTTTCAATGGTCTGTTGAAAAATGTGAATTGGAAATTTCACTACCATTTGATCCCTCTTTTTTTTTGTTCATTTCTTTTTTCTAGGAGCCTTTGTTAAACCAGCACAACAAAAACAATCCCGAGCCTGTAGATGCTGACGATGATGATGATGAAGATGGGGATGAAGATGATGATGGAGGTTATGGAGAGGGAGAAGAGGAGGATGCATCAGATGATGGAGAGGGATATGAAAACCCCAAAGGTAATACAAATGGCAAAAAGACACCTGGTGGTGATGCTGGAGGTGAAGGAGAGAATGGAGAGGATGAGGAAGAAGACCCTGAAGATCAACATGACGGTGATGATGATGATGATGATGATGACAACGATGATGAGGATGATGATGAAGATGGTGATGGAGGGGCGGATGAAGAAGTGGTAGAGGAAGAAGATGATCAAGAGGACGAAGATGAAGAGGAGGATGACGAGGAAGAGGCACTCCAGCCCCCAAAGAAGAGGAAGAAGTGAAACTATTCTGTTCTTTTTGTTTTGTTGTCATCTTTCTTACCGTACAACTCTTGTTTGCTGTTTCTTTCCGAACTTCCAAGTTACCGTCATCATTATATGGTGCCCCTACTTGAGGGTGGATGATGATTTATGTAGCAGCGTTTATTATTATCATCTATGTATAAGAGAAAATTGATCAAACTTAGAGAGGCGACTGAAATGAGCCAAATGAGCTGATGGGTAAATTCATTTCTGTAAAGTGTACCTGTGTTTGACGAGTTTTTCCCGGTTTATAATGTGATGGTGGAAGGTTGTTTTCTGCAACTTTTGGCCAATATGTTCTTTTTGTTAAGCTGACACAGTGACTTCGGTTTGAGTATTAAGGATCCATATCGCTTCTGTTTTTATTGTAACAGAAGAAGATTTCCTTTTTACTGCTGGGCCAACCAGTGTACGTGATATATTTGATGATCTTACGTATTTGATGATCTTAAAAGCACTAATTGCTTTTACGGTTAGACCTAACAATAGCTGAGTTGAGGCTTGATGATCGTCATATACGGATGGTAAGATAGTTCAAGCTTGTCTAAGGCCAGATTTTGGACACTTTTGATAGCAAACTGATCTTTGCCACTCACATATTTTCAGGCAGTCCCTGATTTGTCACCCCAAGGAGCTTTGCAGTGATTCTCAGTGCAGTGCAGTCTCTCATGGTCGAGTTGCAAAATTTCAGGCACACGCATTTCTTCTTCTGCTAAGACCGCAAACAGGAGAATGGGAAGTAGAAACATAACCTTGCAGAATTTCATTGTCATCATTCTTGTTTCCTCTACGAAGTCATTGAAATCGATGGATTCAGGAATTTATAAGATGAATGTTGTGAAAGTTCGTCTCGCCTCTCAAATAGGCAAGCTGTTTAGGTAAGGTACTTGATGCAAGCTATTTAGGTAAGGTACTTGATGCATGATCCATTCCATGCAATTCTTGTTTTTGAGGGGAACTTGAAAAGGCTCGAAATGCATGATTATTTTCTAACAATATTCAAACTCCAATAATTGTTACTAGTAATTTACGTGTGCGATGCACGTCTTAATAAATATATGTTTTAAAATAAAAAGTTCAGCGTATTTTGTCATTGAACATAAGATCTCCTTTATTTCATGTATGCACGGGCGATACACTGGTTTGTTTGTCTACAAATGTTTGTATTTGTTGAATTTAGTTTGGACGTGTATAACACGTGTTTGTCTAATTACAAAGTTAGAGTTTGTTTGGCTCCAAACCCCAATTCTCCCATTAAAATAGTAGAGATTTTAGTTCCAACTTTGAGTCTGTGACTCTGTAAGTAATTGAACTAACCGAAAACATGCATTATTCCAATAAAACACATTGCTAAGGTAAGGATAGCCTAATATATAACCGAACCTAGCAAACATTTTTTTTTGTTTATTTTGCGCTATCAAATTGCTGAATACAAGATCCACACCTGAAACTTCCCATGACACGCATCACCCTTAAAACTATATATCAAGAAAGTTAAACATCGACAATTACAAGTTATGGCCACACCCACGCACATGTCTTGCTGCAAACCTCTCCAGATTGCTCGCATTCATGTTTGCACTCTTTGAACTGATCAGCTATGACGAGCCTACTGCAATGCGAGATGCACCAGTCCGTTTGCGACTGGCAATAATATATGGGGCAATTCGGTGCACTTCCGGGTGCCAGGCTATTGTTGTTAGTAGATTCGGGTAAATCTGAAGTACCAGAATCCACTAATAGAAGCATGAGGGGGAAAAGCAGCACCATAGTCTTGAGGATCGAGACTGCCATGTTTGAGTTAAAGTTATACATGCTTAATTGCTGTGAAGAGGCTTAATTATTTATAGTTAGGACATGAATACAGCTATTCTTTCGTGTATATAGGTTAATAGTGTGCAAGTCTTTGTTGTATGTGTCATAATTCCTGGTAACTGAACGCTTTAAACCTGCAAATTTTATGTATCACTTGTTTGAAATGACTGAAAGTTACATATTCTCTCATATCTGATGAGCTGTGGCATAAAAACATGGAGGGCTTCCATTCAAGAAGCTGAGTGTGTTTGTTGCATCTGATGAGTTGTGGCTTGCATAAAGTTCTTGGACGTGCTATGCACAGTATCTTACCGCATCAGTCTTGCACAAAGTGCGATAAACCAGGGCACCGGCTGGCTAGCAAGATTCGGGCACTTGCAAAGGTCTTTGGGTTCCTAACTTCCTATGGTTTGGTTCTGAATTATAGTTGAAACCATGGTCCAGAAACTTGGTACAGAAAGCGGATAATATTGGTCTGTGTCATTTATCAGTAATATTTGACATTATGTATTGTTACCGGAGATCACCAAACCTGTAAAGACCAGTGAATCAGGACCGCCAAAATTCATACTCGGTACATTAACAAGTTGGAAGTTGGAATAATTGCAACTCCCTAAAGCCTCCACACACACACACTAATACAATCTGCTTGGTCTTGACCTCCAGGAATGTCCACGATACAATTACTCCGAGTCTATAAAACTGGTGTCGACATGTCTCATTAGAATCGTACAGAGTTGGAGCCCCCAAGGGGCGATGTCCATGATAGATATCGGAGATTCAGCCTCTGGCTCTGACACTTGAGTTCCTCCATTAGTATGTGAATTTGTTGTGGTTAAGGTTAAGAAGTAAAAGAATCAGTACTGTCGACATTGCCATTTTTCTCGAGGTTTGATTTAGTTTTGGTTCAAAGAATATGGTTTCGAGGGTTTTATATAGAAGAGAGAAATTTAAAACCAACCAACCAAATGAGTCCTTTTTCAAATTGGTATTTTTGTTCCAACACTTAC
The DNA here is from genome assembly GCA_017893485.1 of Hemerocallis citrina. Classification (NCBI taxonomy): domain Eukaryota; kingdom Viridiplantae; phylum Streptophyta; class Magnoliopsida; order Asparagales; family Asphodelaceae; genus Hemerocallis; species Hemerocallis citrina. The sequence goes on from CM030366.1 coordinate 211,778,655, forward strand.
ACGCATGATTTCTGTATTTTGCGATAGATACATTCTATAGCATGCTATTTTGCATTTGTTGCTTAATGAAGAAAAGTTAGCATGTCTATAAATGGCTTCATGTTGCAAACTATCCTTGCAAGAACCCGGTTCACAAACTGTGACGACTTAAGAGAATCTGAACAACAGAACTTGAACCAACGAAAGACATATATATATAATTTGGAGAAGTTAGGCTTGAATTGATAGCAAAAGCACTTTCGGTGGCAAAGCTTTGAAGTACATTCCAAATATATTGATCAATGATATTAATTTTTCGAGTGTTTTCTACAAGAGAATAATCTTCTCTTGTTTCTTTGTGCCAACATGAACTAGCTAAACATACTGTTTGTTATTAAGAGTTTAGGGTAATTAAAAAGAAATGAACTAATGGGTCGTGATGGGTTGATCTAAAATTACTACTACTATTAGTTGAGAAAACAAAAACTATTGATTGCTTCCCAGAAGTCGGGAAACCGTACTAATCAAAAGTAGCTAAAGCCAGAAGTTCTTTTTTTACACAAGAACTAACACATTAATTCCGCATCCTAACCACTTCATCATCAAGTAGAAAATTTACAAATACAATTGACTCGTTATCTCGTCAACTTCAAGAGGAGAAGAAGCCATCAAGAGCAGCCACACCAAAAGTGCTTTTTGGTTCCAACAGCCCCAGCTTTGCTCTCACCACTTCCTTCACTAAAGAGAGCTCCTCTTCAACTTTCCTGCTAATAGAAGAGATAGCCATGGAGCTCATCTCTGTCACCTCATCATCCCCTTTCTCTCTCCTCCTCTCAAACTCCTCAAAAACAAACATAGCAATGTCTGCCATTAAAACATGCACTCTTACCAACAAACAAAAAACAAGTTGTTTTCTTTGTGAGAGATTGTATATGGATTGGTATGGGTTTCTGCACTTAATATATATACACATGTAATTTGTTGTGTTGCCCATGGTTTTAGTATGAGAAGCAATGGATAGGTGTTATTAGCTGGCTGTTTCCCTTTAGTGACAGAAAATTTAATTCAGACCCCTCACTTCACCTTAAATTTTATTTATACAATACCTCCTATATAATCAATGTGTTGAACAGGGCCGGCCTTGAGTTCCGGGGGCCATAGGCGAACTTCCAAAATGGGCCCCCTAATAACATATATATATTTTTTACGCGCGAAATACGTGCCTATATTTACAAGGGAAGTTCAAAATTGGGGGCTCCAAAAATCGCAAATTCCGCGAGGGTCCGAGGCGGCCGCCTTACCCGCCTCCATACTGGGGCCGGCCCTGGTGTTGAACTTACCTTATATACGTAATAATAATTCCAACATATATATTTTTTTAATAAAGAACTTCATCAAATAAGTAAGGGGAAATCATGATCAGAATAAGTTGTATTTATCTTAACACATCAATTAAAACACTAAGTATATATTGTTTTGGATACTCAACCACACATAATATTCTAATTTTTTGGTAGTTACCAGTCATCTTAGCTCCTCGTCCAATAAATAAGGGGAGATCATGATCAGAATAACTGCTGCACCATTGAGTAAAGTTTAACCGCTATAAATTACAGAAGAAGTCGTTTAGGAACTGAAAGTTATTGAAGTAGTCAGAATAACTAAAGGAAAATCAAAGATCGAATAAGGGGCTTATATAAAATTTTCCCTAGGGATAAGGATAGGATAATGCTTCTAGATCTACTGTACATTTTGTACTCTGTGGGCTTAGCCTTACATCAACAGCCTCCTGTTTTCGTTGATGGAATGAGAACCATGTCTTCTCTGTTTCATGTGAAACCCACATTTTCTTGAGATTGGCAAGCTAACAGAAATCATAAACTCCTGTTTTTGTTGATGGAATGAGAACCAGGCCTTCTCTGTTTCATGTGGAACCCACAGTTTCTTGATTGGCAAGCTAACAGAAATCATAAATGTTTTAGCTTCACACATGTTATTAGCAAAGGAAAAACAGCCAGACGTTGAGCAAATAAGCCCCAAAAATATGTCATTGTGCTTTAGCTGATCCTCATTCTACCAGTACAATTCTATGTGCACAGAACAATAATTATTTCTACAGCTAAGTCCTTTTTACTGGAGATTCTTACCATCCTCATCTAATTGATGACCACAAGAATTACTGAAAATTGGGTTGTAATATCTAAAATCCAATATTTGGAGATTATGTTGTTGGGTTTATGTCTTGCATACTATATTAGATACGAAGACGATGAAGCGATGGAGAAATCAAGGCTATCGTAGACGGAGTGGAAGCAAGAGAAAAAACAATAGTAGCAGCAATTGAAGCAGGATAGTCGACCGTACCTTGGGGTCGGTCGACCGGTCTTTGTACAAGGTTTTCCCGAGAAGGGGACAGTCAACCACAAGTGGTGTGCGCTCGACCGAGCTCGACTGATGCAAATTTGATATGCGGGTCTAGGTGATTCGTTGGAAGCCCGAACTTGCTCTTCAAGTTAGATCGTACGGCTCTTATCGTCGGATTATCTCTTCATGAATATCTAATGGCTATTGTATCAAGATATCAAACTAGAGTTTCTCTAGATCTCTATATATAGTTGTAATTGGTCTCCATTGAGCCCCAAGAGAGAGTACTTTATTAAAGAGATTTTGAGAAGTTCCCTAATTGTAAACAACTAGTATTTTCTTGTAGGACTTGAGAAAGGGTAGTAGTGAGAATTGTAATATTCTTATATTTTCTCTAGTTGAATAACATCTCAATTTATTCTCCCTCGAATTAAGGCGAAAACCCCAACTGGGCAAATTTGTGTGCTTTGGTGTATTTGGTGTGATCTTCTATTAGTTTGGTGGTTTGTATTATTTGTATCGCATAACTCAACAAAATCCTAGTAGAACATGAAATCGAATTTCCGAACAGATGTTTCAAATTTTTGGAGTCAAACCACATGAACCTATTCTGCAAAAAGTCATCTTTTTTGCATAACTTTCTTTAAAGAGTTTCAGTTCAAAGTCCTTTCAGGTCTATTCCTTTCATCTCGCTTAGTGGTCTGCTTACATTAATCCCGTCCTAATCTACCCTAGCTGAAAAAGTTTAACTTGTGCAAATCTAACATACAAATGGTGAAAACTTCAGACATCTTAAACCAACTTGTGGTTTAAAGTTGCTTCACAAAGAGAGCTCTTCCTTTGAAAGGATTGAAAGACCAGTCGCAAATACATGAGACAAAGCTGGATGGTAATGCTAGCAAACTTAAGTCATACAACAAATGACAGCAAAGAAACATTGACAAACAACTGATGCAGCAAAAGTGTTTCTTTCACCCCGAAAAGAAGCCAAAAGATACAACTGAAACCAAAAGGAAATCAAACAGCGCAAAGGAGCACACATATTTGCCAACATATATATAAGTATACAAATTCTCTGAAAGGAGAAATAATATCAAGAGAGCGAGAGTGCAGTAAACCTAGTGTAAAACACTGATTTATCAAAAAGTCTTCCGCCACTGACAAATCTAACAAGTAGCAGCAGGACTTTCAACAGCTATGAGAGGGATCAAACTTCACGATTTAGATCTTCTTAAGAACGACGCACCAGTTTGATTTATCATAGAATTGCTCCAGAATCACAGCATTTTCAATTCCAGAAACTAGCCTGGGAAAAGAACAAAGAAAGTAAGTGAGAAGGTATTTTGATGTCTGAACTGTAAAAAACAGTAACACTTGAGAGGAATTGTGAGTGCCAATTTAATAATAAAGAGAGGTATTCAGCACAAATGTACAGTAAGCCAAAAGTATGAAATAACAGTACACTTCTTACTCTGCTCGCAGAACTAGATAGGCGAGAGCATATATCAGAATGAGCGATCATTGATACGGCCATTTGTTGATGGATGGTAATGCTATTTGTTTTGGCTTCCCAGTGTGAAAGATGGTAATAGCAGGAATAAAAGCAACACAAGGAGTGCAAGAACAAGAATGATAATGCTTTTAATTTGGTGCACGCCATATGAATACTTCTCCACTTATATTTGTGAGGGTCATCTTCTTTGTCAGATTAACAATCGATCCATGTCATTTAAGCTACAGCACTAGTCTTTGTTCTATAATTAGCACTCCCTGATTAGTACAGTGTGTTCTACAACTCACAAGGAGAGATTCAAAGATATAGTTCATCAGAGCACCATTCCCAATGTGTTTATTCATATATAACAAATATATACTGAGTGCACGAAAAAAATCAACCAAAATTATATTTTGCCTAGAATAGCAGATACCTACTAGATCCTGTCAATAAGGCTATCAGTTGAGCAATAAATTATTTTTCCATATGCTCAGAGCATTTCTAGTCGTTCAATCTCAAAATTTGGGTATTTGGCATATAGGAATAGGAATTTTGGGTTTGAGCTGTAGTTGTTTTAACCCAAAATTTGGGTTTTGATTTTAAAAAAATTGGCGGACAATAGATGATGTATAATCCCAGAAATATATATATATATATATATATATATATATATATATATATATATATATATATATATATATATATATATATAAAATAAAAAAGTGTTGGAAGATGAATGATTTCCCGTCCAAAAATTAAAATAAAAAAACCAAGAGACGGGAAATCATTTCCCGTTTCAACATTTTTAAATTAAAAAAAAATGCTCTTAATTAAATCCTAATTTGTACACATAATAATTCTATAGGCATAATTCTATAGAATTTTCTCTTTAAATTTTGGAAAGAAATCTCTTGGACGGGGAATCATCTCCCGTCCAATCTTTTTTTTAATAAATCGATCGGATGGGAAATGATTTCCCGTATGATTGATTTTGTTTAAAAAAATGGATCGGACGAGAAATCATTTCATGTCCGATATATTTAAATTATAAAAAAAAGAGGTGACGAAAGATGCAATTTCGTCTGATTCTATTTTTTTTAATGAACGGACGAAAGATCATCGTTCATCCAGCTATTTTCAAAATTCCTATATCTTCTCCCAAATATAGCCGACCACTCTTCCTCTCAAACCCAAATTTTGGGTATTTAGCCAACGACTATAGCTCGATTTTTGCCAAATTTTGTAAAATTTGCAAAAATGGCCAAGCTCTCGCACCATCAAAAAATTTAAATTAAAAAATCCCATTTCCTGTAAAAAAACTTTTTTTAATACCCAAGTGCACATGCACTTCTTATGATCAACAAGTACCCTTCATCTAAGGACGTCAAGGCCATATGCTATGAAAATGGATTACGCAGCAAATAAGGAAGCTGAATAATCCTACTACATGCCATCAGCCAGATCAAAAGTTGTCCTAAAGTGATCACCACTTCAAACTCTAATACTCCTGAAGAATTCTACACTTTTGGGTGAAAAAAAGATTGCAAATAATCACGAACTGCAGCTTTTGGATCTTCCTATTCCTAAAATATATGCATAAGTTGGCTTGACTTTAAAGAAAGCAGTCTTTTATTCATTCATCTAATTCAGATGTCTCAGTGATATTAATGTCAGACTAACGGTTTATACATGATCCTGAGTAAGGAACTATATTATGCTCATCCCTCATGAAAAGAAAAAAAACCAACCAACTTCCTCCTCTTAAAAGCAAGAGTTTTTCCTATTTAGCCATCTCAACCAACACAAGTGAACGGAGTATTTTCATCCTAGATTTTCCTATAGTGCTATACAAGATAAGCTGTACATGTTAGTAGCTGTTCTTAAGCAATGACCTGTGTGAGGCTCCTAATCAATAACGTGCTAGAGATGAGAAGGTTTACATGGAAGAAAAAAAGAAACAATAAGTCAATAATTAATGGAAATATACGGGGAAAGGAGAATCAACATCCATTGCTTGGGAATTTTTGGTGCATTATATAGAGAAAGACTAATTCAGACGAAGCTTCAATCTTGACCATTATTAGAAGGAGAACATAAAGTATGGTCACCTGAAACTATAAACAGAGGAACAAAATAAACATTTCCAGAATGGAGACATACACATACACATGCACTCTAAAACCTCAATGAAAAGAAAAGAGCAAAAGTCCTGGTACAACAGATGATCATATACAGCTAACATAACCATGTTAGACGTAAGCAATTTGACAATCAATTGTGGTCTAGCTTGTTACTGTTTAGAGCTCAATATTTTATAGTGCTCTAGTAAGTCTAGCTTCATATTATTAAACCTCATAAACAAGAGCAATTCTCTTTTACAATTAAACAGATCACGCGCCTTTCAGTTCTTCACTTTGCACAAAGATGTGTAAGAAATAATTCATGATAGGAAAGTAATCATTTTCATACTCATTGATATGAAAAGTCATCATTTTCATACTCACTACTTACCAACCAAACTGGACCACATAACTAGGATGGCAAACACCCTCGTACGAGTGTTCAAAATGTACAACACGCCCACCATCTTCTACCACAACAATCAAAACAGATTAGGTGAGAATATCAATGTTCTATTCCTCAGTTTTGTTCCATGTTTTAAGCCAAATGCAAGTCTATGCATATGCATCATTTCTGACCACCTCGACGTACACAAACTCACGAGACTCGTCGTAGAACACTGTCACAAAATGAGCTCTCCTCGTATCCCTTAGAAGAGTCTATTATACTGCTCTAGTTTTTCTCCCAATTTCTTATATGCTTGATGCTTGTCTCAAATAAAGTTATCTCCAATTCATCTGTGCAAGGATAACATTTATGAGAGACTTACATTCGTAACGACATTTTCTCGGCTATCATTTCCCCCTACTCACCACCGAAGTTCCATACAAAAGAACCCAGGAGAAACCAAGAATTACTCTTAAGAGCATCCACAATGGTTTGTTATTTTCTCATTTTTGCCATTTTTTGGCAAAATGAGAGCTGCAACGGTTGCTATTTTGTAGTATTTTGAGAAAGTGGGAACAATAACTTCTCATATTTGAGAAACAATTTGCCGATTCTCAAAATATAAGGGACGGAACATTTTACTCGATCGGACGATACAAGCTGTATCGTCCAAGAATATTTTACAATTTTTTTTAAACTATCGGATGGAACAATATGTTCCGTCCGAAATTAAAAAAAAAATTAAAAAAGGGATCGAACGGGACATGTTGTCCCTTCTGAAACCAAAGTTTCTTAAACGAGACAACATGTCCTGTTTGAGGCCAATGTCACTTTCACCCAATGCTAATCACTTGGTTTAGTGTTTTAAGTATGGTTTAGTGTTAATTTAATAATTAATTAATTCACTAATGATATTTTAATAACTAATATGGTTTTAATTGTATAGAAAATCACAAAACAAACCTTTTGTTCCGTCAGATAATTTTTTTTTCTTTCTCAAATTTTGCCAAATGACCACGGCAGAGAATACCAATTTTGCCATTTCCCATTTTGCCAAAAAATAGCAACAACCATTGTTGATGCTCTAAGGGGACCAAAATATATACAACATATTTAAGAGCGAAACCTAAATTAATATCTGTACTTCGGAATTTTCAATACAATTTTTTTTTAAAAAATCACCACTTTATACATTGTAAATTTTGACAATAGAATGTCTTTTCCAACTATAATGCCACAATAACAAATCATCGTAAGTCCAAGATAATGAACTTAAAATTTAATAAACTTCAATTCGATTTACTTGTGAAATAACTTATTTTAATAATTTATTTCCAAGAAGATTATTTTCTTAAGAATTTTTAACCAGTTTAGTCTTAGGCATAGGCATATATTGGGGAAAAATTTATGCCTTTTTTTAGAAACTATTTGCAAAAGGAGGACAGTTGCCAAACTAATTGCACTCGTGGACTCAACAACTAAACTCGCCGTTCCCAACGGCGAGTTTAGTTATTTTATGCTCGCCGTTGGGAACCGCGAGTGTAGTTCTAATTTTTTTGAGAAACTCGTCGTTCCCAACGGCGAGTTTAGTTTAAAATTTTCAAACAAGACTCGCTGTTCCCAACGGCGAGGGGAAATATACTAGATTCGTTGTTGGGAACTGCAAACCTACTGATTTTGGAATTTCACAGAGTGAAACTCTCAGTTGGACTTGGTGAATTTTCGAAAAAAATCCATAGAAGAGCTTGATGTTCCCAACGGCGAAGGGAAATATACTAAATTCGTTGTTGGGAATGGCGATATCTATGTAAATATCCCGATGTTGGGAACAGCAAGCTCTTCAATGGAGTTTTTTTTCAAAAATTCACCAAGTCCAACTGAGTGTGAACACTGTGTGAAATTTCAAAATCAGTAGACTCGCCATTCCCAACAGCGAGTTTAGTATAAAAAACCTCGCCATTGGGAACAGAGTCTTGTTTGAAAATTTTGAACTAAATTCGGCATGGGGAACAACGAGTTTATCAAAAAAAATAGAACTACACTCGTTCCTAACGGCGAGCACGAAATAACTAAACTAGTCGTTCCCAATAACGAGTTTAGTTGTTGAGTTCCCAAGTGCAATTAGTTTGGCAACTGTTCTCTTTTTTTGCAAATAGTTTCGAAAAAAGGCATTAAAAAAAATCCATACATAGATGAAATCAAGTATTTTCCAATCATTTTTCTTTTATTTGCAAACAATATTTCTTGGATCTCATGTGTATTATATCATATACACATGGATAAGTAAATTTTTCCCTCTAAATTCCCTTAAAAAAACACAATGCCTAGTGTCTACCTATGTAGAAGTTTAGTCGCTTCTCATATTAACCCTCAGCAACACAAAAATTGTAGAAACACTTTTTTATAGTAGTATAGTACTAGTAATAATCTCATAACATGTACACTATTAATGTAAATTTTTCAAAAGTCAGGTGGGGCATGGCCTACCCCATAGTCTCACCCCTCAAGGTGGTGAATGTAGGTAAATTCAATATCCAAACCAAGAAACGAGTAGGAGTTTGTCATTAATGACGATCTAGGCACTGAAATCAGCGATAGTTTCTGTGTTGGAAGAAGATTTCCCAATCAGTAAGCAAGACAGTTGTGCCATCAATCAATATAACAGTGTATTAGGTGGCTTCTTTTTCATTTTTTATTTTTCATTAACCCATTTGACCTTTTTATACATGTAAGCATCTACGGTGCAATAGAAAAATGAGTAAGTTTAAGTACGTATAAATATATATAAAAACTATGATGTGATAACCACTAAAAACAAACAGAAAATTAAAATTAAAATAAATAATGTAAAGTCAACCACTAACAACATGTAGCCAACATGAATGAACAATCTAAAGAAACTAACTTGAGTGAGCAAGCCAAGCAAATAACATGGATCAATTATTAAAGGAAATTAAATTTAGATTATTATATAGTTTATTTTACTATTAAAACCTTGTCAATCCAATGTGGCTCAAACCCATAAAAACCAAGACATGCCAATAAGCTTTCAATGTTGGAAATTTTAGATAACTTTTAATATGAAAAAATTGATGTAAAAATTGCATATTAGCGGATGTGTAATTCATGTGTGAGGCTTTGATTTCTTAAATGTTGACTTATGCATTTCTCTTGCAGGATTTTTATTCTTTTGCTGTTGTGAGTGGCAACAGCAACAATAGGGCCTAGTTGTAAGCCTTCTGCTAGTGAACAAGAGGGTGGGGGATCAAAGCCCAACTTGCATCAATCTCTTTAATTATGGGGGGAAAAGTGTGTATGGTGTGTTTATGGCCTTCACAAGAAAAAAATAAACCTCTAGCCGTTGGAAATTTGTCACATTCATTGCTCATTTACAAAGGAGCTTCTATACACTTGGTTACATAGGTAAATATATACACATACTTTGTAATACCCCGACCCGAAAATACACGGACACGAGCACATTAGAAATTTCCATAAAATAAATGTACAGAGCAGCTAAATCTAATACATTATTGACATGAATTATTCGGTACAACAAAAACAATTATTACATAATGATTCGAGGTGGCTAGTTTGTAATTATGTAAAAGGTGGATTATATTTTGGGGGGGTAATTGTAATACCCATGGTTAAAGCCCAAGCTCAAAATTAAGTAGGATTAGTCTCACATCGGATAGAAGAAGGGAAGGAGTGGTGTATATATAATAAAGTCAAGGATCCTAATTTGCCTTCAATGCTAGCTAGTTTATAGGAGAAACTTTAGCCTTGTGGCTAGGGATGCTCTCGGATACAAATATATTTGATCCGATCCAAATTACAATCAGATTTACGGGGAGTCAGATATGAAAAAATCCAGATCCAGTCGGATTCGGATTCAAATATTCAACCCACTTCATCTTGAGCATGGGCTTTGGTGGCCATGGGCTTTAACCATGGGTATTACAATTACCCCTCCGTAAGAACTTAGGGTCATTACTAAATTCAGGTTTAATTTGTACCCAGGTGCCTTCCTTTCTAGCCAATGTAGGTCCACATTGTTGCCACTATATTGGCCCCACCAACGTACTATCCAGGGCCCTGCCAGTGTATACCCACAGTGGTCCCACCATTGGGGTCGAAATTCGGCACTGATACAACTTGTAATGCCCTGGCCCACCGTATAGTACAAGATGGTGCATAATTGGACTCCTAACTGCTTCCATAGTTGCACTTTGGTTCCTCACTACCCCACCACAGGGCTAAAATCTCACTTAAACCAAGATAGTATTGAAGGCAACTTAGGATCCTTGATTTTATTATATATACAATACACCACTCCATCCCTTCTCCTATCTAGGACTAACCCACTTCATCTTGAGCTTGGGCTTTGGTGGGCCTTGGGCTTTAACCATGGGTATTACAATACTTAAAATTATTTCCCATCACCATCAGTTTTTTAATGCAATTCCTCATATTAATCCATGCAATTTGACCACTTGTTATTATTCGAGATCTCCTTCCACCTATACATTCACGTGTAAGGAAAGTGTCTTGTTTTGTTTCGAAGGCCAGGAAGCCAATTCTAAGACTATTTACACTTATTATAATTATCACTATTTATCACTATTTATTACATATGATTTTTATAGATCTAGAAAAAGCATATAAAAACGTCCCTAGAGACATAGTATGGTGGGTGTTAAATAATAAAAGAATAACTATTCAGTATATTGAGGTAATTAAGGATATGTATGAAGGGGCAATGATCACAATTAGAACAACCACAGGAGAGATCAGTGATTTTCCTATTACAGCAGGTTTACACCAAGGTTCGGTTTTAAGCCCCTACCTCTTTACTTTGGTTATGGATGAATTGACGCGAAGAATACAATATGAGGTACCTTGGTGTATGCTTTTTGCTGATGACGTCTTGCTGGACAAGACTAAAGCAGAAGTCAGTGCTAAGTTAGAATTGTGGAGAGAAACTTTGGAAGCTAGAGGCTTTAAGATAAGTAGAACTACAACAGAGTATATATAGTGTAATTTTGGTGATATTCGGAACACAACTGAGAAAGTAGTGAAGCTTGATGGCCGATACCTAACAGAGACCGTTTCCGGTATTTAGGCTCGATTATACAAAGAGATGGAAAAATTTGTGAAGATGTTATACATAGGATCTAAGTAGGGTGGCTTAAGTGGAGAAGTGTAAGTGGTGTCTTGTGTGACAAACGTATACCTTTAAAGTTGATGGAAAATTTTTATAGGACGGCTATTAGACCAGCAATGATATATGGAGCAGAGTGTTGAGCAACAAAGAAACAACATGTCCAAAAAATGAGTGTAGAGGAGATGAGGATGCTAAGATGGAGGTGTGGTAAAACAAGGATAGAATTAGAAACGAGCATACACGAGACATGCTAAAGGTAGCTACAATCCAAGATAAGTTAAAAGAGAATCGTCTCAGGTGGTTTGGACATGTGACACGTAGATCTAGTAGGGCCCCCTGTTAGAAGAGTGATTTGATAAGTATTGAGGGTAGAGTTGGGGGTAAAGGAAGACCTAAACTAACTTGGGCGAAAACGGTGAGAAAAAATATGATCGCTTGTGACCTTACAGAAGATATTGCGCTAAACCGAGCAGAATGGAAAACAAGGATTCATGTAGCCGACCCCAACTAATTGGGAAAAAGACTTTGTTGTTGTTGTATTTCATGCAAAACTATATTCCTAGAAATTACAAAAGAAATAAATAGTGTGAAAATTATTTATTTGCTCCAATTGCTTCCAACAGTCCAAGAGATAGAAATTTTATAAGATTATGATGAGCAAATTAATTTATAAATGGGAGTGCAGAGGGTACTTATAATACATTACCTACGATTGTTTTCAGACTTGTAAATCACATAGCCACTTTAGTAGCAACCCTGAAAAAATTGTTTCGTAAGCAGTCCAAATATGCTTACATCCACCTTTACCATAATTTGGGATTCAAAACATTTTGCATCCTAACTATATACACATACTGTAATACTTTATTGTATAAAATGTAAATTGTCTCAACCCTCGATATTTGATAAACTTCGATTTTATGTGTGAGTATTGTATTATGTAGCTTTTATTATTATTTATACTAAATATGTTAGAAAATGTACACGGTTCCGAATTGCTAACACACATCATATGGGACATGTGTACCAAACTGCAAATTGGGAGGTTTGGTGATTTCTACAAACATAATGCAAGAGTTCCAATGTTATTGTGTCATTTGTAGTGATAAAGGGCCTAAACTTAATGGAATAGCAAGTAAACTTTCAATCAAAATGCTCAAATATAGTGAGAGTGTGAGACACCATGGTGTTCTAAGTTAGTCACACCATGATGTTCACATGCCTGCAAATTCTGATACTTACATATCATGAAAAAGGCACTGTGTTCAATGGGAGTATAAGGAAGCTCGACAACTATTAAGGAAGTTTTTTGGGAAGTGGGAAGGAGGGGAAAAAAGAGAGAGAATGAGCTGTTGACATAATATTTAATTCCAAACTGATAAGATTCCGGTTCAGTCACTTTTGACTCTAATGAAACATGTGTTTAACCCGTACACTTCTGCTCAGCTTTGTTTTTCTCCAGTTCACCCCTGTTCGTACGAGTACACTTCATTTCTTTTTGCCATTTTATTAATTTGCTTCAATGAATTAAAATATTTAAAACTTAATAAGTTTGGGTTGGGATTATATCATGTTCTACCCGCTTCTTCCCACTTCTTCATATTCATCCATTGCCCTCAATTTGCTCTCTTTTTTTATCTTCTCTTCCCCTTAAAAAGGTGACTCTTTACCCTCTGAACCCAATTCGAAACTTTCACGCGCCATTGACCACCTCAAGATTCGGGGGGGGGGGGGGAATAGAAAATAAATAAATAAAATAAAATAAAATAAAATAACAAATCAACAAAATGAAAATAAAAAATACATAAGGAAGAAAGACGAAATCTTTAGTAAGCTTTCAAACTTGTCTATCTCCTGCCTTGTCCATGTTCTCTTCTTCGCCTAAGTAAATTAACCAACCCACCGAAATTTCTCTAAGTTGGTGCAAGATCTGACATGAACAGATGAGCTGAGAGAGAAAATTAGAGAGAAGGTGAGAGGAGGAACGATTGAGGTGGTTGGGATGAGGAGCAAATGTGGTGGTGGTTGCGAAGTGGTGGCGATACAGCTGCAGATGATTGGTGGCTAAACGAGGAGAAATGGACGAAGTTGCAGCTGTTGTTGGCGGCATAAGAAGATGCTCCGGTTCAAAAGGAAGGGAAAGATTAATGATGGCACGTGCACTACGTGTATACAGTATTGTTCTGGATCTCGGCCTCCATAAATTAGTACATGATAAACGGCTAATAAAGAATCACTGAGAGGATCCAGGTCCTAGTTAAGTATATAAATTCAAAATGGGACAAAACAACTACAAAGACACAAAAATTAGCACCCAGAAGAAAACCCACTCATAGGGTGTGGACCACATGTCCAAAAAAGGTAGTGGGAATTTATGAGTTGGTTTTTGTTTTTTGTGGGCCTTAAGTTGATGTCGGCCCAAAAAACTTAAAAAAGAAGTACTCCTGCATGTGGAAGTCCAACCGATCAAAAGGAATCTCAAACCATTTTAACAAGTTGAGATTAATGGGAGACGTCCATTTTTCTATTGATTAGTGTTGCAGGTTACCAAAAGATGACCATGGAAGCTTTACCCTTACAAATATTTGCCTGCCCCTTTTTGAGACTGCTTTAATTGAATATGATAAAGTGTAGCAGCCCATAGGGACAAGGCCCTTTTTAGACTTATAACCCCCCTCTCCCTGCTCACAAATCACATGGCAACGACCACTACCCAAATTGTGTTGTTTTTTATAATGCCAAACTGATTGGGAAAACTACCCCACTAGCCAAAAATGTGATAACATGAATGGGTTCACAGTCCACATGGCAATGACCACTACCTAAATTATGTTTTTTTTGTGCTAAATTAATTGGGAAAACTACCCACTACCCAAAATTGTGATAAGTCCTGCAAAATGTTTAATTTTTATTCAAAAAAATGATTCTATGCAATATATTATGCTAAGACCACTTTTGGTCTTAAGGCTTTTTTTTTTCCTTTTTCCTTTTGAAAACACTAAAAGGAGAGTAAAAGTAGGAGGCAACTCTCACTTATCTATTTACCAAAAGTTTAAAGTTACAATCCCATCCATTGATAAAACCTCAAAAGTAGTGCTCACAATAGCTAGCCCCTCTCCATTTCTTTTCCCAAAATTCAAAATACAATCCATTATCACACCCTATAATTGTGTTCAAAAAAAATGTGCACCTTAATTTAGGAACGTGATTAGCTATTCCATTAGGAGTTTCTCCATATGGTTTGTGTTTTATTAAAATTAAAAATTAAAATTAAAATTAAAAATCCACGATCTAGCTAACAATTATTTAACTTACTATGTACTTGGGCTCTAAAAATATTCCCAAACTAGAAATGGGTAAAATCAGATTTTACCATTGCTTCCTTAACTCTTGATTAAATTTAGATTAATTCTTAATTTGCATTCTTATCCTTTTATTTTCAAAGTGCAATCTTAACTAAAATCGGTATTTTTCTCCCTTCTATCGTATATAATTTTTTTATATTTTATATTTATACTTTAAAAAATTGTATCAGACTTGCTCTCTCGATATTTTTTGAAAATCTCATTCTCTTTCTATAATATTGAGGTCTAACCCAAAAAAAGTAGAGGTGGGAGGATGCTAAATTGTTGTTATCTGTTTTTCAGCATTTTAGAAGAATTCAGACCATTGTAAGGTGATTGATATGAATAATTTTGTTGACTTGGCACAACTTTTAACCTAAAAAATCATTCAATTAATTAACTAAAAGTTTCCCTGTTTCATCCATTTTTAGCATTGACTAATCTCTTCTATTGTCAGTGTGCCCTTTCTTCACTAAGGCATCATAAGCACTCATTAAGGGTTTCCATGTATAATTTGTGAGCACTTCAAAACTTATACATTCGCCATGAAGGGCTAAGTATTGTTCTATATGCCTTCGTGAAAAATAGTTATTATCGAACTTCTCATGTGGTTTTATTAGGTGATTTAGGTCCTCATATTTTAAGCATGTGCATTATTGGCACAAGGACCCCCTGTACATATTTTTAATTTCTAGGTGTCAATTAATACGGTATGTATGAATAATGATAATTTTAAAGATAAATGATTAAATGTGTATATTTAGAGAACGAGCTTTATGTAGAGGAGATTTTTGCTGAATTTTATGTATAAAGGAGCTTCAGTTTTCTGTAAGTTTTTTAGTTACGTGCAATACATGTTTTTGAATATGACAAAAAAACCTTCATTCTGAACTTTGGGTCAGTTTTGATTTTGGGTTTCGAATTTTGATTTTAAATGGGTTTTGAAAATGTATGGAGTATGAGGGGAAGAAGAGAAAGAGAGAGGGAGAGGAGGGGTAGAGATGAGAATGTTGGATAAGATTCGGATTTGATGAGTATGTTGGGTTTGAATTCAGATTTGATGGGTTTGTTGGGTTCAAATTGAATGGGTCTTTTGGACTTGGGTTTGTGAAGTGGGAGAGATGAAGAGAAGCAAGAGGAGTGAGAGAGGAAGCAAAAAGGTGAAGTAGAATATGTGAGACTGTTGGATTGAGTTCGAATTTGATGGGTTTGTTGGGTTTAATTTTAATGGGTTCTTTTGATTGCCCTGGTAAGTCACGTACCCCAGCTTATGTTATCCATAAACCGAGTAGAAGTATAACTGGCAGTTCCCCCATTCTTTGCCTCAGCCTGGGAAGTGTGAAAAATCTCATTCATCCCTAAATTTCGCACTCAATCGAAAGCAAGTTTCCATACAGGGGTTTCCTACGAGGGTTCTGAGAGCTTGGGTGGGGCACTAGTTAGTTAGTTAGTTAGGTTCCCATGAAAGTCACTTGCCTGGCCTATTTGGGTTTGAGATGGTGGGAAAGATGAAGAGAAGTGAGAAGGGAGAAGAGGGGGGGGGGGGGGGGGGGGGGGGGGGGGAGGAGATGGGAGGGCAGAGAGAAGAAGGGTATTGGGTTGGGGTTGGGTTGGGTTTTGTAAGGTAATGGTACATTGAATACGAATGAGAAAGGAAGATGATAACCAGATTTTTTGCAAACAAGTCTCCCATTATTCAATATTTTAGGGCTGTATTCACAAAAAAAATTATATAAGTGTATTATTAGGGGTGTATATGCAATAAATATTTTTAAAAGACTTATATATGAAAAATAATTACTAAACAGTTTAAGGATAAATTCGACGTATAGAAAGCACATGTACTGCAAGTAATTTAAAAATCTAACGGTAGACAAACATCGTACCCACCTTAGGTGGTTATGTGCGTTGACCAATTTTGCAGGTGAGTTATCTGCTTTACAGGTGAGCTTCTTGCTTTTAACACTCATATTTATTTTGCCTTTGGAATAATCTTGTTATAATGCTTATCTCGATCTTTCTCAACTATCAATATGTATGACTGCAATTAGCATGAGACTAGGAAAGGCCAAGAGTAACATACACACATACATATTAATTTGAAAAAAAAGTCACAAAAAATAGTCATAATTTAATTTAATAGAATTTACATGGTATTAAATTAGTTTTAAATAATTTTATCATTGAATACCCATTAGTTTCTTCGTGAAAAAATTGATCAATAGTACTTATCTTTACCATCTACAAATTCTTGAATGCAGTAAACAAATCATTAGAAATTAATTAACTAATAATAGAATAAAATTTAAGAAGTTGGGGGGAAAATATTAAACTTTTTAACTCAACTAATATGAGTTTAATTATTTGTGAAATTGCAAGTAAAATCATCACTTAATTCAATAGTTTATACTCTTTCTTTTAGGAAAGTAGTTTATTTATTAAAGAAAAAAATATAAACAAAGAGCAATAATAGATGAATATTGATAAATGAGATTAAAATAAATAAAGAATCTTCAAGTATATAACATTAAATGAGAATGAGAACTATTATTTCTGTACCTTTCTTCAGAAGTTGATAAAATATATAATATCTAACGTTTTCAAGGTTTGAGATATTCTTTCTCTTCCTAAAAGCAAATTCCATAAGCTAGAAAAAAAATAATGTAGCAATTATAGTAAATAATTATCAAATCTACAGTACATACCTTT
Source organism: Hemerocallis citrina (assembly GCA_017893485.1). Lineage (NCBI taxonomy): Eukaryota > Viridiplantae > Streptophyta > Magnoliopsida > Asparagales > Asphodelaceae > Hemerocallis > Hemerocallis citrina. Next base: position 211,796,221 of record CM030366.1, read on the forward strand.
CAAGCTCGCCTTCAACAAACACATGATAGTAGCGGTTATACACCATAGCTCCCTTCTTATCATCTTTCTTAGCAAGCCCATTTGCAAGGGAAGAAGCTGATGCACCACCAACTTCAGCACGATGAAACGGTAAATGCCAAGGAACAAAATACTCTTGGTTAGTTCCAGGTTTATCTTGATTTTCTGCATCTTTTGATAACTTATCGAAATGATTACTATCATTATCAGACTCCGGGATGCTTTCTAGTGATATTGGTGAAGAATTACGTGTCCGTGGACTACTTGGACTACTTGGGCTTATCCAACCTTCGTTGTACTTGTGAGAAAGTGGGGTCCATTTCATGAGCAAAGATCTGTCCTCTTGTTCAACTGCCCATACTGTAATCAAAACATGACCTCCTTTTTTAACAGCACGAATTAATTCTTCAATTGCTTTCCTCCTCCTATTCTCAGTGCTCAAATGATGTAATACTGCAATAGAGATAGCAGCATCACCAAAATTATTTCTGTAAGGCAAGTTAACTGCATCAGCAACTACAGCTTCATGACCTCTGCTCGCACATATTTCAATCAGAGGTGGGCTTATATCACATCCTATATAGAAACAACTAGGATTAAATCCCAAGTACTTTCCATTACCACAACCAGCATCTAAAACAACAGAACCAGGGTTCAAAGAATCTAGAAACTCAGCAACTTTTGGCCACTTCGCAAAGCGCGTCGAGCTGAAATGGGGAGCGATGGCATCGTATACATGGTGCACATATTTTTTCTCAATGTCAGGAGTGGCTTGAACATTTGGACTAGACAAATTGGGCTCTTGGGTCGCAGAATCAGCGCTCGAACCATTAGTAGTGGGCATGTTAGCATTTGTATGAAAATATTGTCTGCAGTTAATGGGCTTCAAAGTAGACATGTAGCTATTTTGAATACGTATCCGTAAATCAGCGGAATATACAGAAGATTTCTCCGAAACAATGTTCCTCTCAAGATAATGACTTCTAGTACCTACAAATACTTGGGAAACTTGATAAAAGAAGTTCCTTGACTTTATAACATTAACTACCATGCAGACTTGGCCAAAATTAAGCTATCATTCTCCAAGGAATGCTGCAAACAGAGATTAAGGATCAAATTCCACAAAATTCTAAAACAAATACAATACGTAGAATCAACATATAGATGAGCACGGAAAAATGGCTAAATTGCATAAAACTATCCTGAACTTTCATAAATTTCAAAAAACTACCCTCAATTTGGTTTAAAATTTATCCTAAAGTTCACATTTTTTCTTTAAAAATCTATCCGTTAATCTGCAGCCAGTTTTTCCTTCGCGTTTCTTTTTTTTTGGACAAAAATGCCTCTAACTTAAATTGCATAAAACTACCTTGAAGTTTCATGAAATTTCCAAAACATTGCCCTCATTTTGCTCGAAGTTCTGTAACGTATCCGACTAACCCACCTCAACTGCGTAAGAGAAATTTGAACAATTCAACTGCACCATTAGCACCATTAGGGGGTTTCTTGAAAAAGTGAAGCATTAGGTAGTACTAATATTAAAGCAAAATGAGGGTAGTTTTTTCTTCTGAAATTTCATTGAACTTCGGGATAGTTTCATACATTTTAACTGAAGAGAATTGTCACTTGCTACTTGGCATCAAGAAAATTACAACACTGGACATGATTTGTATATATGTGAGAATTTCAACACCCATGCTATAAACATTTTCACAAAAAAACTAATAAAAACCTACAACTAAACGAATTTTTTGTCGTACGATGCCACTTTTTGAAACTATTTGCGCTTTTTTGCCAGTTCCAAACTATTTGCTCTTGTGGGCTAGTCGTTGCTATGTCAGCAGCGGCCACTATTCCTATTAGCGGCCTATTCGTTTAGGAGATCGCTAATGGGAATAGTGGTCTCTATTTTAATTTGTTTTGAAAATTTTGTTTTCTGTCGCTATTCCCATTAACGATCAGAGCATATATGAAGTCACTAATCGGAATAGCAATCCTAAATGAACTGTATTGAGACACTCGGTGAATTTTAGAGAGCTTTTTGCTCTCTGGAAACAAACAACCAACTTTTTTTTTGAAACTGAGGTCGCTATTCGGAATAACGACCTTAGTTGGGTGATTATTTTGTAAATCTTACAGAGACAAGGAGATTATTCCTCTACTAAGGTTGCTATTCGGAATAGAGGTCTTAGTTGTACTAAGGTCGCTATTCCGAATAGAGGTCTTAGTTGTGTGACTATTTTGCAAATCTTACAGAAAACAAAGAGATTTAGTCCCGTACTGAAGTCGCTATTCGGAATAGAGGCCTTAGTTGTACTAAGGTCGCTATTCCGAATAGAGGCCTTAATTGTGTGACTATTTTGCAAATCTTACAGAGAACAAGGAGAATTAGTTCCCTACTGAGGTCGCTATTGTGAATAGCGAGCGACCTTAGTTGGGTGATTATTTTGCAAATCTTACAGATAGCAAAGAGATTTAGTCCTCTACTGATTCAAATTTTTTTTCTATTGAGCAAACACTCTGTAGAATTCACTAAGTATCTCAATAAATTCATTTAAGGTCGTTAATCTGATTAGCGATTTCATATCTGCTTTGGTCGCTAATGAGAATAATGACAGCAAATAATTTTTTTTAAAAGAAATTAAAAGAGAGACCATTATTTCCATTATCGACCTCCTAAAGGAAGATGCTACTAAAAGGAACAGCGTCCGCTGATGACATGGCAGCAACTAGCCTACAAACGCTAAGAGTGCGTTTGGTTTGTTGTTTAGAAAACAGTTTTGTGAAAATATTTTGTGAAAACTCTTTTCTGAAAATGAGTGTAAAAGCTGTCTGGAATAGTTTTCTGAAAACTGTTTTCTGAAAATGAGATTGTATAACCTGTTTGAGTAAAAAAATAAATCTGAATGCTGTTTTCTTAAAAGTAGACTGTAAAATGCTGTTTTGTAATAATTTTTTTTGAAATCATTTTTTTTCTTCCATTTTTTTCCAGTTTGGCAACAAATTTTTTTTTCAATTTTCCTTATAAGGAGCTTATCTAGGATGTATGTTTAATGAATTCGCATTAGTTTTCTTATGAGTTTTTTGTAAATTTTTTTGCAGATACAGACCCAAGTTCTACCAATATACGAACAAGCAACGTGCTACAATATGGAAGTTTTCTCCGCTAGGAGTTTTTTTTTCCCTTCTTGGTAGCTTCCCATCATTGGCAAGCTTTCGACCATGTAAAATTTTATTTGAATTGTGGTAGAGTCGGCTAAAACAGCAATTGGACACAATATGCAAATTTCCAATAAATGTACAAAATATTCATTACAAATTTCTGTTTGGTTACATTTATTTCACAAACTGGGATAGCCCAACCATCAATTTCGCATTACAAGCATGAGAAACCTTCAAAATTTCTAACATAGTAACAAGAATTAGAACTTTCTAATGTGAAAATTACAACTGAACCTCTTACAAAGCAAAAAAAAAAAACAATTCCAATCCATCAGTGTCCATCATATGCCATTAGCAGCATCAGAACTCATCATAGGAAGGTAATTGTACACTCTATCAATATTTTACATATTGAAACTGACAGAAATATTGCGAAGCCCAAAGCAGACATTACATAAGACCATCAGCAGCCATCACATCCTTCACAAGTATCAGAAGCCAACACCAGCAGCCATCAGTTGCTGATAATCTCCCACCATGATAGCCATCAATGCTGATCACAGCATTGTACTGGTTTGTGTACACAGTATGGAAATTACAACCCAGTTAAACTGAAACCTTCCTCAAAGAATACAACCCAGTTAGGATAGTCTCCCATGGTTTCAAAACAACCAATACATGCAATTCAAAAAAAAACCATGTTGTTACTAATATATAAACCATCTCAGCCGCTGATAATCTCCCACCATGATGGGCAGCAATGCTGATCACAGCATTTTACTGGTTTGTGTATACAGTATGGAAATTAGAACCCAGTTAAACTGAAACCTTCCTCCTCAAAGAATACAACCCAGTTAAACTGAAACCTTCCTCAAAGAATACAACCCAGTTAAACTAAAACCTTCCTCAAAGAATACAACCCAGTTATGGTTATTCTCCCATGGTTTGAAAATAAGCAATACATGCCATTCAAAAAATATTACGATCATGTTACTAATATATAAACCATCTCAGCAGGTGATAATCTCCCACCATGATGGGCATCAATGCTGATCACAGCATTCTACTGGTTTGTGTACACAGTATGGAAATTAGAACCCAGTTAAACTGAAATAAAGTTTCAAAGAATACAACCCAGTTAGGATTATCTCTCATGGTTTCAAAATAACCGTCTTGGTTTCATTTTTTGGAAATATTATCAGAAATATTTTTTCTCAAAACGCGTTTGGTTACGTTTTCCAAACGGCATCTTTTCAGAAAATTGGCTTTGAGCTGTTTTCCCCTTTTGGCCGCTTCCCCTTCTTCCATCCCCATCTTACTGTCGAAAAAAAAACCCTATCACCATCTTCTCCTCTCTCGTCACCCATACTCGTCACCTCTCTCTTCAAAATAACCTTGTTACCAATATATAGCAGGTGATAATCTCCCACCATTTAGGGGATCAATACTGATCACATCATTGTACTGGTTTGTGTACACAGTATGGAAATTACAACCCAGTTAAACTGAAACTTTCCTCAAAGAATACAACCCATTTAGGATTATCTCTTATGGTTTCAAAATAACCAGTACTATGGTTTCAAAATAACCATGTTGTTACTAACATATTTTAGGTGATAATCTCCCACCATGATGGGCATCAATACTGATCACATCATTGTACTGGTTTGTGTACACATTATGGAAATTACAACCCAGTTAAACTGAAACAGAGTATCAAAGAATACAACCCAGTTAGGATAATCTCCTATGGTTTCAAAATAAACAGTACAATGGTTTCAAAATAACCATGTTGTTACTAAAACAGAAACCATCTCAGCAGCTGATAATCTCCCACCATGATGGGCATCAATGCTGATCATAGCATTGTACTGGCTTGTGTACACAGTATGGAAATTACAACCCAGTTAAACTGAAACCTTCCTCAAAGAACAGAAAATGTCATCACAAACTAATACAACCCAGTTATTATCTTCTTTTAAAGCAAACAACAATAATTACTCCAAAGAGTATTAAAGGATCAGAATAAAGCATCATCACTTTCAAATTTTGAAAGTGTAATATCCATTACAAAATTCATCATATCCATTGATTGCCTTATTTATCAAATTCCAACATATTCTGATGTCTATCTCAAAATTGTGATGACTTCTTCTGGTTATGAGGAAGGTTTCAGTTTAACTGGGTTGTAATTTCCATACTGTGTAACACTTTCATAATGAGATATACGCCTTCTTTGTATTTTCTCGGACATTTCCTGAAGGTAGTTGCCATTTATTATAAATTGGCACAAAGCCATAAAACAGTCCTTATTCATGCGAAATACCCAAAAGAATTTGGCATCTGGACCGTCTAAGAGTTCTTGTAGGTATTCAAGTCCTGATAGTTTGGACGTTGAATTGGGACTTTTACTATTATAAAACTGTTCCATCTCTTGAAGAAAGAACAAGTCCTCAAGATCGGATTCATCAGAACTTGACGACGTGTTACTTGAAGAGTCCATCAGTATGGTGGCAAGTGCAGTAGTACAGAACACTGTAACAATTAGAATGCATTTGCATAAAGAATACTTCTAATTTTAAATACTCTACGACCATAATGGATGTCATATAAATAATAACAGCAACCCATAGAATTGAAACATAAGCAGTCATAACAAACAGTAAGAATGTAGGAGAACGAGTGCAGATGAAATTAAAACCGATATATTAGCAAAGCGTACTCATCGTGCCATTACATATAATCACCCAACTACTAATACAAAAATATGTCAATAAACTGCTACATTTAAATAATACATAATGAATTTTTATCGAATTTAATAAATTACAATTATTTTTTCGCAAGTCTGCGTAACCACCCTACTCTCCACTCCGGTTTCATTAGAACAAAGGTTCTACGCCAATTTGGGTCATGAATTATGTTCTCCAGTGCCAAATCGATCATATCATCATCAAGCCCATCCAAACCATTTAGTATTAACATGGCATTGTCAATGGACGACTGATCGTCTGGGACGGAGCGAACAACCATGCTGGCCTTCTTCTTATAATATTCTGCTTTAGCAATGAACTTTTCAGCATTGGCAAGAAAGAACAAGTCCTCAAGATCGGATTCATCAGAACTTGACGACGTGTTACTTGAAGAGTCCATCAGTATGGTGGCAAGTGCAGTAGTACAGAACACTGTAACAATTAGAATACATTTGCATAAAGAATACTTCTAATTTTAAATACTCTACGACCATAATGGATGTCATATAAATAATAACAGCAACCCATAGAATTGAAACATAAGCAGTCATAACAAACAGTAAGAATGTAGGAGAACGAGTGCAGATGAAATTAAAACTGATATATTAGCTAAGCGTACTCATCGTGCCATTACATATAATCACCCAACTACTAATACAGAAATATGTCAATAAACTGCTACATTTAAATAATACATAATGAATTTTTATCGAATTTAATAAATTACAATTATTTTTTCGCAAGTCTGCGTAACCACCCTACTCTCCACTCCGGTTTCATTAGAACAAAAGTTCTACGCCAATTTGGGTCATGAATTATGTTCTCCAGTGCCAAATCGATCATATCATCATCAAGCCCATCCAAACCATTTAGTATTAACATGGCATTGTCAATGGACGACTGATCATCTGGGACGAAGCGATCAACCATGCTGGCCTTCTTCTTATAATATTCTGCTTTAGCAATTGACTTTTCAGCATTGGCATGAACAGCAACATCCATTCTTGAGCTTTTTGTTGCTCGGCCACTAAGACCCACTAGAGCGTCTCTTATGAGACCCCGACCCCGTAAACATTGGTTCGTAATCATCATTATCATCCAAATTTACATGTGGTGCATTGGGGGAGTGGGGTGGGCGAACTCAAACATGACCCTTTGGGATGAAGCCCTAGATAGCAGACCCTCAGCGGTAGAATCAGCAAAAATTTTGGTCAACACATCATAGTTGGCCAAACCCTTCGATTTGAATTCGGAAGCTTTAAGGTGTGCCTATTTATAAGTTATTGTGTTGCTAGTTTACAACTATAAAAGTCAATAAAAAGTATATTACGATCATAATCCCACATTAGCATAAAAAAAAATTCAGATGAGAACCTTGACATGACTGCCAAATATCGGGATCGCAAGTCACTGTCTGATTCTCTTCATCCCAACCCATACCGCTTTGATTCTTCAAATCGTGAAAAGCTTTCCACTGCATCTTAAGTTGTCCATATTTTTCTTTTATTTGTTTAAGAGTGTATGAACGATTACATTGTTGGTTCAATAAAGTCATCAATTGAGTCCATTGTCTTGCATCGAATTTTGCACTTTTCAAACTATTCCGATCAACCTCGGTCTCCATCAACTCAATAAATGTACGCACATTAATTGCTGGCCAAAGCCCAAGATCACTCTCCATCTCAATCTCCTTTCCCTTAACGATCAGTATTAAATAACAGTCATTAATTGGTGAACATTAACAGTGAACAGTTTTAATTTGAGGTTACTATAGAAATTGTAGATGATGTGTACTATCCATAAACAAATCAGTACTCAAGATCTCCAAATCAGTAGTCAAAATCTCCATAAACAAATCAGTACTGAAGATTTCGAAATCACAGCAAACCCAAAAAAAATAACAATTTTGGACCCTCAATTCTTCAGTACGTGCATTAAATTAACCCTAAAAAAGGGATTTTTTATGAAGCAAGTGTGGAAATATAGACCAAATACCATAACAGAATCAAAAAATTGGGCATAGATATGAAACATACCCTGAATTGCTGCTTACCAAACCTGAAGAAGTTGTCTCCGACGGATTCGCTCGACCGGCATCGGATTCGTGAGCTACGATTTCGAAGACACCTTCTAGCAAAAGCAGATCTGGTCTCGCAGACCATGAATCGAGCTCCGTGCGGGGTGAGGAGGGGCCCGAAGAGAGCAACGAATGATCGTGCGGGGTGAGAAGGGGTGAAAGAGGGCGTTAGGGTTTTCCAGATCTGGCAAGGGGCTTAATATATTTCAGATCTAACGTCGTCAGCGAAGAAAGAGAAAGGGGGAAAGCAACGATAGAGGAAGGGTGGCGAAGAGGGTGAAGAGAGAGGTGACGACCTGGGAGTGACGAGAGAGGAGAAGATGGTGATAGGTTTTTTTTTTCCGACAATAAGATGGGGATGAAAGAAGGGAAGCCAGACCCTAAGGGGGCGTTTGGTACGCGGTAATGTATAAGGGAATCTAGGATTACCCTCTTGATTACCTGGTTTGGTATGACATAGGTATAGTTTTGTAAATAATCTTAAATTCCCAGGGTTATCAAAATAATTAGTTTGGAAGGATAAACATTCCCCTTGAAAAGGGTGGGATTTGTGGATTCCTCCACATAAAAAATGAGTGAGATTATTACATACCCAAAATATCCTCCAGATTTCTGGCTTATCATATAACGAGGTTGTTAAGTCAAATTTTAACTGGTCTTTCATCAATAATAAATAAAATGTGATTTAGTTTTTATATGTAAAATTTTATCAGTAGTATATGTTCGTGTAGAGATTAATGCACTGGAGCCACGGGTTGCATCCTGAGCGTCATTGCCATTGGAGTTATAATTTTTGAGTTTTGTCATTGATTGACCCACTCTTCTTTTTCCTCCTGGTAGCCGCCACTGTGTGCACCCTCCCCTCCTTCAAAACCTATATATATATGTCCTTACATATTTTTACTACCGGCTTGCCACATATTTATTTTATTTTATTTTTTCCCCCAACTCCATGCTTCATCTCTCCCGTTTTCTCTCCATCCGTCGTCTCGTGCTCTTTTGAATGAAACAAGTTTTAGATAAAAAAAATAACATAAAAGAATTGAACTCAAAATATGCTAGGCAATTGGACATTTGCACCTCCATGCCAAATAAATAAATAATATAGATTCATACAGGAACCCAACACCTGAAGATCTAAAAACAACTAAACATTATGATAATTTAAGCACAAAATAAAGGTTGTTAAATAAAGCCAAAAGGGTATTTTCGGTAATGTCTACTATAGAGATGGATTGATGGGAATGAATTGTTCTATACCAAACACGGTAATAAAGTATTCCCAGGCATGTAATGTCGTATACCAAACACAGTATTGCAACATTCCCGGGAATCTTCATTCCCACCCTCATATTCCTGGGAATCTACTAATTCCTGGGAATTCTCCAATCCGCGTACCAAACGCCCCATAATAGTTTGAAAAGTTGCCCAAAAATGCAAATAGTTTCAAAAAGTGGCCTAGTACGGCAAAAAAATACACCTAAACAAACCCTATAAATTTGGTTAAAAACTCAATACAACAGATGAAAAGATTTAAGGGGCTTTAACATTACAACAAAAAGAATCAAACTTTGTAAGTTTTTGATACAATCTAAGAGAACCCAACAGAGAATGATCAATCAAAATTGAAATAGGATAAATAAGAATCAAACAATCTGGGTTTTTGAATTTACCCGTCATCAGTAATTGACAAAGCTACGGTTTTTAAGGCCTAAAATGAAATATGGTAGTAAATTGAAGTAAAGAGGATTTGAAGGGTTTTACCTAGATCTCGAAAGATTGTCCGTGGGTGCAACTTCTTCTTCTTCTTCTATTTTGTTTGAACTTGATGACAAGGAGAGGGGGGATGAGGAACCAAGAGAAGGTTTTTTACTGGGTTTTGTTCTTGAATCGGGTCAGATTAGGACTGCAGCGACCGCTAAACCCGAATTCGCACCGTGGGTGTAGTTGAAAAAGGACACCTCTTGAGAAAAGCGGATAGTAGCTCATCAAACCCGAATTCACTTGATCACATCTCTATCTCTACTATTATAATGGGAAAGGGCCTTAGTGTCAGCGACTGTCATTTTGAAGACAGCACGTGCAGCGCACGTGTTGACAAAATGACCCACTTTGGTAAATATTTTCGGTAGTGGGCCAGTTTGGTAAATATTTTTGGCAGTGGATCAGATTGGAAATTATTTTCTTTTGGGTTATGGCCTAACTTTGGTAAATATTTTCGAAAGTAAACCAGATTGGTAAATATATTTCAAAAGTGGATCAGTTTGGAAATTATTTTCTTTTTTACCTTACTCATTATCCCTACAGTTTTTACCACGTGCACGTATGCACGTGTCTAATACTAGTAATACATAATTTGAAATTTTTTTGATGTAAATAATTTGAAATTAACCATAAGTTTTTTTTTTATTATTATTATTTTTTACACAAATCCATTAGTATATGTACTGAAACTGAGTTGACCGCCCTGAAAGTTGACCACGTGGTATTTTTTTAGGCCCATAAAAATTTGCCATGTGGCATCTTTTAAGGGGCATGATATAATTTTTTAATGTCTTATTTTAAAATTTTAAATCTCTAATCTCTTCTCTAATCTTATAATGGGAAAAGGCCTTAGTGTCATTTGTCTTTTTGTCGTTCCACCAACATGTGAATGCACGTACATAACTAATATAAAGAAGATTTTCGGTTCAATTCCTTCCTGCTTCAGAATTTTTTTTTTAATTTTTTGAAATTATTAAAACGTGCACCGCACGTGTAAATTACTAGTTAATCTAATTTAAATTAATCATATTGTGTGTATATCATAACTAATCTCTAATAATAATAATATTAATAATAATCTCTATTATTATAATGGGAGAAGGCATTAATGTCATTTGTAAATATACCAACACGTGCATTGCACGTGCATAACTAATGTGAAGGAGGTCTCAGGTTCGAATCCTCACTACGTCAGATTTTTTACTTTAATTTTTCTAATATATTAATTGTGTATCACACGTGTAAATTATTATCTATTTATCCATCTATCTATAATATAATATATCTATAATATAATATATAATCTAGTATTATTAATGGGAGGGTTTCTCACTTTGTCACTTTGAGTTTGTAACCAAACAAACAATCTTTTAATATTTTTTTGTCACAAACGAAACATATACGTTGCACGTGTAACTCTAACTCTATTTATTAACACGTGCATCATGCGTGTAAATCAAAGTTTTTTCCTTCACCAAACAAACAAATTTTAAATTTTTTTTATCACAAAGCAAATACATACGTCGCACGTGCAACTCCAAATCTATTTTATAACACATGCACCGTATGTACAATTCAAGATTTTTCCTTCGAAAAATTAAAAAAATTGCTTGCAACGCCCATTCAACTCTATTTTTTTTAAAGTTTAAGGCATTCATCACAAGTGCTGATTACTACCGACTTACATGTATCGCACATTCAACTCCAACTTTTTATCAAAACGTGCATTGCACGTGAAAAATACTAGTAACTATTATAATGGAAGAGTTGGAGTTGTAAATCTACCCCAACTTTTTATCAAAATGTGCATTGCACGTGAAAAATACTAGTAACTATTATAATGGAAGAGTTGGAGTTGTAAATCTACCTACCTATGCTGCAACTCCAACTCTCCCATTATAGTCTTCACATTTACTTTTAAACATATATAATCATATTTATCAATACATGCATCGCACGTGTAAATCAAAGTTTTTTACTTTAAATTTTGTAACGCCCGGTACTCAACTCGTACACACACAATTAACTAAATTCTAGTCACGCCCACCACAAGCTGCCTCAAAAAGGTGTCCGGACGTTGGGTGCCCCTTTATCATGGGCTTTCCTATATATCTCTCTTCTCTTCCCTCTTCTTGGCCGATATGGGATTTATTCCCTTTGTCACACCCGGTCAAACAACACCACACCACACACATCCTTCCATTCTTTCTTTCCTTCCTTCATTCATTCCATGCATGGTCAACCAGTCAACACCACACTTTCCTTCTTTTCCTTCTTCATGCCACGTCACTACCATCCATCCATTCTTTCTTTTTATTTCTTATACTATATACTACTATATATATATACCATATATGCCATACTAGTATATATATACTTTTTCTAGAAATACGGGGTCTCACATTCACCCCCTCTTAAGAATTCAGCGTCCTCGCTGAATACGGAACGTGCAATCTAGTACAGGATCTTCTTTCTAGTCGAATGTAGACTTGTCTCCTAATCGTTGTCCTCCCAGGGTCTTACGCATCTCATACATATATATTGCGTCTCACGCACTTCCTATATACAAGTCCTACATTCGATGTCGAAAGTTGGCTCTGATACCATCTGTAATGCCCCTGTCCCTAGCTCATACAATTTATACAATTTATACAATTTATAAGACAAATTAAATACTATGTAGTACAACTGCCCACTAACCAATCTGCATCACATTCATTAATCTCATCCAGAATTCGACCATGCATCCTCTGTCATGAACAGAAATTTTGAATTCAAGTTTAACTGGTCAACTGTAGGATAGACAACTGTATTGATACACTACCGATATATAAGGTAGTGTCAACCTCTACTACGGAAATAAAGTCGAATTGATCTAATGAATTTAACACCGTCCACTCCTGGGACGCCATTAGGACCAAAACCTTCTTTCCATTTATAGCTTTCATCACCTTATTTCTTCCCCGGTTGGTATTTTATTTCCATACCAAGCTACCAAGGTACTCAAGCCACGTTTATTGCCTCCTGCTAAAATCATTGACAGGAACGAGTGTTCAAACTCTTACAATCACAGAAAAAGCTAAATTTATTTTCTGAAAAACTAATTTCTCAACACCTTCAATACATGCCTTACTATCATTAATTTCAAATTTGCGTAATTCACGCACCCCGTATAACCACAACTGCCTCAATATATAAGCCACAAGCTTGTCTTCATACATCAAACTGCACCTGCCTATACCACCAGCATCAATATATATATAGAGAGGCACTCCCTTCTCGGGGTATTCAAAATAGCATCTGTCATTAATTCTTCCTTCAACTCTTGAAAATGTCTTTTCACCCTGCACCGATCATATGAACGGCACATTCCTCCAGGGAAACTGATTCATCGGTGCAGCAATAACAGAAAATCAAAGAACGGATCACCCACAATAGACAGCCAAAACCAAGAAACTCGGAATTTCTAACACATTCGTGGGTTATCTCCCATCTTTTCATCTCTGTAAATGTTTTCAAATCCACAGATACGCCTTCAGCAGACACAATGTGCCCTCAAAAATCACAATTCTCACTCCAAAAAATGAAAATTTACAGACCTTTCATACCACTTCTAGTCCCAACGAGTCTACAATTCAGTTCTGAGGTGCCATCTATGCCCCTACTGCGAAAATACACCAAATATCATATACAAATACAATCATACCCTGTTAATATAAGGGTGAAAGGTCCAATTCGTCAAATTTATGAAAACTGTAGGGACATTCGCCAGCCCAAAGACATCACTGAGAACTCATACAATTCATACCGAGTACAAAAAAAAAAAAATTCCTGAGATGTTTTCCCTCTTCAAGGATTATCAGATAGTACTCGGTGTGCAACTCTAATCGGGAGATTAGTGGCACTCCCCGCATCTAATCCAACAAATTATCTCTTCTTAACAATGAATACTTAATAATCACCTTACTTAGTACACCTTCTCGGTGAACTGCCTTCTTTGTTACAATACTGCAGAAGCGCCCTACGGCGTATCACTTGAACCGATACCCTTTATCAAAAACATCTCCTCAAATTCTCTTTCATCTCTTCCCATTCCTAAAGGGCTATACCACAAGCTGATTAGAAATAGGAGTCATACCAAATATTAAATCAACCTTGAACTCCAGAGTTCGCCAAGGTATGAGACCAAGAACCTCTTCGAATATGTCAGAAGCTTTGCAACCAGCATCAACAATCTCAATCTCTGCCTTAAATATTTCTACTGAACCCCAGCGGGCATAATTTTCATCATCCAAGGCATTATCTATAATCAAAAACTATGTTTCATCGGGCTGTCTCACCCAAATCCTCCCTACATCATACCCCAACTACGCATATGACCTAATAACCCTCTACAACCAATCAATCTCCCCAAATATGGGATAAACCAGAACCACACATCACTCCTCAGTCTATGAAATATGCACCGATAGGACATACGTCCATAGGACCCACACAAAATCTCCAGGGAATATCCCTTATAGCACGCATCAATCAATTTACTATAATACCCCAATAGTACACGAAATTTACTATAATACCCCAATAGTACACGAAGTCGCACCGAAATTTCTACAGAGATCAACCCATATGCAGGGTCATGAAAGGAAATGCTGACTCAATGTCAGACCAAAGTCTAATGAGGATCGCACCATTCCACGATATAATCTATTCTTCAACAAAACACCCGCATAAAATACACTCTCTATCTCCAACTAAGCGATAATGAACCCATACTCACATGGTAAGATCACTAGGATTAACAAATTCCTAGTTAACCTAAGCTCTGATACCAAAATACACTCTCTGTAACGCCCCGTACTCAACTCGTACACACACAATTAACTAAATTCTAGCCACGCCCACCACAGGCTGCCTCAAAAGGGTGTTCGGATGTTGGGTGCCCCTTTATCATGGGCTTTCCTATATATCGCTCTTCTCTTCCCTCTTCTAGGCCAATATGGGATTTATTCCCTTGGTCACACCCGGTCAAACAACACCACACCACACACATCCTTCCATTCTTTCTTTCCTTCATTCATTCATTTAATCCTTCCTTCATTCATTCCATGCATGGTCAACCAGTCAACACCACACTTTCCTTCTTTTCCTTCTTCATGCCACGTCACTACCATCCATCCATTCTTTCTTTTTCATTCTTATACTATATACTACTATATATATATACCGTATATACCATACTAGTATATATATACTTTTTCTATAAATACGGGGTCTCACAAATTTTAAAGCTCAGGACTGCAGGCACACAGATCCAGGTGGAGTTCGATCAGTTTGGGAAAGTTGTCGTGCGGTGATGATGGGTGAGAGGGGGATTGAGCAGGATCAACACAACCTCTACCAGCTTTGGAGGAACATAAAAACTTGCGCAATTGTTTCGAAGTCCATTGTTCCTAAAGCATCATCTAGTATGCCATCACTAGAATCATCCGAGCGAGATTGCGATGTTCGAATATCGTCGAAAGGTGGAGAAAGCCTTGAGGTAGGTGGAGTTCGTGTGGAGGGTGGCACCTCCACGATTACATCTACTGGGGTGTGCCCTTGAGGAAGGCATACATCGGGAGAAAAACGGGTGGAGATAGATTCAACTAGCAGAGGTAGCCATTGAAACGAGTTGTTTACAAGAAGAGAAAGAAAAGAGTCTAGAAGGTTTTAAATCACACAGGTGTTGATTCAGGAGTATGCAATCCAAGGTGGAGATTGTTGGGTTTATGTCTTGCATACTATGTTGTATACGAAGACGATGAGACGATGGAGGAATCGAGACGGTCGGAAACGGAGTGGAAGCGAGAGACAGCCAGCGGCAGCAACAGCAGAAGTTGCGGTCGACCGACCCCTGCACGAAGTCTTCCAGAGAGGAGGACAGTCGACCGAACTTGGGGTGCGGTCAACTAACTGCGGCGCTGATGGATTTTTTGGGTCGAATCTTAGTAATTCGTGAGAAGCCCAACTTGTTATTTAAGGCAGATCTTATGACTCTTATTATAGAGTTATCTTTTCAGGAATATCCAACGGCTAATGTAACAATATATCAAACTAGGGTTTCTCTAGATCTCTATATATTGTTGTTATTTGCCTCCATTGAGAGCCAAGAGAGAGAGATAGTACTTCATTGAAGGCGAAGCTTGAGAGTTTCTCTAATTGTAAATAACTAGTACTTGATGGTGATGCTTGAGAGAGGGTCGCGTTGAGAATTGCAGTGTTCTTATATCTTCTCTAGTTGAATAACATCTTGGGTTTCTTCTCCCCCGGATTAAGGCGAAAGTCCCAACCGGAACAAATTTGTGTGTGCTTTGGTGTATTTGGTATGATCTAATGTGTGTTTGGTGGTTTGTGTTGCTTGCATCGAATAACTCAACAAGATCCTAGATAAGAGAGGGTTTTGGTAGAAATCTCTAATAGGTGACTCCGTTGAGTCCTCAATCAAATATTGTTAAATTCTCCATGACCAAGTTTTGCCTCTCATGCACACCCAAATCATTAGGTGATGCTGAACTAGAGGTACCGATCGAGAGGTTGAAGTTATCTACCAAGGAATAGCATTTGGCTTTGTGGATGAGTCATTTTTAGGGAATTTCATGATTTCTTTTTATGTTCTCAAATCGTGATTGAATAAGCAAGTTATCATTCATTAAATCGTATAATTTAAAGGCAATCATTCTTTTAAACTTATGGTGCATTATAACAAATCGTCCATGAATTGTTGAAGGGACATGAAAATGTCTAAATGGAGTGTCATAGTGGATAGGTTTTATATACGTGAGTCTACTCCGGATTCTAATTCAATATTGGAAAATATTTTAGTGTTTTTTACTAGATGAAAAATATTGATTGTTTTCGCAACGGAAAATTTTGATTATTTTTTGAAAGCCGTGCAGAGAACGTGAAAAAAAATTCCTATCTTGAGAACATAGTAAATGTTTTTTTAAGTATGTGCAAGTTTGCACAGGGAAAATACTAGTTTTGTTGTGAAGTTATGATCACCTATTAGGTGAATGCCCATCTATTAAGGTAACGGCACAAGCCCACCTACTTAGGTGGCGGCCCAACCACACCCTAACTCTAACTTTTCCATATATATATGTTATCAATAAGGAGTCATTGTGACTTGGATTTTTTGGTTACATCTCTCAATCTCTCTATTTTCGTAACACATTATCAGCATAAAGCCTCGAATAAACGAATGCAAGATAGGGTTTAGATTTCGAAAAAAATAGCTATCAAATTCCTTTGTTTCTCTCTCATCTAAAGGTATGAATTGTCCCTCAATATCTTCGATTTTATCTCGACCGATTGTCGAAATTCTAGTTTATAGATTTGGCCTTGCTTCGATCTCGATTCATTGATTTAGTATGGGATCCGATCCGATGTGTTCGATTAGGATTTAATTGCATTGGTTTGGATTGGATTTGAGTTGGTTTGTTGTAAAATTTAGGTTGACTAGATTTGCCCGTGGGCACGTGCCTACGGCATGTCTTCGGAACGATACAAAACACGAAAAGCCCTGTAAACAGTAAATAACAATTATATAGCTCAAGTTTGAATAGTATGACAATAATTAGTTGTAAATAAAAGTCCATGTTTCCATTAATATATGTTGAAAAATAATTATAAATGGGGGTGTAAAATCTAACTTCTTAGAACTTTAAGTGTGAAAAACGATGAAATTTAACTGTTGAAGAGATATTTGCTATTTTCAATATAACATGTGCAATAAAAAACATAAAAATTTTGAAAATTTATAAATCTGAAATCTTAAAATCTAAATTTCTAAGTAAATAAAGAAAGAATGAGAGAGAGAGAGATAGAGAGAGAGAAAGAGAGAAATACGAAAAAGTGAAGAGAGAAGAGAGAGATAGTAATAAAGCAATAAGTTTTTTAGTTTTGGGAGAAAAAATTTGATTTTGGGGTTTGAAATTTTTGGAAAAAGTGTGTTTTGTGATATTAGATCTGAGCTTTTGATTTTGGGGGGATTGAAGGTGAGCCACTTGATAGCTTTCTTTGTGTTTTATTATTATATAGATAGTGGAAATCTGTATTAATCCTATTGTGGGAATTATTTGCTAAATTTTGACGATAATGGTAAGATATTGATTTGTTAACTTATGATGAAGGCACTCATAGTTGGATCCATAGAAGTGTTTGTAACTATTTATATAGGTAGGCTTTGATAATCACGATAGAAGTGAGGGGTCAATACCTCTCTCTCTATCTCTCTTTTCCAATCTAAATCTAAATTTCATTTTCCTCACCTGGATGATGTGATATACAGGTATATTCTCACAATATAAATAATATTATGTATTATTTTATGGGTTATACGTGTATTATAAGTACTAATTATATAAATATGAAAATACAGATGGAGTGGACTGAGAACCCAGTATCCAATTATGATGGTATTCCTATTTTGATATAAATATTCAAAATACCTTAGTTTAAGATATTAACCCTAATTTCTATTGCTCTTATTCTTATTTCTCATAATCTGTAACAACCTCAACCGCCGACCTCCTCACCCCGGCGCACCGTAGACCTCTCCTCACCCCGCCGCACCCCGACCCCGCCGCACCGTCGACCTCCTCACCTCACCTCAACTTCGATTTCGCTCAACCGTCGACCTGAGGTGAAAGAAATTAAGTTGATTTTTGAGAGATTTTGTTTTTTTTTTTTTTTTTTGGCCTCTTTCTTTGGTTAAACATCTTGGAGTTCTCTTTCATTGACCAACATGGTCGTATCTACATCTCCAATCTTTTCCTTTTTGCTATAACTACTCACTAGAGAATTTTTCACTGCCGACCCATCTTGGGAATGAGTTCAGCACCTTCGTACCTCCTTGTGTGCTTGCTGTTGGAAATTAACAACATTTATAGGTTTTACAATTCCAAACCTTGTGCATTCCAATTTTATTTGATCTTTAACAGTAATGTTATAATATTGCTTTTGATTTAAAAGTGCTAGCTTGTATTAAAAGTGCCTTCATAGCTGCTACTTTGCATTAGAAGTGCCAACATCAAAATTACACAATTCCTTCTCTATCTTGCAAGTTGCAACAATAACGGTAATGGGCATAAAAACCTCTTTGGATCTGACATTGGCCACATTTATTTGATATTTAACAGTAACACTGAGCTTACAAGTGCTGTAAAAATCAAAAATAATGGGTGAGGAGAAAAGGTTCGCCTAATTCTCTGTGACCCATTTTTATGCTTGCTGTTGGAAATTAAAATTAGGAGAGAGAAGAAGATTGACCTCTTTCTTTTGGTCCTTGCAACCTGTTTAACATAGAAATATTGGATGAGAAAAAATAGTTTAACTACATGCATTACATAGAAAAAATTAGTTTAAATTGTGAACACTGAACAATAGCTTATATATATAAATAAAATTAATTATTTTTATTTATTTAATTTAAGTGTATTTTCAACGTAACCGTATCCTAGTTTTTGAGAAATCGGCGTATCTGCGTATCGGATACGTACCGCATGGGATACGCGTGCCCGTATCCGTGCTTCATAGGTTGAATGATTATTGATTATTGTAGAGTATTACTATATTAGATTTGTTGATTTGTTATTGTTGATTTGGTGATTTGTTGAATGAATATGTAGAGTAGTACACTAGTACTGTAGGTTGGATTGTTAATGTTTAGTGAAGGTTGGATTTTTTTTCTTTCTAAATGATTTTTTTTCTTATTGTAGACGCAACTCTACTACCTATAAATTAGAGCAAAATGTCTGAAGAAGTATACAATTTATACAACTAGCAATCAGATAACTAATATTAGTATACAATTTATTCAACTAACAATCAGTAAACTAATATTTTTGATACAACATCATGAATTTACAAATTCCAAATCACTATTCACTATTCAGTAGCCAAATAGTGCATATTTCTCTATCTTGAATTTTTTATACAACATTACAACACCATGAATTTACAAATTTCTCTGTCTTGCTTTCAGTTTGTTTAGGTTCTTGTATATACTGAAGTCATCTCATTTTGAGCCTGCAATAAGAATGCAACAAGTGTTAATAATTTTAGAGCATCAGAAAGTAGTAAATAGGCACACAATGTTAAATAACATGGAGAACATTTAGGTAGTTAAAATCGGTTTTTTTAACTAATCGGTCTAAGAGCGATTAGTGATTAATCGGTTAACAAGAAAATAATCGGGGACTAAATTAGAAAAATTGTGTGTATATATATAATTAAAAATAATATATCTTTATTAAATAGCAACCTTAAATCCTAATATAAAACTATTATGAAATTATCAAATAAGAACATATAGTTATAGAGAAAAAAAAGAGTATTTGATTTGAGCTGAGTTGGATTTTGGATGTGGGTCAGGTCGGGTTTTCTGGTCGGTTCCAGTAAACAAAAACAATCGAGGAGAATGAACAACAAGAGGAAGAGGGTGGAGGAGGTGCAGTAGATGCAGGTCGAGTCAAGTTTGGAATGGCGCTGGAGAAGCGACGACGAGTCAGATTTAGGTTTGCTCGAGTAAGAAGAGAATCAATTTGGGTTTGGGTTTGCGCGATGATCAAAAGGGCTTTGGATTTTGGAGTTGGATTTGAGTTTGGGCCGGATTAAGTTCAAATAATGTAAACGAGCATGAAAATTAAATGAGGAGGTTTAATCGGTTAATTGGCCACTTAAAATTGGTCGGTTAATCACTAATATGCCAGTTATACCCAATTAAATCCCTAACTATTGAAATATTGAAAATTGCTAAAAAAATAATCGCTTAGCCTTTGATTAGCAATTAATCCAATCGGGGATTAATCGGGCGTTATTGGGGATTTTAACTGCTTAGTAGACCATACAATATATTGTGTAGTTACAAAAAATATATATTTATTGAGTGTTCGAAATGACCAGATGATTACATTTTCCTGAGATCTCCTCTGAGATCTCCTAACCGAGACGAAATACCCCTTGCCAAGATGAGTCTGAAATTCGAAATTTAAAACCTTGGTGACAGCATACTTTCGGAGCCAAACAAACAAGTTTGGACAACGGAAAGAAGAATGGTTTCATGTTCTTTCATCGATTGGTTATTAAGATAAGGTTAAATAATACAGTGGTAATAAAAATTGGTATGATTCAGTATGATTTTAGGTGGAGTCGTGGAGAATTAACTGGTTAATAATTTCAATTAGATTATCAGCTGACATTTTATACTCTCTTTGTACTACCCTTATATGATATATACTTATTCTATGCAGGAAAGCTTATTTGTAAGGAGAAAGCTAAGACATCATGTTAGTTTTGTAATTGGCTGCCTGGCTAGTTGTTGCTGCTTCTACTTTAGTAGTTGGATTAATGTAAGTAGGCTTCTACATTTTTTTGTTACCTTTGTTGCAAATGGATTTGCTTATAGAAAATTTTATTTTTTGTCGAAAATTGGTCTTCGCTAATAAACAATGACCATGGCTCAAAGTTCCCAAAACCCTGTTGGAAAAAAAATCAACAATGGAAGAAGGGCAAGATGGGATTCAAGAAGACTAGAAATTAGTATTGTAAAGTTTGGAACTTCGAACTTTTTAGATTCATTTTGTTATTTAATTTGGGTTGTTTGGGCTCTTTGTTCAGTTCGAGTATGGATGGAAGTAACACGATTCTTTTGGCCCAAAAGAAGAAGAATAAAGGAAAAGCTGAAGAGAAGAGACAGGTATTCATTAGATGTAATTGATTGCTTTTGATTGAAAAGTTTTAATCTCTTTTGCTGAAATTTATGTTGGTTTAGGGTTCAAAGAGTAGGAAGAATAAACTGGCGCCACCAAGTATAAGTAAAGCCGATCTGAAGAAGTTGAAGAAGTTGCAGGAGAAGAAGGAGAAGAAGTTGTTGCAAATTATAACTATTAAGATGTTGGAGTATGTTACCTCTTTAATTAAATTTATTTTCTCTTCAATTTTTCGGGGTTCAAGTTTATCGAGTTGTACTATGTTTTATTGTAAATACCCTTATTTGCATTTTACTGTGAGATGCAATAAAGCAGGAGCAACTAGAATTATTTGATTATTTGCGTCGTTGTGCATTGGGTAGTAAAATGAATGATAGGGTATTTCCATATAGCAAGATGCAACCGTGTAAGCTAGTGTACATTTTGATAAATTAGCTTTTTTTTTTTTGGGTTGGGGGGGGGGGGGGGGGTTAATTTTACAAAACTATTATTTGTTTTGATTTGTTACAGGAAGCACAAGATTTTAGATAGTGCACATTCACTTCTACAATCTTCGGCAACTATTGGCCAGGTATGAATACTACTACTACTGGGCTTCGATTAATTTTTTTGAATTTTGCATTTCTTATATGTATACACAGGATAATTGAATTAGTTGGTTGTTGTAGACAGAGACTTTTCATGACAAGCGTAGACGAGTTGTGCAACTTGCTAAAGCAGGATTGGAAGTGCCCGAAGATATATATCCCTTGAAGAAGAAGAGAAAGAGGGATAAGTCTAGTGAGAATGAAGTCATTTTGAATCTACATGCTAGTGATTATGCACAAAGTGGAAGTTCTGATCTGGATGGAGCGAAACAAATGGAAGTTGAAGATTGTAAACAAAGCCAGTCGACTGAAATCACTGTGAGCAAAAAAAGTAAGAGCTCAGAGGAAGTGAATGTTGAACCTAAGGAGTTCATACCATCCTCCAAATTAGTGGACAAGGCTATCAATACGATCATCGATAGTAATCAGAACATCGCTCCATCCTCATCCTGTAGATATTATGAAAGAAACAACAAGAAGGTTGAGGTGTGATCTAATATTTATTTCAGAAAGTTTCTAACCTGCAAATTCATTTTTGGTTTTCTTATTTATCAAGTTTGATATACATACCCTCTTCTCGCATGCTCTATATTGTATACATCTCAAACTTTCTGCCTACTATCAGTATTAGATGTGTCGCTATGGATGTAATATCCTTTCTCTTGCTTTACTCAGGACCAACCTGAATCCAATTCAAATGTAGGAGGCATGAAAATCTCTTTGAATAATACAATTAAAGCATGTGTGAATGTTCCTACCGTGGTGCATGTCTCAAGACCGAAGGAGGTAGAAAAGACGAGGGGAGATCTCCCAATAATTATGATGGAACAGGAGATAATGGAAGCTATAAATGAGAATCCCATTATACTTATATGTGGAGAGACAGGATGCGGTAAAACTACACAAGTTCCCCAGGTAGGTTCATTTGTAGCCTATCCTATATCAAATTAAGTAAGAAATAAATAAAACAAAAAACCTTAGGTTTTTTTGTGTTGCATCTCGTAATGATATCCCCCTTCTATAATTTATGCAGTTCTTATATGAAGCTGGCTATGGGTCAAAGATTTGTAGTGAAATGAGTGGAATTATTGGTGTGACACAACCACGGAGAGTTGCTGTTCATTCCTCTGCAAAAAGAGTGTCATTTGAGTTAGGTCTTCGATTGGGTAATGAGGTTGGCTATCAAGTTCGTTATGACAAAAGGATAGGAGATAATTGCTCAATCAAGTTCATGACGGATGGCATTTTGCTTAGAGAAGTTCAGGTACGTACTCTAAAACACCAACCTCATCTTCTTTTTCTTTCTCTTTTGATGTGCAGTGTTATCTGATTATTATGTTTCTCTTTTCTATTTAGGGACTGTGAGCAACAAAAGTATACCTTGCCATTTACTTATCTTACAGATAACCCAGCTTACTGTTCTTATTTTATATTTTTCATGTATTCGCTGATTACTACATGATTATACGTTTGAAAGAGAAAAAAAATTTGTTCCATAATATGTTTCTTTGGTTGAAGCGGTTTTTTTCATATGATTCCATTTGATTGCATAGTTTGTTCTATGCCATATCATATAAATGAACACTATTCTTGAGGATGATACTTATAGGTTGTAGGTACTTTAAACTGAAAGGCCAAAAAGTATAGGACCCGAAATGACGAAATGAATTTTTCACCAACTCAGTAGATCTTTGATATATCCATGGTGTTCTTCAGTTATAAAAATTAATAAAATTAAAAAATAATTAAATAATAAAAATAATAAAAATATTATAGTCTATTGTGTATTTGTGTTCTTTAGTATTTGTTTTTCAGAAAATTCATTTCATTCTATTTTGTTACTTTTAATGCATTCATTAATTTGCTGTTTCCAGAATGACTTCTTACTGAGGCGGTACTCTGTCATTATTTTGGACGAGGCCCACGAGAGAAGTGTAAACACTGATATACTTGTTGGCATGCTCTCCATGGTTATAGAACGCCGTCAGGTTAGATTAAACAACTCTACTCGCCCTGCCTATTCTTTTTATCGCGCACTAATTATCAACTAAGTAATGCATGTGCCAGGACTTGTATTTGAGGCAGCAGAAAGAAATACGTTTAGGTGAGAGTATCGGTCCTCAAGATATAATCACTCGATTAAAGCTCATAGTGATGAGTGCTACCCTTCGAGTTGAGGACTTCAGATCCAATAGGAAATTGTTTCCTGAAACCCCACCCATTATAGAGGTCCCAGTAAGACAGTTCGGAGTGGCAATTCACTTCTCTAAAAAGACCCAAGAGGATTATTTAGCCCAAGCTTACAAAAAGGTATTGTCGATCCATAGGAAGCTACCGCCAGGTGGCATACTAGTGTTTGTCACAGGACAAAGGGAAGTGGAATTACTTTGTAAGCAGCTGTGCAAAGCATCGAATGAGTTTATTGCCGATAAAGCTAAAAGAGAAACAGATAATGAAACAAACCCTAACTTAGATAAGGACATGAAGGACGTCACTGAAGCCTTTGAGACAACTGACAGTTCTCTTGATCAACAAACGGACAAGTTCAGTTCATTTGATGAAGACTTCCTGGAGATGGATTTTGACACACATGAATCAGAGTCGGAAAGCGATTTTGACGATGATAATGAAGAAGAGAGCAATTTTGAAGAGAGGGCTGATCTTGCCATAGATTTATCTTCATTAAGTGATTCTTTTGAGGCTTTAGCTGGAAATACATGCAACGGAAAATCTGAGGCTAGGCCATACTTGCACTTGCAAACAGAAAAAGCACCTCCTGGTCCTATGCATGTTTTGCCCCTTTATGCAATGCTACCTGCTTCTTCTCAGCTTCGGGTGTTTGAAAACGTGCCTGAAGGTGAAAGGCTTGTCGTGATTGCTACGAATGTGGCTGAGACATCTCTGACTATCCCTGGAATTACATATGTGGTCGATACAGGGAAAGAGAAGGTGAAGCATTATAACTTTGTGAACGGAATGGGGACATATGAGGTCCAGTGGATAAGCAAAGCATCAGCAGCTCAGCGTGCAGGAAGAGCTGGACGAACGGGGCCTGGTCATTGTTATAGACTGTACTCGTCTGCAGCATTCAGCAAAGACGATTTGTTTTTGGAGTTCTCAAAGCCAGAGATTTCAGAGATTCCTCTTGATGGTGTTGTCCTTTTAATTAAATCCATGGGACTTGAATCACTTGATAAGGTACTACTGACTTAGCAATTTATTTTAGTGCCTGTTTTTTATTTTGCTTATATATAAATCTCGATATTTTGGATTTCTACATAATATCCTCTACATGCTTATAGTTACTAAATGTTCACTTATTTTCTTTGTTTTGGTAATTTATGTGGACGGAAAGTATCGCAACTTCCATAGACAAGTGTTTTTTAACAAAAGAGGTACATGTATGTTACGGGTACATGGAATAGAATCTGTCTACCCTCGGAGTAGGGCTGCAAACGAGCCGAGTCGAGCTGAGTATCTTGAGGCTCGAGCTCGGCTCGTTAAGCAATCAAGCTCAGTTTCGAGCTCGAGCTCGTTTCGAGCCGAGCTTTGACCGAGTTCGAGCCGAGTAGCTCGCGAGCTTAGCCTAATAATCACAAAAAGCCCAAGCTCGAGCTCGGCTCGTTAAGCTGTCGAGCTTGATTTCGAGCTCGAGCTCGAGTCGAGCTTTGACCGAGCTCGAGCCGAGTAGCTCGGTTCGTTTGCAGTCCCACCTAGGAGGCATGGACATGTGTATTGCATTGGGACAGCACAGCGTTACAGGTTCTAGGGTTCAAGGCACGCCAAATTTGTAAAAGTAAGACATGGGAAATATAGAATGTAATTTAATATTATCTCAACCAGGTAAAAATTTAATCGAAATGATGTGTGGAGCTTATACAGAGATTTACTGCCTCCCCCCCCCCCTCCCCCAAAAAATAAATAAATAAATAAAAAAGAAAAAAAATAATGGTACTTCATTATACATGATAACTACAGGTAATTAGTATAACAATATGAAAATGTTTTTCAATATTTTTAATTATGTGTTCCAACAACTCATAATGTCTAAAAAATGTCCAACCTATAAGATATGTTATAAACTTTAGGACATGCATGAGGAGCGTTCGACAAGTGTCCATGAAGTGTTTGTGTTTAACATGTGTCAGGTACGGGTATGGCTGCTTGATAGGCTGTGCTACATTGATCTACATATGAAAATGTGAAAGTATTTTTTTCTTCTGATGGTTGTAAATGTTAAAAGGTCTCAATGATGAGCAAAGTTGGCTATGCACTTAAACAACTTACACCCCCGATGATCATCTGTTTGCAGAGGACGAGGGTCGTTTAAAGGGTTTCATGAGGTAGTTTTGGTATATTAATTTTGTGGTCTAAAACAACAATCCTTAACTTGCAGTGGGCCCGGAGTATACTTACAAATATATATGAACATAACTGTTTGTGAAGTTCTCTTTAAAAATATATTAAATTCTTGGTTATTCTCTTGGTATGCACCGAAGAGTATCCAAATAGTAACTGCACCTCATACTCACCTAGCACGGGTGCACTCATCTACGGAGAGTTATGATACTTTTGGCCTTTCAACCTTTTCCTTAACTAAAGCATGTTGGGTTAACTGACTCATTTATCATGATAAGCCGTAACCTAGTAAACATCTACTTGGTTTTAAGCTGGCATAATAATGTAAGCACCTCGCTGATGTTTTTTGCAAACGTTTGAGGCTTCGAGCTTCTAAGGTAGCTAGGTTGATACAAGAAAAAATATGTTCATAGGAGTACATATTATATTCAAAAATATAATTTCAGATTATAATCTTTCACTAATTTCTTTTAGTTTGGAAGACTTCATGTGAGTTCCACTCTTCAGCCTTTACACATGACTAATGCATGTTATAAGTTCTTTGCGGTGAATATCATAAACACAAATTTTCAGATGGCATGACCATTTATTCCCCCTATTTTCTTTCATTCTTTCTTATCAAATAATTCCTGATTCATGAATTATTTACTTGTAGGTTGCAGATTTTCCATTTCCAACTCCTCCAGAGGCCAAAGCTCTGATGGAAGCAGAACATTGCCTCAAGTCCCTTGAAGCACTTGATGATGATGGCAAGCTCACGCCAATGGGAAGAACAATGGCGTATTACCCAATGAGCCCTCGCCACTCTCGAATGTTTCTCACACTGATCCAAATCATGAGGAACCAGCATAATTATCCCCGAGCAAATCTAGTTCTCGCATATGCAATTGCCACTGCATCAGCTCTAAGCTTTCCGAATCCTTTTAGTA
Source organism: Hemerocallis citrina (assembly GCA_017893485.1). Lineage (NCBI taxonomy): Eukaryota > Viridiplantae > Streptophyta > Magnoliopsida > Asparagales > Asphodelaceae > Hemerocallis > Hemerocallis citrina. The sequence goes on from CM030366.1 coordinate 211,823,623, forward strand.
TGCAATTTGACGGGAATCAAGAACACGAAGTATTGAAGAACAAGTTGGAGAGGGAGGCAAAAGCCAGGGTAAGAGAAACCTGTGCGAAGTTCAACAATCCCAGCAGCGATGGGTTAAGTATTGCGTATGCTCTGCAGTTGTTTGAGCTCGCAGAGAACAAGTTCAGTTTCTGCCAAAATCACTCCCTTCACTTAAAGACTATGGAAGAGATGTCTAAGCTGAGAGAACAATTACTTCAACTGGTATTTCATCAAAGCAAGTTTTCTGATGAATTCGGGTGGAATCATGGGAGTGCCAAGGAGATTGAACTCTCTTGGAGGGTAAGTTCTACTAAGCATCCATTACTAATGAATGAAGAAGACCTTTTAGGGCAAGCCATTTGTGCTGGTTGGGCTGATAGGGTTGCGAAACGCATCCGCAATAATGACAAAAAAACATATGCGGTTTGTTATCAGTCGTGTGCTTTGGATGAAACTATATATCTTCATTGCTGGTCTTCTGTGTCTAGGTCGGCACCGGAGTTTTTAGTCTACTCCGAACTCCTCCAAACAAATCGACCGTATATGCATGGAGTCACTAGTGTAAAACCCGAATGGCTAGTTAAGTATGCGAGTAACCTCTGTAGTTTCTCTCCACCTCTCTCTGACCCGAAACCCTATTATGAACCTCTAAACGACCAAGTGATGTGTTGGGTTAGCCCTAGCTTTGGCCCACATAATTGGCAGCTTCCTCATCATAGTCACCCCATTGAGAATGATACTCTTCGAGTATCTGTATTTGCTAATGCTTTGCTTGAAGGTAATGTTCTTCCGTGCTTAAAAACTGTTCAGAAGTTCCTGGCCATGTCGCCTTCAAGTGTGTTGAGGCCTGAGGCTTTGGGACAGAGAAGAGTTGGCCAACTTTTGAACGGTTTGAAGATGAAATCGAGAATTATTGATTGTAGGGCAATGTTGAGAGAAGCGTGGAGGGAGAATTCTCGGAGCTTGTATTCGGTGATTAAAAGTTGGTTTCAGCGGAAATTTCATGAGCACTTTGGGGAGTTATGGGAGCAAATGCATTCTGAAGTTGTTCTTGATGGACATGTACTTTTTGCTAGAAAGGTAAAGGACAGGAAAAGAATGAAAAGAAAATAACGTTTTTTTTCTTTCTTTTCATCACAGTGAAAATAATTTATGGAGAGATTTGAGTTTCATTTATTTGATTACTAAGCTATTGTAAAATCATTCAAAGGAGGCTTTGGTTCCATCTTATTTATCTGTTTTTTCCATTGTGTCCCTGCAAAATCTCTTAGCTCGCAATTCTCACTTGGCATCTTTGTATGAGAACTACCAGCACTAGCATGCTTTTGAAGTTGTCTCATTCATGTAGTAGTGCTATATATGCTGTTGAAGAATTGCCTCCTAGAGCCTGTTGAATCATTTTTATGAATTCCGATTCGTATTAGGCTAGGGGATCTGCTTCTATTTGCCATTCCATTGAACTTCCCATTAAAATTTATTGTAACCTTCATAACGATCAACTTTACGAAGATTCCATTATTTTTATTTTCTTGAAGCGCACAACATCGGTTCCGATAAATTTCAATTTATTGCTTCCTCTTTCACCAATAATCTCTATGCCTTCAACTAGTTCCAATAAATTAGGATTTAGAAAGGGCGCAACAGAATCAAGGAGTTGTTCGATAGTTGGTGTGTTGCGAAAGAATGAAGCGGTTCGCTGACTTTGATAGGGAAGGCATTGCAAGCAAATAGAGCGGAGAGCTTACCCTTTATTTCTATTAGAGTCCCGAGCTTGTTGTAGTCGGTCCTAACCTAAAGGGAGAACCTTGCTTCTTACTTGCTATATCCCCGCGTCCTTGCACAGCTATCTCTTTACCTCGTATTCGCTTCCGCTGATCAACCATCACAAAGACTTTAAATCACGAAAGTTGGTCAAGATTATGAAGAAAGGGTCTCTGATCAAGAATAAGGTTATTCGCCTAGCCGTTAACGTTATTTAGGTAGCGTTTGGTACACAGATTGGAAAATTCGTAGGAATGAAAGGATTCTCGGGAATGTGGGTGGGAATGAAAATTCACAAGAATGTTGCATTATCGCGTTTGATATAGTACATTGCATTCCCGGTAATCTTTTATTATTGTAATTTTTTATTCTAGTTTTTTGGGGGTTTTTTTTTTTTGGTTATGGAAATCACATGAGAATGCTCAAATCCCTTGAATTTAGGGAGGAATATATTTTTTTATTCTAGTTTTTTGGATTATTTTATTGTTTGTTATGGAAATCCCATGGAAATCCGCAAATCCCATGATTTTTGGGGGGAATGGAAATCCATCCCAACAAAGGTGTTAGATGATAGATGATAGGTTAGTTTGGGGAGAAATGGGGGAGGCTAGGGCTTTGGAGATTTAGGATTTTGGGGGAGATTTAGGGTTTTGATCCAGACCGGGAGAGGAAGAGGGATGACGACTAGGGTTGTTGGAGATTTGATTGGGAGAGGGATGAGAGATGTCGGGAGGTGGAGTGATTCCGATGATGACGAGAACCACTCCACCTCGACGACGAGTCTAAAATTAGTATAGGCCTTATAGGATTATTGACTCTGATACCATGTGAAAGTCCCTGCCACTATACAAAAACTTCGAAGTTGTAGAAGGGTTAAGGAAAATTGCACTTGTATTCTAACAAAAGGATTTTGGTTCCCTTAGAAATCTATCATTCCTTCCAAAACTATGCTTGCCACATACCAAATAAGGTAATCTAAAAGGGAATATGAGATTTCTTGCACATTCCCATGTACCAAACGCCCCAGTGAAATCGGTCCTGATCTTGGTCCAGGTGAGGTGCTCTTGTGCTTGGTTTCTTTGTTCTCGGAAAACACTAAAACCTATCTTATTTAAAAGTATAGCATGACTCATAAACCCTTGGTCAGAATCTAAGTTGTGTACTTTCAAGTCGGCCCTTAGCGATCGATGAAGAGTGGAATGCATGCTGCCGAATTATGGGTAGGGCTGCTACTACTTCCCTTTATTTTTTAACCTAGCCATACTGATTGGGTTGGGAGAGAGGAGTTCATCCAGTTCTGGTTCTTGCTCTTCGGTGACTATACGTGTTGGAGGAGGCTTAAGAGTGGACTAGAGATATATTACCGATAAAGGAAAGCGATCTACCACTCCAGTTAACTAATTCATGTAGGCTCACTCTAATACCTCTAGTGAGTCTTTTGTAATATCCCCAGACTGATATTGATATTATTATTTTTATTTAATAAATTAAAATATTTCTTTTGAAAATGACTAAATTTGGCAAATAAAAATTATTGTGTGTGTGTGTATATATATATATATATATATATATATATATATATATATATATATATATATATATATATATATAATATTGAGTTGTCTGAAATTTGTATACTTGTAAAATTTTATATAGTATGTGACTAAGTTAAAATTCTCCTCATGTTGATCATGATTGATCAAAATCAAGGGCCAAGATGGAGTTTAGATTGATCTCTACTATTTTAATGGGAGAGTTTGTCACCAAACAAACTCCATTTGTAAGTTGTAACTAAATAAACACGTGCATTGTAATCCAACAAACATGTGCAATACACATGCATAACTAATATAAAGCAGGTCTTAGATTCAATGCTACACAACGTCGTTTTTTTTAATATATATATATAAAGACGCGCACCGCACGTGTAAATTACTAGTAAGTATTAATTTGAGGGTACGATTAAAACACCTTTATGCTATTTTGATCATTTGATGAAGATGATCACTTGGATGGATGCCACCTCACCCCCTCCCCAATTTCTTGGCCGGCCAACACCACAAGAAGAGAGGAGCCAAACCCTAATGCTCACCCATCTCACTTATTCTCACCCTCTTATTTATTTCTCCTATATTTATCTTCTCCTCTCTTTTGTTTACTTAGTTGCTAAGGAAAAGAAAGAGAAGAAAAGAAAGGGTAGAGAAAGAGAGAGATCTTGAGCCATAGAGAGAGTCTTTTGTTTTGTAGGTTGAGCAAGGAGGAGGAGCAGGGGAAAAGGTGATAGCTTTCATGTTGTTCATCCATACAAATAGCAATTTTTTTGCGGTACTAGGCCACTTTTTGAAATTATTTGTGATCTTAAGCCACTTCACAAACTATTAGTATTTTTGGCTAGTCAGTGTCACGTCAGCATCAGCCGCTATTGGGAATAGCAGGCTCTTCATAGCGACCAACACATTGTACTCCCACACTTGGCAGATTATAGAGGGTATTGTATAATTGCAAACCACTTGGTGTAACTGAGGTCGCTATTGTCAATAGCTGCCTCGTCTAACTAAGGTCGCTATTCCCAATAGCGACCTCAGGTGGGCCTAAAAGCAATTGGGCCAACCTGCGGTTGTTATTGGGAATAGCGATCTTGGTTATACGAGGCCGCTATTGACAATAACGACCTCAGTTATACCAAGTCGTGTTCATTATACAATATCCTCTCTATAAGCTGACAAGTGTGGGAGGTCGCTATGAAGAGGCCACTATTTTCAATAGCGGCCGCTGCTGACCTGACGTGGCCCTGGCTAGCCAAAAGTGCTAATAGTTTGTGAACTGACCTAAAATCGCAAATAGTTTTAAAAAGTGGCCTAGTACCACAAAAAATTCACAAATAGCAAGGTGGGGGTTTCTTAAACTTTTGATTTGTTTATTTGTATGCATATTATTATTTCAACTTATGAACTTGAGTTAATGGTAGAATTGAGTAATTGTAGAGTAAAAGTGTATGCATGCAAGAATTAGAGTTTGTAGACTCTAGCAGAGAAGTAAAGCTTCAATTTTTAGTTGTGTATGTTAATGTGTTTGGTGGTTGGAAATTTGTAACTTATGCTAAAGTTAGAAATTTGACCCCAAATAATTATGGTATGTTCGCCTGCATGTCTTTAGCATGCCCGAATTTTTATAAATTTTTCTGAGTTGATTTGTTATTTTAAAAAAAAATCAGTTCTCAAAACAGTCGGTGCTGAAAAAGTTACTGTTTTTGCAATTATCATGCATGTGTTCGAAAAATCATAACTTGACAAGATATTTTGAGTTGAAATTTTTACTGGAGCTACTTGTGTATGTTACTATGCCAAATTTCAGATTATTTGGAATTTATTTGATATATTTAAGAGAATTTGTGGTTGACTGTGTCCAAGTGACAAGTCTGTTCTGAATCGGTTGAGTTGTTTTTTTGATATATCGGATAGAGCCAAACGGCTCCAGCCATCAAAAAATATATTAATCAATAAAAACAGTTAAGGTACAAACAAATAATCAATGGTTTTACAAGTTGTAAAACAGAAATAAGCGTACAAAAAAGAAATAAAAAAACGGCTGAATAGCCAGCAAAACAGAGGACTGTGCCACAACGGAAGCACCACACCGAAACAAGGGGGCAGTGCAATCGGCCAGGAAAATAATTAACTGATGGAGCCACACCAACTTGCCGCACCCGAGTAAGGAACATGACCTAAGCGACTGAGCCATGAAACAGGGGGCCAACCCTCCCCACACGAAGACATCCAACTTCACTAGCAGTCCAAGGGAACTCTAGCAGCACAACGAAGGCAACACACTGCCTACACCAAGGATGTCAAAGAGAAGCCAAGACTCAACTGTGCACAAGCTGATGAGCTGACACAGAAGCTGCTTTCCTCGCAAGACTACGAGCACTCACTCGAATCTGCAATTGATTAAAGACTTTCTTATTGTATCTCCGCTTGACGGGGGGAGGGAAAATCTTCATCGAAAGGGGCGAAATGGCCGCATGGTTAGATGATGAAGCATCGACTATGATAGGGCATGAAGGGGTAAAGAGAATACTGGGAGCGACCGTTGAGGCTATTGGGATGGAATAGGTAATGTCGGCACAACGGGGTAAAGAAGATGCATCAAGACTCAGAGAAGACTTAAGGGAAAGGGAGTGCAGGATATGTTTAACCTCCATCAGGAGCAGACTGAGCCACGATTGAACCCCTAAATGTTGATACCAAGAGAATAAGCATCCTGGATAATGAAAAGAGAACATAAAGCATTTGGGAGAAGAAATCTTCAAGCCACAGGGAGGGTAATAAAATAAAGAAGGGGTCTTAAAATTAACAAAAGCCCTGTCAGGATGCACTTGGGGGTCAAAAATGCGGCAGTGTAGAGTGTGCCCCCTCGCACAACGAGACCTCGAACGGGAAGAGAAATAAGGTTTAAACAAATCAGAATTTTTATCCAGATTCCAACTCAACGAAGGAGCCACTGAGTTAGAACGGGGACGAGCCTTGTAAGAACCCAAACAAGGGTAGGAGACAAGTTTTGTATAAACTTTACGATCCTTAAAAAAGTTAGCAATATTAGGAGGTAGAAGAGTAGCAAGAGAATCACGATAAGGAGAGACAGAAGTAGAGAAGATCGTAGCTGGCAGAGAAACAACAATAGAGGAGTGGAGGTCCTTTCCAGTATCAATACTGAACTTGCTAGCCAAGCAAGCATGAAGCTTGCGCTTTAATAGGGGGTAGTTAAGAAAGGGGAGGAGTTTGGTCGGTAAGGGATGACCTCTGGGAAAGCCAAGGAGTTTTTGAAGGGAGAAGCATCGATTGCGAGAGTGACCAAATTTATCACAGAAAAATGCACTTCATTTTATTCATGCACTCACGTTTAAAATGTCCAGGAAGGAGGCACCTGAAGCAGACCCGATGAGGGTCGGGCCTACGAGGAGAAGGAAAATTAGAGAAAATGGGAGAGCACCGAAGGTGATATGTGTTATCCAAAGGAGGAGAAGATAAGTCCCACTTCAAGTCCTGAGCCGTTTCTAAACAGTAAGAGCTAGCTTCGGACTCGATGAGATTCATGGTTGAAGCCAACCCAAGAACGGCTCAGAGCAAAGCACCAACAGAAGAAAGGTACTGGACAATGGTACCACTAACAGTACAGATCCAATCCCACCAAAATAGCATTACCAAAGAACAAACCAGCGCCGCTCAAAGAGGGGCAACAACACCCTCCAAATAGGGAGAAAAAGGAAGGAGACAAAATTGAATCCGAGAGGATAATCAGAATGACCGAACTTGAACAAGCTCTTGGTCAGTACACAGTAAGGAGCTTAATAAACCACTAACTGTATCAATCCCCAGGGAAAGGGGAGCAGTAGACGCAGCAATGCAAAAGTAAAGCCCCAACGACACACCCAAAAACAAACTCAACTAGAATCTACAGCTAACAACTAAAGTATACGAAAACTCACAGTGAGCGGTTAACAGGGAAGCCTGGATAGCTAGGGGGGGGGGGAGCGACACTGGCAGGAAAAAACCACCGAGCAGGGGATCTCCGGCGAGCGGAGAACAGGCGTCACCGGGGGGAGGCGCAAGAGGAAACGCAACCTGGACCGGCGTTAACCCTGGAGGCGACGGAGAGCTCGGATCGAAACACCGAGGGGGAGAAAGTCGGTCGCCAAGGAAAGGGAGGAGTGGAAAACTGGGGATATGGGTCTGGAGAGATGGAAGCGCTGAACAAAAATAAAGAAGGGAGTATGGGGGAAGGATGTGAAGGGTGGCCGGATCTGGCAGAGGAAAGGCAGAGGAGAGAGCCGGAAAGAATCGCTTTTGAATCGCTTCTTTGTGTAATGGAGTTATGCCTGGAGAAGACATCGAATCGGTTGAGTTGTTGAACTTCCAAAAATCATAGCTCTTGATGCAGGTTGATTTTTGAGTTGAAACTTTTTGTAGAGCATCTTGTATGTGTGTCTATTAGCAATGTGCAAAATATTATATTTTTCTGAATATTATTGATATCACAAAAAAATGTGGCAAGCAATGCATGATAAGTTGGCTTTGGTTGTTGTCTGCTGCAGTGGGTTCAAATCTTGCCCATATTTGAAAAATGATAACGCCGAGGATATGAGGAGTTATGTGGTGAATATTTTATGACATGTTCTCATATATGTCTAGTATGAGTTCTCAAAATATCAAATATTTTGGAGGTGAATTGATGTCTTTTAAAAATTGTTATTGGCAACTAGTTGGGAACAATATACTGTTTAGTAGTAATGTTCTGTCACGAGTTCATAAAGCCATAATTTTATCTATATTTGGAGTTTTGATCTGATTTTTGGGTATGTTTCACTTGTACATGTGTAGTTAGTGCATGCCAAATTTCATGATGGTTTGAGTTCATGGTGATTTTGTACTGAATATTCTCGTATACCATACTCGCCACTTTTAAGAAACTGCATGCCATTTTGATGGGATTTTTCCAATCACTTTGTTGACTTAATTTGAGGAAATTGTCAACTAGTGAATTATACTAGAGACTCTTACCTTTCTGTAGAATCCAAGTTTGTGAGATTCCAATAAGTGTAGAATTTTATATGATTTATGTGGGATGCGTTTAGCAGATTAGTTTTGGAACGTAATCGTTGAATTGATCTAGTCGAGTTATTTTCCCTATTTAAGCGCTTGTTAGGATTTTAATGTATTCCTTCGTGCTTATAATTCATGTTGTACCATGTTTTGGGGTGGAAAAATGTTTATGCTAATTATTTAGCATATGTAGTTTGTTAAGCTTGTATGATAGCTTGTTAAGCTCGTATGTAGCTTGTTAAGCTCGTATGGTTGCTTGTTAGGCTCGTGTGATAGCTTGTTAAGCATGTCTAGGGTAATATTGCCATCGACCCATTGAACTTGTATTTATTTACCTTCTGCCTTGAGGACTTTGGATAAGTCATTCCTCGTGTGCCGTTAGATCGTTAACCAATGGAGGTTGATCGCGGACTTGGAATGCGGACGAGATCCGAGTTAGGGGAAGTGGTGAGCGAGGGAGGTTGCATCGCCAGTGTCTTGGGATTGATAGGCTGGGTTAGATCCATGGTGATCTTGTGAAGTCTAGGTTGATACCTAGCATGAATGATGATAACATTGTTGCACTCCCCTGTCAAAGGGATACGTACGGTGCCTTCTCACGGGTTGAGAGCACTGGATGCGTATCTTGCTCTATTAATTCCTGAAGTGCTATGGTAAGAACTGGATGTGGACAACAGGGGAATGAACCCCTAAGGTTATATCTTTGTTATTTGTTATCCGTCTAAATGAGACTCTTAGTGCAGCAGGTGAAAGTCCTGTAGATTCGCCTTAGGATCGTGATAACTTGGGTAGGGTCAGGAGTGAAAGAAGACCACAGATCCCGGTAGAACCGAGTGATCACCGGCCTGACCGGGAGTGGAGAGAAACCACAGATCCTGACGGGGGTGGAGAAAGACCACAGATCTGAGCGAACAAGGTAATCATTGTTATTCAGAATGAAGAAGACCACCAGATCTGTAACCCCTGTTTCCGATTGTACGGATTATTTCTCTTGTATTTTAATGGTATTTTTTCCTCGTAATTTATTGTATTGTGGGTCCTTGTCCTATTGTGGGTTTTCCGTTCCCATTTGTTTTCTCGTATTATTATTGTTTGCCCATCCACATACAAGCCCAAAACCCATCTCTTTATTGGATATTAAACCCAAAAGCCTAGCCTACCCAAACCCATATTTCCCTAACTAATACCCCATATCTTCTCTACCTAACTCCCCGTATCACTAACTCTCCCCACTATTTACTATATTATTTTATATTAAAATCCTCCCTCTCTCTCCCACAAATCAGAACTACCCAGTAACCAACTCCTCTTCTCCAACTCCCCACTACTACACAACTCTACCCCGTTACTTCTCTGTCCCATTCCCTCTGTCTCCCCCGTTCTTCTTCAACAGTTCAAAACCAAAACAACCAAAATTTCCCAAAACAACAATCAAAGAAACCCATCACCTCTCCCTTCCCCGTCGCCCAATTCCGACCACCACCTCCATTGCCTCTCGCCAAACCCAAACCCAATCTCGCCAACTCCACCTCTCCACCATCATCGTCTTCGCTATCCCCTTCCTCGTCGCTCCTCACCATCCCGCACCCATCTCCTCCCTCGTCGTCCTCGTCCCCCATTACCGAACCCAACTCAACCTCCTTAACGTCGCCACCATCTCCACCATCTCACCCCGACCATCACCCTCAAACCCATCGTCCCCATCTTCGCTCGAATCCACCGCCTCCACCGAACCCAATCAACTACCCCTTCGAGCTCTCACCGTCGCACTCTCCCAACCACCGATCATCTCCTCCACCTTGCCGAGAGCCTCTCGCCCCTCATCGTCGTCATTGTCGCCGTCCAGAGCTGCCACCAGTCATTGCTTTTCCTCTTCTGTTTTCGAGCGCAAAACAGAGCTTCGCTCTTCGTCGAGGTGTCGTCGTTGCGTCGCTTCCCGACCAGCACCGTCGCACGCAGTCGCCGCCGCAGTCGTCGCGAGCCCTGCCGCATGTCGCCCAGGCTGCCGCTGCCTCTCTCTCTCCTCTGCTGTCGCGAGGTGGAAGACGAGCCGCGATTCGTCGAAACTGCTGTCTCGTGTTTTGGCCGCACTCGATCCTGCCGCTGTCCCCTGTTCGGCGTGGATCCGGTGTGAGGGTGACTTCTGATTGGCCGCATTTGCTATTTCGTGTTCGGCCGCACCAAATCCCAATGCTGTTCTGTGTTTGGATCCGATCCAGTGTGGAAGATTTTTGGCTAGTTGCTGTTGTTTACTTGTTGCTTGGGCTTTCTTCACATGGTCTTCGCACGTGTTCTTGGAATTGCTCCCCGGGATTCTGATCTCGTTATTCCTTATTCATATTGAACCGTCTACAAAAAAAGGCAAGTCCACTTGAACTCTGTTATTTATTCTACTTCAAGATTTTTGATCTCTTATACAAGTAGTTCCACTTCAATTATCGTTAACTTTGCCTTGTGTCCCTTCCGTTGGGAGCATTGAGGGTTTACACGAGCTAACCCGACTTGCTCTTGACATCTTATTAATATCTATTGACTCAAAACCAAGCCTAAAGCCACTTCCGAGGTTGCCTAAAGCCTAAAGCCTATCTTTTCTAAAGCCACTTCTGAGGTTGCCTCTCCTCTCCCATTGGTTAAGGATAAGAATGTTTCTTCTCAATGGCCTGCTTGGGAGGTCAAACCTAACTTTGCATCTGATTGGGAGCAATTTCAGCAATTAGCACATTTTCCAACCCCTAAGAAATCAGATCCAGCTTTCTCTCCCCCAGCCCTCAAGAAGTCTCCTTCTCTTAAAGATTCTAGTTGGATTGAGCAGGATTCTCTTTTATCAGAAGAGGAAGCTGATCTATCCCGAGCTCAGGCGAAAAAGGTAATTTTTTCTCCTTTTCTACCGCATTGTTCTACTTTTCCTTATTTTGCTGCGTTCTGTTTCGTTTATCTGTGCCATTTGGATCTCTTTTATATGGACTTTTCGGCTTTACTTAATGTTCGACTCACTTTTTTTGTGTTTCCGTTTGGGAAATCACTTTGTGTCGGATCTTTTTCGTCTCTTAGGGGAAAAGGTCAACATTATATTATCCCTACTTTCCCCATTACCCTTAAACCTAAGTATTGGACTCCCTCTTTGTCGGAGGAATCAACTCATGTTGCTCTATCATCCGATGTTGATTCTCTGATGAAGTCTTCTTCCTCCCTTTCTCCTCCTTCCCGGAAACAGGAAGTTCTTTATTCGTGTGTTGAGAATTCCTTCGGGAAGACTCAACGTTGCATTAGAACTAGTGCTCGCCTGATAGCTAAAAGTATCAGGCGTACCGGTCATGCTTCACCTCCTGCTTTCGCTAGCCCTATCAGTCGTAGGGCACAGCAACCCCTTCCCCCCTGTATCCTGTTGCCGACTTCTCTAGACCAGTTAGGATCAGTTTATTACCCCATTTTTGATTCCCTTTCTAACTCCGAATTTGCGGCTTCGGCTCAGAACTTGGGGTTTCTTTTAAACCCTGCTGACTCTCCTTGTATTTGTACCCTTAGGAAGAAAGAAGTTTCTAGAGTTCAGGAGCATAGGTTACTTAATGATTAGTGTTTCATGGAATATACGTGGCCTTAACTGTCCTACTAAGCAAAGGGCGGTCTTTGATTTAATATCTTCTTCTCGTTGCGACCTGATTTCTATCCAAGAATCTAAACTGGAATCCCCTTCCCTTGCGATCTTGCGATCCTTAGGTGGATCCATTATCTCTAAATGGATCTCACTGGATGCGGTTGGCTCCAGGGGAGGCATCCTTTTTGGTTTCAAGGAAACTTTCTTCTCTCTAATGAGCATTCACCGTTTGAACTTTTTTCTCATCGTTCATCTCCATTGGACCACCCTCAATTGTCCGCTTACTGTGATTTCTGTGTATGGTCCTTCTTCTGCTGATAGACGGACTTTATTCTGGAACGAATTTCTTTCGTTGCAGCAGTATACGAGCGGCCTCTGTTTTTTTTGTGGGGATTTTAATGTCACCCGCTTTTCTCATGAAAGATCGAATCTTGTGGTTTCTAACTCGCAATCCAACCTCTTCAATGATTGTATTCGTGCCCTTCAATTAACGAATTTATCTATATCCGGTAGGTCTTTCACCTGGTCCAACCAACGCGACCATCCTACCCTAGCGAAACTTGATCGTTTCATAGTCTCGCATCATTGGATGGCGCGTTTTCATCAGTCTTTTGCTCAGGCTCTCCCCAATCCTTCTTCGGATCATACTCCGATTGCGCTCCACTCTAATTTCCACTTCAAGCATCACCACAATTTCCATTTCGAAAAACTATGGTTACAGGATCAGCTCTTCGTCAACCTGGTCTCGGAATGTCTTTCTGCTGTTTCCGGTTCATCAGGACTGGGCAATCTCCTCCTTAAGCTCCATGCCATCAAGCATGGTTGCAAAATCTGGCGTGCTGAGAGACAGGCTAATACCAATTTCCTTAAAACCTTTCTTCTTCAATCTATTGAGTCCATAGATAAGTTGGAAGAGTTAGGTCCCTTATCTGAATCTTTTCCTTTGGAGAGACGGTCGTGCAAGCAAGAGTGTGCGGACATTCTCCGTCTTGACCATATTAAATGGGCTCAAAGGGCCCGGGTCCACTGGATGAAGGAGGGAGACGCGAACACTACTTTTTTTCTTAACTTCGCCTCCCATAGACAACATTGCAATCAGATTTCTTCCCTGTCTGTTCAGGGATTGGATCTCACTTCAGACGAGGAGATTCATCGTGAATTCCTTTCTTTCTATAAAAATTTGATCGGTTCTCATAAACCCCGCGCTTTAGAGCTCGATTGGGATCTCCTATATGGTCCCCAATCGTATGATCTTTCCTCACTTGAATCCCCCTTCACTCTTGAAGAGATTAAGTCCGCGGTTTGTGCGCTTAAAAGTGACTCTGCTCCTGGACCCGATGGTTTTCCTGCTTTCTTCTTCCAAAAATTCTGGGACTTGCTTAAGTTCGATCTTCTCAAAATGTTTCAAGATCTTCATCAAGGTAGCTTTTCCTTCGACAGGATTAACTACGCTCACATTGTCCTCATTCCCAAGATTGCGGGAGCGCACATGGTCTCTGAGTTTAGACCCATTAGCCTCATCAACACCTCTTTCAAAATCATCATGAAAGTCCTTTCTTCCCGTCTGAGCTTGATCATCTCTCCTATGATTGACTCAGCCCAATCGGGATTCATTAAAGATCGTTTCATTCTCGATAGTGTTGCTTCGGCTCAGGAAATTATTTTCCACTGTCAAAAATCTCACTCGGAGGGTATTCTTCTCAAGCTCGATTTTCAAAAAGCCTACGATAACGTGAATTGGGACTTCCTTCTGGACATCCTAACTTATAGGGGTTTTGGTCCTAAATGGATTGCTTGGATCAAATCCAGTTTATTTGCTGGGACCTCCTATATTTTCCTCAATGGTATGGAAGGTCACAAGTTCAAGATCAGATGTGGCCTCCGTCAAGGGGATCCTCTCTCATCACTACTATTTTCTTTGGTAGTTGATGTCTTTAGCAAACTCCTTCGGAATGCTTGGAATTCTGGTATGATTGAAGGTCTCGGTTGCTCCCCGTCCTTTGAAGGTGTGCTCAACCTTCAATTCGCGGATGACACAATTATTTTTACCAAACCTACCACCCACTCTCTCCGTAACCTTAAACTTCTTCTTTATTGCTTTGAGTTGGCTTCAGGATTATCTATCAACTTCCAGAAATCCTCTGTTCTCTGGTTGGGTGGATCTCCCAACCGTCAAGCGGAGGTCTCCAATTTTTTTAATTGCCCCATTGCATCCTTTCCTATACTTTACTTAGGTGTTCCCCTTCGCTGGGGAAAGTTGCATAGGGCTGATTGGTTTCCCCTTATTGACAAAGTTGAGGCTAGGCTTAATGTTTGGGCAGGCAAATCTCTGTCTAGAGGTGGTAGATTGACTCTTATTAATTTTGTGATTTCCGCCTTGCCGCTTTATCTTATGTCATTTTATTATTTACCCTCTTGGGTTATCAAAAGAATAGACCAAATCAGGAGTAATTTTTTCTGGACTGGGACTTCCTCTTTTAAACCTGGATCTCACCTGTGTCAGTGGAAGCTGGTTTGTACGTCTAAAGAGGAAGGTGGTTTAGGTGTTCTAGACCTTCGTAATCATAATTTAGCCCTTCTGGGTAAATGGTTATGGAAACTCCATAATGCCGATCATTTACCTTGGATTCGATGCATCAAGGATTATCGGTCTTCCTCTGCTAAGTGGTGGGAGTTTCCTGAGATTGTTAATCCTCACGCCTCTTCTTTCTGGAAGGGTGTCTGGAAAGCTTCTCCCGCTTTTCACTGCAGTATTTATCGTACCTGCTATGATGGTTCTAGAGCTAAATTTTGGACCGACCTTTGGATCTGTAATTCCACCTTAGCTACTGCTTTCCCTTCTCTCTACCGTTTAGCAGCTCTCCCATCAGCTTCTTTAGAGGACTCTTATTATTGGAATGGTAATACTCGTAATTGGTGTATTCCATTTACGATTGATCTTCCTCTATCTTTGTCCGAAGTTTTTAATGATCTCATTTTCGTTCTCTATAGCTATGCTTGGAGACCTTACGAGGGCATTGCCTGGCGTTGGTCGTCTACGGGTACCTTTTCAGTCCATTCCTTTTATAGATTCATTAATTCGAGAGGAATCTTATCTCCGATAGCTAAATACTTTTGAGACTCGTGGGCTCCCCTCAAAGTGAAGATCACATCTTGGCTGGCTTTTAATAATAAGTTGCTCACAGTAGATGTTCTTAATAGAAGAAACTTAGCTTGGGGACAGCTTTGCTCCCTATGCGATCGGTTCCCTGAGGATGTTGATCATCTTTTTGCTCAATGTCCCATCATCATTCCTTTATGGAAGATTTGCTCACTGGCATGGGGTACGAGATCCTTACCCCCTGTTTTAGCCTCGGTTTGGTCGGCCAAGCCTTCGAACTCTTCTTTTCGAAGTGCTTGGATTTTATCGGTTCATACTATCATTTGGGTCATCTGGAAAGAGAGGAATACCAGAGTTTTCCATCACCGCGTTTCTTCTATATCTGTGATGATTGATGATTTTTTATTCCTTTTCAATCTTTGGGCTTCGGGATTAAGTCCCAAAGACAATGCTTCTATTGCTTCCCAAAGATTACTGGATGCTGTGCATTGTCTTCGCACTCTTCATGCCTTTTAATATTTTCTTTCATTTATCAGTATGCTTACCCTTTCTCTTTTTCTCTTCCTTGTTGTTACAGGTTTAATTCCCCTCTAGGGAAGCTTCTGACCATTTTGGTATCAGTTGGGGTTTTTTGAGTTGCTGATGCCCTCTCCATCTTAAGGCTGTAATATCTTTATGTTTTGTTTCTGTTTCCTTTGATGCTATGGGCATAGCTTTTTTGTAGACCTTGCTTAATATTTTCTCCTTATCTAAACTGTGGATTTTGCTGTTGGTATTGGCTTGGGCCTGAGCTTATCTTACTTGGTCTTCTGAGCTTGGGATGTGTTGTGAATTAGCAACCTCTAGTGGCAGCGTGGATTGTGTTGTTCATCCTTTCCATCCCTCGAACTTGGATGCCTACTTTTATGTGCTTTCGTTTTGATATCTTTGTTTGCATCTGGTGATGTTGTATATGCTTTGTTGTTTTGTTTCTGTTGCTCTCAGTGGAGGGTTTTACTTGCCCATTGCTTTTAGTGTTTTTTGTCTGATTATTTGGGTTGTAGCATGGTTTGATTCCCCCTTGTGGTGTGGTTGAGGATCTGACTGGTCTAGCACTCTGGTTGCTTTCTTCTTGTGCTGTTTCGGGCTTGCTCTTCTCGCATCATGGTGGGGTCAGCCTGTTCATTGACCTTTTGCTTCCCATTCAGTGGTGAGCTTTTGTGTATGTTCTGCTGTTGAGGCTGCTATGAGTTTCCGGTGGTAGTGTTCTGCTGTTGCCGTGGTCGAGGTAGCCCGGGCTCTGTTTCGCTTGGTCTCCTAGGGTCGTTGATCTTCCTGTTCGTTTCCGTCTGGTGCGGTTCGAACTTTGTTGGCGGGGCGATTGCTTTGGAGAGTTTAATTTTTGTTTATCGCAAGTCTGTTCTTTGATGTATTTCTTTATTTCTGTTATCTTCTTTCATTTTACAGCTTGTAAAATTTACTTTTTTATTGGCTTTAATATATTTTGATCTGATGGCTGGGTTTTTTTGACCCTATCCGATTCATCAAAAAAAAAACCAAGCCTAAATACATACATGACACGAATAAAATGAATAGAACTTGTATATGAGGAAACTACATCGTGATCAAATACATGTGATTAATCGAGATCTTGTGACTTGAACTTGACATGATAAACTTGACTCGTATACTGGAAAATTTACTCTACTTGCTGTACATTAGCCTTGATACATTTCATGATGCCATAGCATGTTAATTACCCACTTTGATGAACTTATATGTGATAGTTTTCATGAATTCCTGCAACCTGTACTGTTTTGCACAGAGGTTTCGTCCATGTTAACTTGAGAATTAACACAACTGATACAAAAGAGAGTTTTAGCCTACTGAGTCTAGTTTCCAACCCAAGTGACAGATCCTGATTCCAAGTCACGAGCTGTGAGATATCACATTTTTAGTCTCTATTGGTCAGCATTTTTCAGACTGCAGAATTAATGCAATATCGACACATTTATTAGTGAAACACCATGTTAATAATATTAGAATGCCATGAAAATTTTTAGGAACTTTATAGATATGCTTAGGGTTCATATCTAAATTTTGTAGATTTTTACAGTGTATTTATACCATGTTTACACCCATTAGACGTTGACATCTAGTTGCTGCCAGAACAGCTAAACTGCAAAGAATAGGGTATTTAACCAAGCTAAAGTCAAAATTAGCAGAAAGTAACTGAATATAAATTGTAGTCCTAAGTATCTAGTTGTCCACAGCATCCTGGAACTTTGAATTCTATATTGTAGCCTAGGAGTTATCGCTATTTTAGTGTTACTGTGTCGGCTGTTTCATATTTGCTGCTTCATGTTATTTTGTGCAATGCATCATATTGCTGCATTATTATCATCCCCTTGACATTCTTATAACCACTTGCATGTACATGTATAACTTAATAATAAAATACTAAACAAGCCGGGGTTTATAAGGGTTGACCTAGTAGTGGATAGTCTCAGAAAATGTACTCGGTAGGGCCTTTTTGTTACATGAAAACTTGACATGGAAGGTGGAGAATTACTTGTGAAGACGTGAACTTATTATCTTGTTATCTTGTTATCGTGATATACCAAGTACACGCTCTGTAGATCCCACCACGAAGTCTAAAACGAATACTGTTGTGCGTGCACCGAACCTGTGGTATGGGACGCAGTAGTACGTGCACTAGATAGGAAAACAACATGCTAACAGACCTAGTTGACATGTATATACTTGATTATAACCATTGTTTACTAGTACTATTATTGTCCTTGTAATTTGATCTTGATTCATATTCCTACATGTACCTTACTCCTTTACTTTCTGTTTTTCACTACTTGCTGTCCGTACTTGCTCTAAGGACATTTCTTTTTCTCCTCTAGTTAATCAAGCTACAGGTGAGCCAAGAGATTTGTCAGAAGGTATTGGCGAGTAGCATTTCTAGGTTGGAGTAGGAGCTGCCTTAGAATAAACTATTTCTTTCCATGTTTTCTTATCTTGTTGCAATTCATTTAATTAAACTTGTATCTTGGGCTTTTGACCCGTAACTGCTATTTGTTTTCTCAGTATTGGATATTATGTTGGATTATGAATTCTTAAATTCAGTTATTGTTTATGTGATGATATTATCTGCGTGGTTGTGATTAATCTTTTTGCATATTGTTGAGTTGAGACTGGTACAGCTTATGAATGATGTTAATATCATTCGCTGGGCTTTCGTCACGGGCTCGTATTCCCATATTTTGGGAAGCGAGGCGTGACAAGATTGTCTGCAGATGCGGGGATAGACTTCATGTACTGCAACTTTACCAGTCATTAGATAAACGTCGGGAAAAGGATGAGTACAAGAGTAGGATTACTTGGCGAGGGGTTGTACCTCGCATTCAGGTAAACTAAAATTAGGATCTTTATGCTTGACTTGGGATATATGTAGAATGTGATGCATATGTTCCAAATAAAGAAATGTGTATTAGAATAAGGTCATTTGTGTGCTTGACTTGGAAAGTATGTAGAATGGGATGCATACAATTTCAAAGTCTAGCATGCATTAGACTAGGTGCATCTGTGCATAAATTGACTTTGCATTAGACTCTAGGTCATAGTATACACGGACACTTAAACTTATATACACGTTTCTCTTTTCATCTAGTATGATTGCAAAGTTTGAGATTCCACTGCTTGTAATCAGCATTTGCGTCAGTTATATTTAACTGACGTCCCCACAATTTTTTAGTTGCAGGAGCACTGGTTCGGGATCAGGGAGAACTCTAGGCAGGCGAAGCGTCCAAGTGAAGCGTCAAATGTTCATTAGTTCTTTAGTTAACTCTGATGTAATTTATTGAAAGTATTGTAACACTCGGGCTTGTAAGACATTTATATTGAATAAAAGTTTTAAATTCCTATATTTTTCTGTATTTTGTGACTAATTGAAGGAAAGATTTTGGCTTGTGTTATGATTTTCCGGTGTTGCAAAATGGGGCGCTACAGAGTGGTATCAGAGTCGACTTCAATTTATGGTAAGCAAGAAATTAGACTTGGATGCCTTGTAAGGGTCGGGTTTAGTTAGTTATAGATGATTATAATTCATATTGTTGCTATTTCAACTTATGTTTTATAAATTTTCTATATCTGGACTAGTTCCCGTATTTTCTACTTGCAGAATGGCTGAAGATGATATTCCATATGCGAATGGGTGGGCAGGAGAGGAAGCTACTGATGATGAGGATTCTGTGGAGGGACCCATCATGGAGAGTGATGAGTCACCAGTCGGAGCGAAGTTGGCTGATGAAGTCACAAGATCTGCCACAGCAGGGGACGCCCTTGTGAACGACCAGTTTCCTCCACCCCTACCACCCCAGCCAACTGCAATTGAGCAAGAAATTGAGCAGTTATTCTGTAACCCCTGTTCCCGTTAATAATTATTTTTTAAGTATTTTTTCGTATTTTAAATTCTTAGTATCTTGTAACTATTCTCTTTTAATTGATTATATTATTCAAACTATTTATTATAAGCCCAATTGTTTAATTATATATTCTTAAAGCCCAATTTTTATTCATTCTGCATTATTTATTTTTATATCTAATCTGAGCCCAATTGTTATTATAAGCCCAATACCCTAATTGATTTATTTAAATGTTTTGAAGCCCAAGTTTACAACCCACACCCACATCTATTGGATCTCAACCCGTTAACCCATTATCCTACCCTACCCAAATTTAACCACCCGTATACAAAACCCCTTACATCCCCCACACTCTTCACTTCCCGTAACTCCATAACCCCCCCATTTTCTCATAACTACCCCCATTACTTTACCCATTATTATATTATATATTTATTATATATAAATCCTCCCTCCCCGTCTTCCTCTTTCCCCCTCTCTGTTCCAAAAAAACCCAACAGAGACCCACTCCCCCACCGTCTTCCTCCATCATCTCTGTGACCCCTCCCCGCTCGTCGCCAGCTTGCTCCACCTCAGGCTCATGCTCAACCCCGAGCGCAATCTCCTGTTCGAGCCTTCTGCTCGCCGCTGTCACCATTGTCGAGCTCCGAAACTCCTTGCCTGTCGTCTCTCCTCCGCTCAACCCCGAGCTCGATCACCATCGACCGCCCTTGTCGCCCAAGCTTCGTCATCCACCTCACCTTCAAGCTCACAGTGCCGCCTCCAACTCCCCGTCGCCATCGCCATTGCACCATCAGCTCCCGTCGCTCGTCTTCCCCGCTCGAGCCATCGTCTTCCTCCTCCTGCTCGAGCACCTCACCTTCGACCTCTCCCCCTCCGCTGTTTCGCACCGAGACCCGTCGAGCACCTCCTTCCCCTCACCGCTCGACCACCGTCAACTCCTCTTCCTCCTGCTCCCTGTATCTTTTGCTGGCTGTCACAAGCCTCTTCGTCGAACCCATTAAGCTTCGACCTCCTCAACTCTTCCTCTAGTCGTGCCGCCCACGCCCTGCCATCCCCCGTCATCATCCCCGTCATCGTCTCTCTGTTTCCAACTGAAAACAGAGCATTCGCTCATGCTCGTCGTCGCTCTCGTTGTTGCGTCGCTTCCCGACCACAATGCCACCGTCTCGCCTCGTCGTAGTTGCCTTCACCCCGCTGCAGTGCTGCGACATCGCTGCCAGCGCCAGCTCTCTCGCGAGTCTATCCAGCGCACTCTCTCTCTCTCTCAGTCGATTTGAGGAAGAAGGAGTAGAATGATTGGCCGAACTTGGCATTTGGTGTTTTGGCATAGGGATCCCCTTTTTGCCGTTCGGTGTTTGGGTGAGGTGTGGGCTTGCTTTGTTATTGTGCTGTTGCTGTTCCGCACGTAGTACGCACGTGCTTGCATTTCCGTATTCGTGCTTCATTATTCGGGATTCTGATCCCGTTATTCCTGTATTCGGTATCATTGTTGTCGATTAACAGGCAAGTATCCCCTTGTACAAATCATTTGTTCTCGTACAAGTTTCCTCTGAAAAATACCGCAAGTATATTTCTTGACTCTAATTCGTATTCTTCGGTCGAATTGAAATCTGTTGCTATACATAATTCGTCGACCCCGTATTCGCATATGATCGCAAATACTTTGTTGCCACATGCATTACATGAACACGATTGATACACACATATGTACTCTTAGGATTATACATGATTATGTGCATAATTGTTTTACCCATGGTAGTAGTTTAAATATATTATCTTGTTATTATTGATTAAGATTAATAAAAGTAACAAGTCGGGGTATAAGGGTAAAGATCTAGTAGTGGGCAATAGAGAAGAGCGTACTCGGACGGGAGCTCGTGGTTTTCCGATGCAAGTTGCAAGTTTACAGGTTGCAAGTTTGCGAATTATAAGTTTATATGTTTCACGCTACAAGTTTACACTCTATATGTTTCACGTTACAAGTTTGCACGTATCTCGATACAAGATACAATTGATATGTTTTTTCCGAGTACGTGATCTATAGAATCCACACTAGGCCTAAACGTAACTGATTGTATGTAGCAACCATGTAGTAAAAGGATGGATGCATGAAGTGCTACCTAGATAGAATTAATAAAAGACATAAGATTAACACGTACACTTGCATGATCCAATTACATGTACATGTTCATGTTGACTTGTTTACTTGATTACTTGTTTACATTCCACTTGTTTCAGGATGTCTTGTTCATGATCATGTTTACATATTGTATTTCTCCTATTACATGATTCTTAATTCCTTGCTCTTTTTCCTGCTTCTTGTTTTGTTTTTATACTTGTCCCGTTAGCTTGTACCACTTGCGGCCCGTGACTTGCATTAACGGGCATCTTCTTGTTCTTTTTTTTGTATAATGTATTTGCAGGTCCGGATGGAGAATTACTCGATGGTGTTGTTGATCCAGTGTTTTAGTCTTGTTAATTATTATTTTATCTTTAGTTTATGTTTTATTCATGCTACTCTTTATTGTATCCCGGGCGTATTTGACTCGTAACTATCTTGTATTTTCCAGCTGTTGGTTATGTTATGGACTATGTCATGTACTTTTTTTGTTATCCTATTGTGATTTTACATGCATGTGTGGTTTTGTTGTTATCTTGTTATTGACTTATCTGTACAGCTTATGAATGGTGCATTTGCATCATTTGCTGGGCCTCAGTCACGGACTCGTATTCCCGTATTTTGGAAAGCGGGGCGTGACAGGGTTTTTAGTGGTATCAGAGCTCAGGTTTGGCTAATGTGTTAGTTTGACTAATACATTAGACAGACTTGTCTCATCCAGGTTAACTCAACAACATGTGCACTACGTTGATCACATGGATAATGAATAACCAACATGATCTGGATACTTCTCTTATTTGATTCCTCTTCGATCCATTCACATTTAGTTCTTTCATTTCTCATTTGTTTCGCCTCTTCCATTCATTCACATTAATTGATTCTTCATTAGATATAGATTCTTTCTTTTTGTACCCATATTCTTTTGATTCCGGTGTCTTATTCTTTTTCTTCCTGCTCGGTTCGTCGTTTGGTGCCATGTGGTCTATAATGACATGTTTGCGGTGTGGAACATCACCATCAGAGTGGCGCAGCGAAAGCGTGGTGGGCCCATAACTCACAGGTCCCAGAATTTTCCTTATTGCTTTTCCTTCCTTGCACGACTTGCTTTCCTTTCATACATTTGCATTGTCTTCATTCATTAAATCTTTATTCAACATCATTCTAGAACACTCCATTCATGTTCATGTTCCTTCTTTGCCACCATTTTGTCTTTTCCCTTGAACCCCTTATTTTGTTATTCCCCATAAGAGTTTGCTTTGCCTTGTCCTATGTACCACCTACGCAAATTTCGAGGACGAAATTTTCTTGTAAGGTGGGTAGGATTTGTAACCCCCGTTCCTGTTAATACGTATTTTTCAAGTATTTTTCCATATTTTAAATTCTTAGTGTCCACTCTCTCATAACTAACCCTATTACTTTACCCATTATTATATTATATATTTATTATATATAAATCCTCCCTCCCTATTCTCTCTCCCTCCTCGTCTTCCTCTCTCTCCCTCTCTGTTCCAAAAAAACCCAACAAAGACCCACTCCCCCATCGTCTTCCTCCATCATCTCCGCGACCCCTCCCCGCTCATCGCCAGCCCGCTCCACCTCAGGCTCACGCTCATCCCCGAGCGCAACCTCCTGTTCGAGCCTCCCGCTCGCCGCTGTCACCGTTGCCGAGCTCCGAGAATCCTCGCCCGTCGTCTCTCCTCCGTTCAACCCCGAGCTTGACCACCATCGACCGCCCTCATCGCCCAAGCTTCTTCATCCACCTCACCTTCAATCTCGCAGCGCCGCCTCCAACTCCCCGTCGCCATCGCCATTGTACATCGGCTCTCGTCGCTCGTATTCCCCACTCGAGCCATCGTCTTCCTCCTCCCGCACGAGCACCTTACCTTCAACCTCTCCCCCTCCGCTGTGTCGTGCCGAGATCCGTCGAGTGCCTCCTTCCCCTCACCGCTCGACCACCGTCAACTCCTCTTCCTCCCACTCTCTGTCTCTTTCGCTGGCTGCCGCAAGCCTCTTCGTCGAACCCATCGAGCTCCGACCTCCTCAACTCTTCCTCTAGTCGTGCCGCCCATGCCCTACCATCCGCCGTCATCATCCCCATCGTCGTCTCTCTGTTTCCAACCAAAAATAAAGCATTCGCTCGTGCTCGCCGTCGCTCTCACTGTTGCATCGCTTCCCAACCACAGCACCGCCATCCCGCCTCGCCGTAGTAGCCTTCGCCCCGCCGCAGTGCTGTGCCATTGCCGCCAGCGCCAACTCTCTTGCCAGTCTCTCCCGCGCGCTCTCTCTCTCTCAGTCGATTTGAGGAAGAAGAAGAAGGGTGATTGG
The DNA here is from genome assembly GCA_017893485.1 of Hemerocallis citrina. Taxonomy (NCBI): domain Eukaryota; kingdom Viridiplantae; phylum Streptophyta; class Magnoliopsida; order Asparagales; family Asphodelaceae; genus Hemerocallis; species Hemerocallis citrina. Next base: position 211,847,557 of record CM030366.1, read on the forward strand.
CCGAACTTGACATTTGGTGTTTTGGCATAGGGATCCCCTTTTTGCTGTTCGGTGTTTGGGTGAGGTGTGGGCTTGCTTTGCTGTTGTGCTGTTGCTGTTCCGCACGTAGTACGCACGTGCTTGCATTTCCGTATTCGTGCTTCATTATCCGGGATTTTGATCCTGTTATTCTTGTATTCGGTATCATTGTCGTCGGTTAATAGGCAAGTATCCTCCTGTACAAATCGTTTGTTCTCGTACAAGCTTCCTCTGAAAAATACTGCAAGTATATTCTTTGACTCTAATTCATATTCTTCGGTCGAATTGAAATCTGTTGCTATACATAATCCGTCGATCCCGTATTTGCATATGATCACGAATACTTTGTTGCCACATGCATTACATGAACATGATTGATACACATATATGTACTCTTAGGATTATACAAGATTATGTGCATAATTCTTTTACCCGTGGTAGTAGTTTAAATATGTTATCTTGTTATTGTTGATTAAAATTAATAAAAGTAACAAGCCGGGGTATAAAGGTAAAGATCTAGTAGTGGGCAATATAGAAGAGCGTACTAGGACGGGAGCTCGTAGTTTTCCGATGCAAGTTGCAAGTTTGCGAATTATAAGTTTATATGTTTCACACTACAAGTTTACACTCTATATGTTTCACGTTACAAGTTTGCACGTATCTCGATACAAGATACAATTGATATGTTTTTCCCGAGTATGTGACCTATAGAATCCACACTAAGCCTAAACGTAACTGATTGTATGTAGCAACCATGTAGTAAAAGGATGGATGTATGAAATGCTACCTAGATAGAATTAATAAAAGACATAAGATTAACACGTACACTTGCATGATCCAATTACATGTACATGTTCATGTTGACTTGTTTACTTGATTACTTGTTTACATGCCACTTGTTTCAGGATGTCTTGTTCATGATCATGTTTACATATTGTATTTCTCCTATTACATTATTCTTAATTCCTTGCTCTTTTTCCTGCTTCTTGTTTTGTTTTTATACTTGTCCCGTTAGCTTGTACCACTTGCGACCGTGACTTGCATTAACGAGCGTCTTCTTATTCGTTTTTTTTGTATAATGTACTTGCAGGCCCGGATGGAGAATTACCCGAAGGTGTTGCTGATCAAGTGTTTTGGTCCTGTTAATTATCATGTTATCTTTAGTTCATGTTTTATTCATGCTGCTCTTTATTGTATCCCGGGCGTGTTTGACCCGTATCTACATTGTATTTTCCAGCTGTTGGTTTGTTATGAACTTGTCATGTACTTTTGTTATCCTATTGTGATTTTACATGCCTGCATGGTTTTGTTGTTATCTTGTTGTTGAGTTACCTGTACAGCTTATGAATGATGTATTCGTATCATTCGCTGGGCCTCAGTCACGTGCTCGTATTTTCGTCTTCTTATTCTTTTTTTTATATAATGTACTTGCAGGCCCGAATGGAGAATTACCCGAAGGTGTTGCTGATCAAGTGATCAAGTGTTTTAGTCATGTTAATTATCATGTTATCTTTAGTTCATGTTTTATTCATGCTACTCTTTATTGTATCCCGGACGTGTTTGACCCGTATCTACTTTGTATTTTCTAGCTGTTGGTTATGTTATGGACTATGTCATGTACTTTTGTTATCCTATTGTGATTTTACATGCCTACGTGGTTTTATTGTTATCTTGTTGTTGAGTTACCTATACAGCTTATGAATGGTGTATTCGCATCATTCGCTGGGCTTCAGTCACGTGCTCGTATTTTCGTATTTTGGGAAGCGAGGCGTGACAAAGTCTCACATAGCACTCATGATCAAACTATCATCAACTTCCCAATCTTCCGTCATAGTCTTAGGTGGGTCACCAAATAGGTGACAAGTGCGACGAATACCTTTCAGTTTGACTATAAATAACTTTTGTCATTATTGCCAATTACTACCACTCAATTTTACATTCAACAACTTCGATGGAAAATTGGGAATAGTAGTTCCTTTGACATCAGATTCATCACTATTCTCTTCACTCATCCTGTCGATCACAACAAACCAGGATGAACTCAACAGAATATGGTGTTAACTAATTAGAGAATTTGACTGGTCAAACGGGTCTGGTCTAGAGTAGTAACAACAACAAAGATATGGATCGGGTCGAGTGAAGTCGGATCAAATGCAAGGTGCAACAGTTCGGATCTGGGAGCACATGGTCGGATCAGGTGGACCAGGTTCGGGTTGCACGCGTCTGCAATGGGTCGGGCCGAATCAGGTTTGTAACACCCCGTGTTAAAAAGAAAAATATAATATATATAATATAAGAGGGATTTGGCAGCTTTCCCCATAGGAATTCCTATGGGGAGGGGGGGTTGCATAGGCTGTTAGTGCTGGGGGCCCACGATGAGAAGAGAAGCAGCATTGCTGCTTTGACTTCGGTCAGCCATGGCTGACGTGGCTGCTGACGCCAGTGGGGCCCGCCAGGAGAGAGGAGGCAGCAGGCGTGAGTGCTGTGCTGTCTGACATGGACAGGGGGCCCATGGGCTACTGTGCACGGAGACAGGGAGAGAGAGTGTATTACATAGTCCCATATCGGGATTTCTACTAGAATAAATAATAATAAATAATATAGCCTATGATCAAGAGTCACCAATCCGGTTAACCACCTTTTGAGAGGCAGCCTGTGGTGGACAGTTGTATTATACTATAAATAATTTATCTGATAAATCGTATAAATTGTCTGAGTTGGGGCAGGGGCGTTACATAGAGAGTATGTGTGGTCTATAGGGAGTTCTATGGGCTTTGTCCTATGGAATATATGGGCCATATATGTGATAAGAAGAAGAGAGGTTGGCTTCTTTGGGTGTGGAGCCTGAGGTGGTGTGCTTGCCATGTGCGTAGGAGAAGAGAATTGGTGTGTGTGTGCTTACATGGAGTACACGTGCTTATGAGTTGTGTGGGTGTCGCGGGGTGGATGTAATTAGTCCCACATCGCCTATAACTTAGGAAAATGAGTATATATATATAATATAGCCAATGAGCGTAAGGTATCTACAAGCTATACCACCTTTTGTGAGGCACGCCTGTGGTGGGTAGATGTTAGGATTTGTTTTGTTCGCGTGTTCGCACACACGTAGCCACGTGCGCAGCTGAGCGGGGCTCGGGGCGCTACACTCCCAAAATTTTTGGTTTTGTTAGTTTGTTCATAACCATTGTCCTGGTCGCTCAGAGTTAGCTTCACATTCTATCCGATATATTTTAATAAGGGTATTCTCGCTTCCAGAAAGGTTATAGATGCTATAGTTCTAAGTTGCGTCGTTATTTTATCTTTGCTGATGTAACCTTTCATGAGCCCCAACCTTATTTTTCTACATCTTCTTCTGGTTTACCTTCGATTTCATCCGATGAGAATGAACCAAAATTCTAACCTACCTAGACTTGTGGTCTCTACTTCTCCTGATTCTGCAACACAATGCTACCCAACGATGCCCGAATGACCTGCAATCAGTCAAGTGTATAAATGACATTCAGACACCACTCACTCAGATCACTCCACTGTGCCCATTGTCCCATCGCCTCGGGTCAATGAAACACTACGTCTAAGCCTGCTAATACACCATTTTTTTTTCTCCACCGAGTCCACATATATTGTTCCCTCTTCTAGTGAGCATTCTGATATTGATATTCCCATTGCATTATGCAAGGGGAATCACTCGACTGCACATCCTTTATATAGCCGTCTTTCATATGCTCATCTGTCTTCTACTCATTATGCCTTCATCCCTACTTTGGACTCTTACCATGTTCCCAAGTCATTATTAGTAACACTATCACACCTAAATTGGGTTCAAGCAATGCAGGTTGAAATGATTGCTTTTGAGAAAAATGATACTTGGGGTTTGGTTTACCTTTCGTCTGGTAAGAAGTGTGTTAATTGTAAGTGGGTATACATTGTTAAGGTCAATCTGGATGGTTCTCTGGCTTGCCTTAAAGCTCGACTAATTGCCAAGGGTTACTCTCAGACATACGGTATTGACTATGACAAGACATTATCTCATGTGGCTAAGATGCCTTTTGTTCGAATCTTTATTGCCTTTGCAGCCAGGTTTCACTAGCCGCTCTACCAACTTGATATCAAGAACATCTTTTTCAACGGTGTTCTTGAGGAGGAGGTTCATATGGAGCAGTCACCTAGTTTTGTTAGTAAAGTTGAGCCTACAAAGGTATGTCACTTGAAACGGTCTTTGTATGGACTCAAATAGTCTTTCTATGCTTGGTTTGGTCTTTTGACTGAAGTTGTCACAAGTTTTGGATTGAGGAGGAGTGATAGTGATCACTCTGTGTTCTATCGCCATCGTCAGGGGCATCAGGTCCTTTTAGTTTTATATGTGGATGACATTTTGATTACCAGAGATTATCAAAATGGAATTCAAGATCTAAAGTCATATCTTCAACAAAAGTTTCAAACTAAGGACCTTGGATGGTTGAAATATTTTTTGGGGATCGAGGTAGCTCGATCTAAGGATGTAATTTCCTTGTTACAAAGAAAGTATGTGTTGGACATATTGAGTGAGAGTGGTACGTTAGGGTGCATACCATTACATACACCAATGGATCCAAACTCCAAACAATTGCCAAATCAAGGAGACTTGTTGGAAGATCTTGGACGATACAGGAGACTTGTGGAAAAGCTGACCTGTCCAGATATTGCATATTCAGTGAGTATTATGAGTCAGTTTCTGGTTTTCCTACGTACAAGTCATTGGAATGCAGTTATGATGATTCTTCAGTATTTGAAGACCTATCCAAGCAAAGGATTGATGTATACTGATTGTGGACATTGTCGAATTGCTTAATTTTCATATGTTGACTTGGCTGGTTGTTAGGAGATCCACTTCTGGGTAATGTGTGTCTGTTGGAGGAAACATGGTTTCATGGAAGGGTAAGAAACAGAATGTTGTGTCTCGATCAAGAGCAGAATTTGAGTATCTTGCTATTGTTGACCTCACATGTGGGATGATATGGGTCCAATGATTACCTGCTGAGTTGGAAATTTTCCAGCATAAGTTGATCTGTATGTATTGTGACAGCCAGTCTACCATCCATATAGCTACTAATGATGTGTTTCATGAACGAACCAAATATATTGAGGTTGATTGTCAAGTTATTCAGAACGAGATTAGTGCCACTCCTTATGAGCCTCCACAAATATAAGGCTTGACATTAACATGCATCATCAACTAATTGATGCTCTCACAAAGCCTTTTACGAGAGTCAGGAATCAGTTCATTAGTGACAAGTTGAGCATGCATGCTATCTATGCGCCAATTTAAGGAGTATTATTGATATAGTAATGTATAAGATATAGCCCGGGAAAGACCGTGCTTCTTAATGTATCCTATATTTTATCTGGTAAAGGAAATGAGAATTTTTTTATGGATAAGAAATAACAAAACATTTCACAATCCAACAAGAAGTCAAGTTGAAAGAACTGGCAGGTTAAAAAGAGGACCAACAATTTGAAATCCAATACCTGCGGACTTTCCATTTCTTAGAGACTTCTGTAGAAGATGAAATTACTGTGGTGTTTGAAATAATCGACACGATAGGTATATGATTCTGTCAAGAGAGAGATATAGAAATGATTAGGTACACATAATTAATAAAACAAGAACAAATTGTTGATCATACAACTAGTGAACAAAAAGCATCAACAACCACCAGTTCTTTGTTTCAAAACTCTCATTTTATACAAACAACAACTCTATCAATCACAAAAATGTCTTAAACTTTGAATGGTGCAAGGAGAGAAATGACTCTTTGAATGAACTCTTATATCCATCAAATATAGGAAGGATTCGAAGCAAAATATATGCTTATGTAGGGAGATTCAGTAAGCTTTTTTTTCTTCCATTTTTGAGAGAGTTTCTCTGCAATTGTGTCTCAGAGGATGGTGCATGCACATCTATTGTTGTTGGGAGTGTTTGCTAGCTGCTTCTCTGCAAAAAGAAACAGAAAAGAGCGACAGTAAAAATCAAGAAGAAACTACTGATACACATGCAGGACTATGTACACAGGTATCCCCTTCAAGAAAAAGATGACATAAGTAACACCCTGAGAACAAAATGTCAAACCATAATTTAAGGAACTGTAACAGGACTTTAACTACCGGGCTAAATTCTGCGGCATTTTGAAAACAAGTTCCATTGCTATGCGTAGCCTCTATGAACGTTTCACTTGACTTTAAAAAAAACTACCTTCCAGAGATTACGCAATTTTCACACGACTTGTGTTAGACGAGAACAAGTTCATCTTTGTAAAATTACCTTCAAGATGTCATGAATATGAATATGTAAGCAAAGGGATAGTAATATGAACTGATTCTTTGCTTGCTACAGCCCATTGAACCAATTTTAATTCCATAAGCTACAACTTCAACTTTCAGAACTGTTTTTTTGCTGGCCCACATATGTACTTGTATAATAAAAAGCTTAGCTAACTTCGTTTTTGTTAAGAAACAACAACCTCCAACTTTTAGAACGATTTTTCTACCTCCAGAAGTTTCAGTACATAGAAGCTGATTAGGCTTGTTTGACCCCTAAAACATATATTTTCAACTTTTGATATTTTTCACCAAAATTCCTGTCTTATAACTCATTGAGCTTGTTTTCATCCCAAAACTGCAGTTTCTAACTTTCTGTGTGCATATGACAATTATAACGAAGTCCACCCCAAGTCTCACCCATCAGAAAGGAGTTGATTATGCTGAAGACTTACCATTCAGAAGGTTTAGAAAATTCAACTATATAAATTTTAAAAACTTGTCAACTTAAAGATTAAAGTCTATGTAGATGTACTCCATAACTTTAGGAGTTTACATAGATGTTGATATCATTTTGTAGTTGTGAGCCAAAGGAACTATCATGTATCTTTCCTTGTCTTGTCTATATATACTCTTACTGCTGCCAAAACTGTTGAACTTAAAGTTCACTACTTCATGATTCACACCACGATATCCTTCTGGATTCATACCAACAAAATATAGACAAGACAAGGACAAGGACAAGAAAAGATACATGATAGTCTGGCAACAGTTTGACCTTAAAGTTGGTAACACTTCTGGGTTGATTAAGGTAAGGTCACACTGTTTTTAGTCCCGTATCACTACTAGCATTCTGAATTAGGTGCCCCACACAGTCCCTAACCAATCTTAAGATAGTCTCCTATTTACCTTGAATTCTATAATCAACAAGTTGTATTTTGTAATCCATATTACTCTCATTTCAAACACAAAAACCGCCATCATTCTATCAAACAATTGAAAAGCTCTCCATGATGAATCAAGGTTTTTTGATGTGACAGGTATATATCTAGAATCCTTACGAGAACCTTTTGGAGAGTTCCACACACAGGAAATGAATCTATTTTAAATAGGTTTGTGTATATTTATGTAAATATGTAAGGAGTGACTTATGAATGATTAGCTGAAGAAGTTAGTAGACAATCTGAAACTAATGATCAAAGCTTTTCCTAATGAACGGGGTACTTGCACCAAAGCGCAACTGCTGAATGTTTGGCACTTCAAGAAGTCTCATATCAGAAAGTGAATTAGCAACACTACTAATAAATGGCTTCACAAATATTGATTCACCAATGGAAATGGAACAGGTATGACAATTGAACAATTCAAATCATTCACCACAGTGCTCTAACTTATGAGAAACTCCCATGAGCTATCAGCACTTTCAGGGAAAACTATCAAAATCTTTCTTGATTATGCAGCTATTTCAAAGTGTGCATTTTTATTTTCAAGAAACTATCATTGATATTCGGTTCAATTGAACATGAAAACTTATTATGTGCTCTGCACATGTATTATCCTTCAAATACCCTTATCTTAATAATTAATAATTAATTTGCAGTTTTAAGTGAAAATGTATAGAAACACATTCAGAAACCATAGTGCTTTATCTCAAAGCCTTCGACCATAGTTAAATAATTGTTTCTTGGTATCATTTCATGTGTACAAAAGAATAACACATTCTTATCCTACGTTTGGGACAACTACTTGAAAGAAGTACGACTTCAAGGGTAACATTAATGGAGATGTAAACTACTTCTGTGAGGAAGATAATTCCAAAATGTTTTGTGACACCGACAAGAATTATCTATCTATTTATTCATTAAAGTGGTTGTTGATTAAAATATGTTACTAAAATAATTGAAAGGTCACACTTACGGTAGTTATCTCAAATGAAGGATATTAAAACTCTTGTGAGATTTTCTTTTCTTTAAAGACATAGCAAAAGCTAAAATTTGTCCAAGTGAAATAAATTTGCATATTATTTAATCAATGGTAACCCCAATTCAGGTTTTCTGAGAACCAATTCAAAAGTAACAATAAGATAAGACTCTGGTCGAGTGATAAACCTCTTAGCGTCTTAGCTAATGAGCAAGAGGTCGGGGGTTCAATCCCCGCTTGCATCATCCCTTTATTATGGGATTATTGTGAGAGTGAGTGCATGCGGTGTCCATGTGTGGCTACGACCTTGTTCCCCAAAAAGAAGAAAGAAAAAAGGACAGTACCATTGTTTTTGTCAGGTGCAGGAGGCCGCACTACCACATGCATTGTGATGACACCACCTGGGATCTCTCCAACTGGTACCCTCGACTCAGCAATCGTGCAATTGTTCTCCAGTATTTTCCCACCATTGATTAGCTTCACATCATTTATTGTTTTTGGAGCAATTTCTTTGTCTACCAAATAAATCAATTTAAGAAGCAAAGTCACTTAATCAATATCTCAAGCCAAAACACAACCAGAATTCACCCTAAAATGTCATTTCAAACAAAGATAACTGACAACTTAATACAAAATCCTTTTCTGCTTTCCTCAAACAAGCAAAAAAACAAAACAAAATAAAATAAATCTCTTCCATACCAAACCTACGCCACAATATCAATAGAGTAATTAATTCATTTTCAATCTCTAAGAGTGATAACCTTTGCAAAAAACTTAGATCATCATATAATAAAAGACTAGTAGTGTCTCTTCAGTCGCAGTGACTGTCCATGGAGTTACACAATTTTTAAAGCTAGTTGGTGCATACATCTTTCAACATGAGTGAAGGCTTGCCATAAAACCTGGAACAGCAATAGTACAGCAGGGACACAAAATTTAGTTCTAAGCAACTAAAGGCATCTCTATGAATCAACATAAGCACATCAATGAAGTATGCAACTCTAAATGTTCTAAAGTTGAAGACAAATCAACAAGACAAAAAATTGATTGGCCGATAAACTGCCTCAAGTATGGATTCCAAACAATCACCCATTAAACGTAATAAAAGTTTTGAATGTTGAGATTATTAATCAACATAGCTTAAAATGTCAAAAATAACTATTTTTTCAAGAATTTCAAGTTAAGAAAATTCCTAAGAGGCACTGAAGATAATGAAAAGAAAATGAAACTAAACGAAAATAAATAGGTAGAGAACATATATTAGGATGCAGTAACAATCTGTATCAAACGTATGTGAACATGAAAGCAAATTTAAGCTAAATATATACTACACCAAAGAATCAAAGATATAAACACATATAAACAAGGGGGAGAAAATTAAATCTGTATGTAGTTGTATCAGTTATATGCAACATGGTACTAAACAAACAAAGATTCAGTCAAAATTCCTAACAACAAAGAAATTCTATCAAACAAAAGAGGGTTGTTCAAGAGCAATTTGATGACTACTCACCAGACGGCCATCTGTCCAAAATGATCTCTTTAAGGAATCCAACTGTAGTTGAAGGATCATATTTATTTGGCCCTATGTCAGTTCCATCAAAAAGCCTGAACTTGAGCTCAACCAAATCATCTCCTGCCATCTCTTTGACCTCAATCTCTCATCAGCACCTTGCTTTCAAATTTAATTCAATTAAGCCCAAAATCAAAGAGAACTAATTAGACTTACTGCAATCCTTCAGCTCAAAAAACCCTCTTTAGCCCCAGTTTCTACAAAGCCATGTCAAATATAACAAGTTTCTCTTCAGTAACAATGAATTATAACCAAAAAGTAGTGACCCAGATGGAGTTTTTCAATTCCAGCTCGAAAAAACAATTGGGGTAACAAATCTAGCCCAAACAGAGAAACCCAGTTGGGAATTTTTCACCAACTCTGTTTGAGAAAAGAAGACAGCGAGAAAGAGGAAGAGGAAGAGGAAGAGGAAGAAGACAAAGACAAACCAAGCCAGGTCTTGGTTTGCATTTATTTGTGTGCATAGGAGACCAAAGCATATATAGATAAATAAATACAAGGCTCAGCATTTCCGAAACTGAAAGATATATTTGACCACCGAAGTCTGAATCTATTATAACATGAGGACTTCAAGGCAAAGGAGAGAATTTTAGAGGAAAAAAAAAAGGAATAGCATTGTCTTACAATTATTGATTATAATGATTATAACTATTTTATAAATCATACTTTACTAATATAAACAATAGGAGTTTCGCTCTTTAGAAATTCTAGAGAGAGAAGCTCTTCAAAAAAGAAGCAAATTCAAAACAAAAAATCTAGATCTACTCTTGGGAGCGGTGGCTAGGGTTCGACCCCCCCGCGTCCCGTCCGCCGTTGCTCCCCTCAATTCTTTTCTCCGCTTCTTCCCCGCCCCCTCCAGATCTCGATGCTAGCGCCATCCGCCCCTCTTCGCATCCTCCCTATCCCTGGGCTTTGATGCTGGTGGGACGAGATCGACGACTTCGACGACATGGGGTGCTGGTGGGATCGACGAAATCGACGAAGATTTGCTTTGCTGTTTCTGGAGAGCTTACAACGATCCAGAGTTTGGTGCCAAGGTGGAGCTTCAAGATCAGTCCGTAGGTTTGAGCATATTTGGAGAAGCAGTGGTGGAGGTTTGGACCTAGAAATGGGAGGTTGCCAACCAAGGGAAGGCCTCTTGGGCCAGGGGGCAAGGTAAGCTTTTGTGTCTTCTTGTTCACGCATTGAGGCATGCATTTGGAGCATAGGAGTACTGTTATCAGTAAAGAGATGAGGATGAGCCCCAATGTGTTATGGTCAGTGATTATTTGGTTTGTCTTCCACCATTGAGTTTCGACCACAAGGTCTACAAAGATGGTGGTGGGTTTCGCAGAAGAGATCGACGACATCGATGCTGGTGGATTTCGCTGACGAGATCGACGACATCGACGACATGGGGTGACGAAATCGACGACATCGATGCTGGTGGTCGGTCAGGTCATAGCTGTCCCAGAAACACTTCCACTGTTTCTAGGAAGATGCTCAATGAGGGGGGAAACATTGATCATGGAAAGATTGTACGAGATCTGGAAGAGCTTCAGGCACAAGCCAAAGGGGGTTTCGTTGAGGTTGACGAGATCGACGACATGGGGTACCGGACGTCGAACGGCATCGACTTGGGTCATGGAGTCGGTCACAGGGGCCCTCGTCGGACTGTGGTGGAGTCGCGATCTTGTCGGGTGTGTTCCTCATCGTCAACAAAGAGATGGCTACGGCTAGTTATGGATAGGAATCAGTGGTAAGAAACTGTGAGGGGATTCTTTCTAGATGGATGTTCATTGTACCGTCATTGGTGTTTATGGTTCCTCGAACGCGTAGTTTCAATCTGCGGCTTCGATTGGCAGGTAAGGTTTATTTGGTTGGGTGCGGAAGAGTGTTAGGTGAGGCAATTGGAATGGGGAAAGTGGTGTTTGAGCTTGGGTTTGTGTTGGGAGATGTGGGGAAAGGGAGAGAGGAGATTGGGTTGTGTGTGTGAGAGAGAGGAGTAGCGGAGGAGTCCGTAATATCCAAATTTTCTCCATAAATATCCAAATTACAACCAACTTACAATTAGCAAGAAAATGTACCCTAGTTGGTGTGGTGATGGTAGTCCGACAATTTTATTATTTGTGCTCTACTTTGTCCTATTCAGGTCAAAGTGAGGGGTGCCTACGGTCTCTCTCATGTCAGGGGGCTTGGAGGGGGTGGTGGCGTTTGTTCGGCAGTCAGGGGACTGGACAACCTACGTTGCGAGGGAATAGTGAGAGTCAACGAGGGTCAAGTAAAGGGAAGAGAACCAGGACTCAATCTGTACAAGGAGTTGTCAGATTGGTGGAGTGCCTACGATCTCTCATATGGTGCTTGAAGTTGACGCGTGAGTCATTAATGGTAGCGACAGAGGTGTCCGTGCAAGCAGTCAGGGGAGTGAACATCCTTCGTTGCAAGGTGCCAGTGAGAATCAACGAGGGTCAAGCGAGGGGATGAGAACTAGGACTCAATCTGTACAGGGAGTTGTCAGATTGATGGAGTTTCTGCGGTCACTCATATGGTGCTTGAAGTTAACGTATGAATCACTGATGGGGGCGACGGAGCGGGTAAACGGTGTACAAGTAAGGGAATGAGAGAGAGAATGAGCTCAAATTGGCACGAGAAATTGACTTGGACAAGGTTACCTGATCAGTAAGATTAGATTTCGTTATATTTTTGTTTGTTGATTGGGGTATATGAATTCCAGAACCCAATCTGTTGGGACCTGAACTTTATAAGTCTTATTTTGGTTTGATTGTTAAATTAAGTCGGATTATACCAAATACTCTTTCATCACGAGGATATGTGCTTTTTTAAGGTGTCTTTTTATGAAGATGTTCTTTTATCTTTTGTGTCCCATATGACTGATTACTTGTTTTTTATTACAAAAGTGGCCAAATTAATCACTAAATCCCATTGATAAGATGAAAGTGAAGATAACTACCTTTAATCTTTATTTATATTTATATATTTTTATAAATTCTAGATATATATAGTATATGTTGGTATTATCGGGAATGCTTTTATATATATATACTGGTATAATGTATGTGCGATGCACGTCTAAAAAAATTTAGTCATCAAATTAAATGAAAATATATTGAATAAGAAACAAATATAGTTTATATTTGAATGTTTTGATTTGGGCTACACGTGCGGTGCATATTTATATTTGTTGGATATAATTTGGCCGTGTATTATACGTTTTTATATAGTTACAAAGTTAGAATTTGCTTGTTACAAACCTCAACTCTCTCATTAAAATGGTAGAGATATATACAAAATTAATTTAGAAGAAAGGAAAGATAGCAGAATTACCAAGCTAGTTTTAGACATGGAAAGATTAAAAGGGCAAGAGGACAACAGTCCCAGGTACGTACCTCTTTTTATTGGAAAGTTTTCTTGATTCTCAGCTCAAATATTCTAACGTCTGTTAGCTAAATTTAATTACCTAACTGGAAATAAGTAGATTCCACGATTATTAAGAATGATCAGGATTCAGGAATCCCCATACAAATCTTTAATTAGAATTAGTAGAGAGAAGTAAAGTTTCAAAATGCGGGCAACTGTTATTATAAATGGCGACATAGTTGGACGGACCACTATAATACCAATATCCAAAGTTGCAATAATAGTGACTGAGACTCCACACTAACCCTTCCCTCCACTTGAAAAGGATTTTTATTTTTATAATGCTAAAAAATTCATCAAACCCAACCACCCAAAAAAAAAAAAAAACACCCCTTCTTCATTTGTTAATTGCCTAACATAATTTTGATAATAATTCAATTGTCTTCGCCCTTTATCTAGATTCAATCCATCAATTTTCATAACAACAAAATTTTTCTGAATATTGCACTTTCAGGCATATTGACAAGTTGATAGTCATAGCCATAACAATACTTTAATTTCCTAGTGTATATACACATTAAGATATATGGAAAACATATTAATCTATCTGGAAAACAGTTTATGAGGGGTTTAAAACGTAAGAGATATGACTCAGGTACTGTTCTTTTTTTTGCCTCTTATAAGAGGTTATAAGAGATTTACAGTAAGAGCCTCTTTTTGAGGTGTTCTTTTTATATAAAAATAACCTCTTATAAGAACCTCTTATAAGCGATTTCTGTTCTTTTTTTTACCTCTTACAAGAGCCTATATTATCCCAAAGTCTATATTACCCTCAAAGTATAAAAATAGTGAGAGGAAGGACAAGAAAAGATAAGTTCAAATTATTAATATATAAACTAGTTTAATGGCAAGTTAAATTCACAAATCAGTGTAAATCATCAATTATAATTCCGGGCTACTATAGACTTTTAATTAGTATGAAAATTAGTATGTATAAATATAAATAATTTGTTTCAAAGAATTTGGATTAAAAAAAATTAAGATCAATGGGCTGATATATAATTTTCACTGTTACTGCATTCGGAGAATACATTACTCTCCAGGCATCCATAGCTGCGCCTCTGATAAAACTCAAGAATCAAAAACTGGCCGGGTGAAAAGATTGACGTACAAGATATAAAAAAAGTACAAAGAACAGCTAGCAATCAAGGTTAATTGATAGTAGTAGAAGATATCAGCAATGGAGTAAAAGAACCGGTATGAGCTATATTCAACTTGCATTTTAAAAGAACCTCTATGCATGTTTACTACGTATATATAGTTTTAAAACAAAGGCAAAAAAATGCAACTTTGGAGCTGGCATTTCGGCAAACACATTGCATGCAATACAAGAAGGAGATGAATACTTTTAAGAATTAGCCATGGATTGAAAAGAATTAGCCACAACTCAAGTAATGTACTTACTGGACGTAAATATATATATATATATATATATATATATATATATATATATATATATATATATATATATATATTTAAATAAATCAGTGTTTCGACAGTATCCCTAACATAATTGTTCGAGATTGTGAAGAATGAATTCCCACACTTTTTCTAGGATAGCATATTACAGTCAACTACGTATATGATTACCTTTTTTATAGGATAGCATATTCCAGGCTATTATAGACTAATATATAAACTAGTTTAATTAGTAACAATTATAATATAGACTTTGGGGTAATATAAACTTTTTAAGTGGTAGAAGTCTTATAAGAATTTGAAAGAGGCTACTAGAAGTCTTTTAGGCTTATAAGAGATTTTGAGAAAAATGTCTTATAAGAGGTAAAAAAAGAACGCTAAAAAAACTCTTGTAAGAGGTGGACCACCTCTTACAAGAGGTAAATCTCTTATAAGAGGAGAAAAAGAACACTACCTTAATTTTCAAAATGTTTTTTTTTAGGTTAAAAGTGGAATAATGCCACCCTGTTTCATTAATTAGAGGTTAATAAAATAACCCCAGTGAACCGGGAGAATACAAAAGTACAATGCAGGAAAAAGAAAACGTACTCCCCCAACAAACCCTGGGGGGTGGGTCTAACTACCCATACATCAAACAACCAAAGAGTACAGTAGGTTGGTACAAAATACAAAGTAGCAGGGAATCTGATACGACTGGTGAAGCCAGCCCCTCAGTCCAATGTCGGCCCAAACTCTACCTCCTCATCGTCAAACTCCTCCACCTAGAATACTCTGGCTATCCTTCCTCTTGCCCCCGTGGTCGCAGCTGTGGCCCCAAAAGAAATCAGATGCATGATATGAGTAAGGTTGCCTGAAATACTATTACATAAAGCACGAAAATAAAAGTTATTTCTGTCTAGCCATAACACCCATGTTGTTGCCGCAATTGCGATGTACCATGCATCCTTCATTCCTTGGCGAATCGAGGCAAATTTGGGGTCAATCCACAAATCCTCATATTCGTGGGGGTAGTCACCTGTTCCTAAGGCTCGGAGTACCTCCACCATAGTAGCCTTACTCCTTGGGCAGTGAATAAAAAGGTGATTTAGATCTTCCGTATGCATGTTGCAGAAACCACAGTTGGTCGCAATCTGTGATTGTCTTTTGGCAAGGTTCTCTCTAGTGAAGATTGTGTTATTGAGCACTAGCCATAGGAAAACTCTGATTTAAGGGGGGTTTTTGCCTTCCACAACACCTGTGCCCAGCTGGATCTGCATCCTCGATAATGAATTCGATGATACAGCGATCTGACCGTGAAAGCTCCCTTGCTCTCGAGCCCCCAATGCATCTGATCTGGGCCCTGGGCACACCTTACGCTGACCCGTGAGATGTGTGCTTACAAGTCCAGCAGTTGTTGACGTAGTTCTGGGGTAAGCGTTCCTCGGAACGACGGCCTCCAGTTTGCCCTTTTCCAACCCTCGGCTACGGACATATTCGGTCGACTTGACTTCTCATACAATTCTGGGAAAGTTTCCTTCAGGGTATGATCACCACATCACCTGTCCCACCAGAATCTGGTGGATCGTCCATTGCCGATAGTCGACTTAACTGCTGAATTGAACGGTCCGCTAGTCTTGGTAATTCCTTTCCATAGCCGCGAAACTTTAGCCCTTACTCGGAAGCCTAGGCTTCTCGTGCCTTTACCCCGTAGATAAGGTTGGATGAAATCCTGCCATCCTTCCCCGCAGTTGTGGAAAACCTTCCACCACCATTTTCCCAGAAGAGCGAGGTTCATATCTCTAAGGTCGATGATGCCTAGTCCTCCATGCTTCTTCTTCATGCAGACGATACTCCATTTGATCAGGTGGTAACCTCCTTTATTCGAATCTACCCCTTTTCAAAGGAATCTTTTTCGGATCCGGTCAATCCTCTGGATCACCCATTTAGGAAGCTCAAAAAACGACATGTAGTATATAGGCAGATTAGATAACACTGAGTTGATGAGTACCACTCTGCCCCCGAGTGACAGTGATTTACCTTTCCAACCAGACAGTCTATCCTCCACCCTGTCTATGATAGGTAGCCAGTCCGATTTAGTTAGCTTCCCTGGTCTGAGTGGGAGCCCTAGGTATTTGATTGGGAACCCATCCGTCATATATTTTAGTATGGTCGCATGTTCCCGTGTTTCTTCATCGGATAGGGAAATTGGAATCAGCGCACTCTTGTAAAAATTTATCTCGAGGCCTGACTAGGCCTCAAAACAGTAGATGGTCCCTTTAAAGCAGACTGTTTCTGGTCTGGTCCCGTTACCAAAAAGTAGGGTGTCATCTGCATACTGGAGGATCGTGCACCCTTGAGTAGACACGCTACTTGCCACCGGCGTAATCCAACCTTTTTTCTGACAATTCTCCAGCATACCCCTCAGCACGTCCGCTACGATAGTAAATAAGAGTGGAGATAGCGGGTCCCCTTGTCGGAGTCCCTTCCTGCAGGGGAACGGCTGCCCAGGCCGCCCATTCACTGATATAGCCGTTTTGCTAGTGTGTAAGCACTGTCTGATCCAGCTTATCCATTTATTCCCGAAACCCCTTCCCCTGAGAGCTTCCAGCAAGCATTCCCAATCGACGGAGTCATAAGCTTTCTCAAAGTCCAGTTTTAGGAGGAAGTTCTTAGAGTTGCTCGTATGGCAGCGGTGGATAACTTGCTCAGCGGTGGCCACACAGTCTAGAATTCTGCCCTTGATGAAGCCCGATTGAGATTTGCTGATTAGGCTGTCCATAATACTGCCCAGGCAGATGGCTAGGACCTTTGTGATAATCTTAGTCGAACAGTTTATGAGGCTAATCGGTCTAAAATCTCCCACTCTCGTCGACTCCTCCCGCTTAGGTATCAGGACGACTTCCGCAAAATTGAACATATCCAATCTAAGATTGTTGTAAAAAAAGTCTTCCAGCAGTGCCATATAGTCCCCTTTAATTTATTTCCAGAAAATTTGGTAGAACATCATAGGGAAGCCATCTGGTCCTGATGATTTGTCAGCTCCCATGTGATTGATGGCCTTTATTACTTCCTCCTCCGAGAAAGGAGCTTCCAGGTTGGATAGAGAGGGCGATGAGTCGATCTGGTATGTCTGCTAGAAATCCTTCCTGAGTGGGATCCTGAAGTCATTCTTCTTCCCCAAAAGATCCTTGTAGTATCCTTGAAAGGTTGTGGAAATCACTTGTTCGTCTTGCACTGTCCCCGAGTTTGTCTTTAATGACAGAATAAGGTTGGACCTGCGTCGTGCGCTTGCCACGTGGTGGAATAAAGCCGTGTTCGCGTCTCCCTCTTTGAGCCACGAAATCCTTGATCTTTGATGCCATCTAATTTCTTCTAGCTTATAGAGATTGGCGATGTTCTCTCGGAGCTCGAGGAGTTTGTTTCTTTCCTCCTGAGACAAGACTCTCCTTTCTTCCAACCTTTCTAGTTCATCTATTCCTTCTAAAAAGGAGTCTTTTGCGCGCCAGATGGTCGAGAACCTCAATCGATTCCATTTACGCAGTCGCTTCCTTAATCTGCGTATTTTTTCACACCATCGGCCTGCAGCATCCATGCCAGTCACTGGAAGCGCCCAGTTTTCCATCACCATGTGGTGAAACCCCTGAATCTCTAGCCAGGCCTTCTCAAATCTAAATTTCCTAGGCCTTTGGGCTCCCTGTATCCTAGTGTCAAGAAGGATCGGCATATGGTCTGACGTGGGCCTAGGGATCGATCTAGCAGTTGCTAGAGGGAACTGAGCCTCCCAATCCAACGAAACTAATATCCTGTCCAGCTTTGCCATAATCAGAGCGGACTGCATGTTAGACCACGTAAATAGTCTATCATTAATAGGGATATCAATCAGCTCTAGGTCCGTGATCACTCTATTGAACTCTGCTCTGTGCCTGTCGCTGGAACCTCTTCCCTTGTGTTCAAAAGCGAATCAAGTAATATTGAAGTCCCCCTCGACAATCCAGGCGCCCGGCCAACGGAGTCGAATACTGGCCAGCTCTTTCCAGAAGGCGTCACGCTCTGTAGCCACATTCAGACCATAAACGACAGTGATAGTCTGCATCCACTTATCAGATCGTTGTTCCAACCGTGTAGTCAGGGAGAAAGTACCACTGTAAACCTCAGAACAAGTGAGCAAATCTGGGTTGAATCCAATAGCAATTCCCCTCAAGGCTCCCTCGGAGGGGCGTAGCACCCATTCCTTGATTCTGTTCCCCCCTATTCACTTGAGTTTGGCCCCGTGCACAAGTTTGGTCTCTTGTAACCCAACCACTTTCGCCTTGGACTTAATGATGACGTCCCTAATCATATCTCTTTTCCCTCTATCCCCCAGCCTCTGGACATTCCAGAATAGTGTATTCATTGGGGAGTAATTTCCGTGATGACCGTGAGAGAGGGAGATGGACGAGTTTCGCCCTCAGAGATCACTATCCCCCTAGAGTTGGTTCCTAGTTCCATTTGATCACTAGATTTAACCCTTTCTGTTTCCCAACCCCTAATTTTATTGAGAAGTAAAGCGTTGCGTTCTTTATCACATACTTCTAAACCACAGGTTTCGGCTAAGAGGAAAACTTCAGATTCTGCACCCTGAATCCTACCGTCCTGTGGGACGATCCAGTACTGTATCCTGGAGCCGACTCTGGCAGTGTGGACAGGACCATCTCTGGCGAACGCTCCCTTTGTGTATCAGCAATAAATTCTAAATCCTCTGATTCCTCATCTGTAAATGAGAAGTCAACGTCCAGGTTCAGGCGCCCTTCTTGATCCTCATCACTATCTGCATGTTGATTTTGTACTTGTAAAGTGGACTCCCTCATTGTGGACTCCTCATTGAGCCCACAAATTGCCGAAGGTTTTACAAGAATAGCGGTGCTTCCTGCGGCAGACCCCTCAATGGGCCCACACTTCGTCTGTTTGTTCAAGATAATAGAGTCACTTGTTGCAGGGGCGAAAAGAAGCTTCTTGGGCCCCTCTATAGGCCCATTAACTCCTATAGGGTTCACACCACCCACCCCACCCGCATAGGATAAAAATCCCACTTTACTCTTAATTCCTCCGCGGAGCACCACACCGCTGGTCTCTTCTATACCGCGGTGGAGCACACCGCTCATCACACTCTTCGAGGCGGTACCCCTACTGCCGCAGGCGGTAAGCTCACCCCCTCTCCTACGTGGCAAAATCCTAGTGGGTGAAGCGGCGGTTGGTGCAATCTTCGCCTTTATCGAAGATAAAGGCATTCCTTTCGAAGCTTTGAGCGCCAAAGCTCTGTTTTCTTTCTCCTTAAGTCTCACAACGAGCTGATTCTCTCCTTCTTCGTTGGCTTCTATCCCATTTTTGGGCTCTCTCAATACTCGAGCACCAGAATCCCCTCTCTTCTCATTTCCCTTTGAGCTCTCATCTCTGAGGGCGAGCAGCACTCCGCATGTCTCTTTCCCCAAACTGGCCTCTGAGATCTGACTCTCTGGTTCCAAAGAAGCCACTTTTTGCCTATCTGGTGCTTTCCACACCTTTTCTACCCACTCTCTGGTGGATAGAGCTTTCTCTTTTGGCTTTTTCTCGAGGCTGGGCTTGTTCCTCACCAGCTCTCGTCCCGAAGCCTGCTTATTGCAGCGGAGTTGGTGAATGCCATTATTGGGGCCTGCAAGTCCTGTCTCCCATCCCAGATCCACAGCCTGCCCTTCTACAGATGTTAGCAGAGTTTGACCATTTTGCAGCATTTGTTTGCCGCTTTGGGTAATCTGCTCATTGCCCTTTTCCTGAGAAGCCCTTGTTGTCGAGAGGTTTACCAGATCTGGGCTTGGGATGTCTTGGCCGTTGGATCCCTTGGTCGACCTCAGGATCTGACCCTGAGGTCGACCATCGGTGTCCCTCCCAGCCCCAAGTCTCTCTGATCCCTCCATTGTGGCCTCTTGGCGAGCCTCTATCTCTCTAGCCGCCTTGATCAACTCTTGATGGTCCCTCTCCACCTCGTAGGTCCCATTAATGGTAAGCTCCCATGTTGGCGAAGTCACTTGCTTGTAGCTTTGACCATCTCTGAGAGAGGCGGGGGGTGCTGGGGAGGTGATGGAGCTGAGGTCTGTCTCCTCGTAAGCACGTTTGTCGAGGACAAAGCGTATGAGGTAGGAATCCTCGTATGAGAATACCTTTGCAAATCTCGGCATTAATGCGATGTCTCTACTTCTTATCAGTATCCTTGCCGATACTATTTCCGATCGACGAACGGTCTTCTCGTCGATTTATTCCACAGTGCCGAAGTTGGAGACCATCTCTTGCAAGGTCTCCTTCTTCCAAAAATGTAGCGGTATGTTGTGAATCCATACCCAATAGCTATCCCTTTGCGGTCTTTCGGCACCGAAACTCGGCGACCTTGCTTTCAAATCCAGTTTAAAATGCCCAAAGTCCACTGCAGCTTCTCCGGTGATCTCTAACATCTTTTGTGGATAGGGGAAGGAAACCAGAAACTGGAGGGGGCCCATTCTCTTGACGACCGAGTCACGAGGCGCCTTCATCGGCCATCGCGCGTTCATCGCTAGGAGAATGTGGGCCTCCGATGGTCGGCCTGCAGTAACTCAAGCCACTGCGCACCACTGTCTCAGCCATTAATTTTCAAAATGTTTCTAAAACGTTTTGAGTGTTAGGAAATTTGTGAGTTCCTTAAATGAGTATTTGAGAAATGTAGATAACGAGGAATTGAGACACAAAGACATAATGCAAAAGAAGAATATACACAATATTTAATATGGTTCGATCAAAATAAACCTTCATGATATCGAGAATAAAACAAGAGCCAACGCTCAGTCTCTCTTTCAAGCCGCCTAACAAAAACACATACTCTCAATTTATAGCAAAGAGGACAAAAGTGAAAGGAGAAAGAACACTATACCTGAACCAAAACATGCAGTGTTTTTCAAAGTTCTTTTCTTCTCACTTCATTTCTTCAATTGGAAGGTGCCAAAGCTCCTTATATAGGCTCACAACCACCCCATATGTGCACATATGTAATTCACATGCTAAATAATCATGGCCAAAGAATGCGGCCACCATGATTTCCATTATTTCTCATTGGCATGATTAGCATGCATAAAATTCTTCCGGTATAAAAGGCGTATTGTTATTAAAGGCATAATTAACATAGAGTTATGAAAATATATCTATATTTATATCTTTTTTTTGGAGAAAATATATCTATATTTATTATATCATACATCTATGATCTATCTATACTACTATATAATGTACATGTCCATGTCCACCTCCCATTATAATAGTGTTGACTGTGTGCATAATATTACACATTCTTGAATGCATTAAATATGTAGCCTTCATCACTATATCTAATGCATTTTTATGACAACATATATTCTACGCTAATGCTAATATGTGCCCTAAGGGCACATGTTAAGGAGTAATAAATTGGTCATGGTCCCATCCTTTTAATTTTGGGACAAGTTATAATTAATTGCAGTAATTAAACTATTGAAACCCTGTCTTTTAAAACTTTTAAAGACCAAATTACCCTCGGTCAGATTCACTGCTACTTTGTTGCAACTACATCTTTTTAGCTTCCTACTAAATGCCTCCCATTTCCTTTGCCCATTAAAATCAAATAACCTTTTTTTCTCTCCTCATAACCTAATTATCTGTCGGTTCCTTTTGATGCACCTGTACTTCTTCTTCTCCACATGACTTAAAGGCAAGAATTAGAAAAGGAAGGGAACGTGGTTGACACTTGAAACTAGCCAAAACCAGCTGCGCCAATGGATTCTTTTCGCACCTTTCCATTACACCGACATCACCAGAAACAATCACATTTACAGGTATGTACCTTTATTCAAACTCAATATTTTCTTAGTTTAAACACATTTAGTTTATGTAGTTTGAAACTTATTCATGTTATAGGAGCTTATACGGCTTATATTTAGTTTCTATATAAATAATTTGATTCTGTGATAAATAGTTTGTTAGATAAATAATATACTTTTTTATTTGTTGTTTGTATTTGTAGATAAATAACACAATGCATGATGTTACTACCAGAGATATGAGCAACAATGAAAGAAATTTTGATTTGAATGAATATCCAATGGAAGATATTTCTTTAGAGAATGATTATTCAGAAACTATTAGTCAGCATTTTGATCGTAATGTTGTGGAAAAGGACATTTTAGAAGTTGATAAAATTGGAACTTCTGAAGGAGAAAATCTTGTACCTTCAAGTCAGAATATTGGGATGAATGGAATTTTAGATGAAGTTGATAAAGATGGAAATTCTAAGGAGACAAACATTGTTCCTTTTGTTGGCCAAAATTTTCTTAGCGAGGAAGAAGCATTTGCTTTTTATCAGAGATATGCATATCAACATGGATTCTCAGTTCGAAAAGGTAGATTCATTAAACAAAATGGAATTATGAGCGGGCGCGATTTTTTTTGACATCGTGAAGGTAAAACCCCTTTGAAAATCATAGAACCATCAAAAGAACAAAGGAAAAGAGAATCATCAAGATGTGAATGTAAAGCTCATTTACGAATTTCATTGCAGAAGTCTCATGATATATTTCCAAGTGAGTGGCAGGTTACAAAGTTTATTGCTGAACATAACCATGTTTTGCTAACCCAGTCAGAGATGCGTTTTTTACCGGCTAATCGAACAATCTCAGAAGATGATTATGAGTGTATTTTCTTGTTAAAAGAAGGCGGGTTTTCGGTTAGACAATTAACATGTGTCATAGAACTTGAGAAAAATGTAAAGCATGGTTATCTTCCATTCATTGAAAAGGACATTCGCAATCTTTATTTGAAAGCCAAGAAAGGAGTTGAAAGAAGTGATGTTATTGATCTTCTTAAGTATTGTGAGGATGCAAAAAAGAGTTCCTCTAAATTTCAGTATGCATATACAGTCGACGAAGAAAGAAGGTTAGAGCATATTTTTTGGTCACCTGCTTCTTGTTTTGATTGGTACAAAAAGTATGGTGATGTTGTTGTGTTTGATACTACATACAAGGTCAATTCTTATGAAATGCCATTTGGAATTTTTGTGGGCATGAATAGCCATGGAAAAACTATACTCTTTGGATGTGCTCTCTTACGAGATGAAACAACGTCTGCATTTTGTTGGTTAATGAAGGTAACTTCTAAACTTACATTATTTATTTTTTCTATATATCATATGATAATGATTTATTCTTTTTTGTTCTATAGACTTTTCTATCTTTGATGAAGAAGCCACCGAAGACTATATTGACTGATCAAGATCCATGGATGAAAGAAGCAATATCAAAAGAGTTGCCATCAACAAAACATAGTTTCTGCATATGGCACATCACAAACAAATTTAGTTGTTGGTTTAATGCTGTACTTCGTGATAAATATCCAAAATGGTGTTCGGATTTTTATGAGTTGTATAAGCTGGAGACATGTGAAGAATTTGAGAATCAGTGGCTTGAAGTTGTTGCCAAGTATAACTTGCAGTCAAATAAACATGTGCAAGGATTGTATGAAATCAGGAATTAATTATTAGGCACTCGCTTATCTTCATGATTATTTCTTTGGGGGGATGACAACCACTGGAAGATCAGAGAGTATTAACGCTTTTATTAAAAGATTCATCAATTCTCACACAAGTTTAAGTGACTTTGCAAAGCAGGTAATTAAATATGATGTATTTTCCAGCATATTAGTATTAATTCTTTTTGAAGTTATGTATTAATTCATTTAAATTAATTTCAGGTTGATATAGCAATTGATGACATTAAGAAAAAAGAAGAGCATGATATAATGTTAGAAAAGTGCAAAAGATTTAATATGAAGCTGATATCACCCTTACAGGAGCAAGCTCATAGTGTTCTCACACGTTTTGCTTTTCAGAAGTTTCAAGAGGAGTTTGAAAGGTCCATCCAATATTCAATTCATCATGAGAATGGTAATGTTTTTGTGTTGCGATATTATAAAGATGCTAATAGTAGAAGACATGTGGTCTTTTGGGATGGTAAAATAGCTACATGTAGTTGTAAGCACTTTGAGTTTTGGGGGATATTATGTCGTCATGTTCTTAGTATTTTTCTTCATAAAGATTGCCATGAAATTCCTTCTAACTACTTGCCATCACGATGGCGGCTTTGAGCATCACATGACAACGATGAAGCAGAGCCCCAAGTCAATGTTGTCATGGAGGAACTAGAAGATTGCAACAATGAAACTTGTTCACATGATGTTGTTCATTTTCCTGCAATTTTCAAAACAAAAGGTCGTCCCAAACGAAGACGTCTTAAAGGTGGGAAAGAACTATCACAAAGTAAAAATACTTGTGGATTATGCAAAGGTGTAGGACACAATATTGTTACATGCCATCTAAAAGAAAATATTCAATTTTCTGTTAAAACAAAAAACAAGAAGAAAAAAACTTGTGAAGATGCAAGTTTAAATCCAGTACTTCTCCCAAAAGTTTAGGTAATGCTTTATTCTTCATTTTATTTATTAAATTCTTTAGATTGCTAGTTTTATATGTACTCTTGTGTGAATATATCAATTTGTTAATTAAAATTAATTTGTGTGTTTCTACTCTCTCCCTCTTTTTTTTTAAAACAGGGATGCCTGCAATATAACATGGAATGGTACTTCTAGAGTTTAAACGAGGAAGTCGAAGTCGATGGCATAAGCATGAAGATTCAATCCTACTTTGTTTATTATTTTTTTTAGGAATTTTTTTATCTAATCAAACATTTGAATCTTTTATATTTGGTGTACTAAATTGCATGTTGACCTTGTTATATTTTATTATTTTATCTTTTAAATGAATAATTTATTTTAAAGTTTTTGATATATTGAAGCCAAAAAAAATAAAAAGAAAATGTCCAGCATTATTAATGAAGCAATGGGTAAATTTGTCATTTGCATAAAATAAAATTACATTGGTAATGATCATTCTAAAATTTTTTTTGATAAAAAGATGACCTAGATCATCGCTTCATTAAAAAGTACTTAACGAAACAGGAATAAGAGCTACATAGTGCCCGTAAGCAAATCAAGACCAAAAACATCTAATCCAGGCACACCTCCCGGATGTGAGACAAAATACATGAAAGTAAAATAGCATCTAATACATCAGCCCACGTATGGGAACAACTGCCAAAAGAGAACTGTCCCCCTGCTAGCCTGCTACTCCACCCCCTCTCCTGGACGCATCTTCTTCCTGGATCTGTTGATGCCTGTCCATTCATAAGTGCATAAGTCAATTTTTTGCAGTAAAGAGGAAAGAGAATGACGAACACTATTGAAACAAAAATCGTTGCGATCTAGCCATAGGTTCCACAACACGGACGCCACAACAATCTCCCACTCTAATCTAACCTCTTTTGTAATTATGTTATTTCTAAGTTCCCCCCAAACCTCGGCACTAGACCCCGGGCACTGTAATACCCCGAACGTCGTACCCACTTTCCCCCAGACCCATCTCGCTCTATGACACCCGAACAAAATATGATTCGTATCTTCGTCGTCGGACATGCATGCAGTACATAGCGCACTTTCCACGATACCCCGCTTTCTCAGATTAACCTTGGAGAGAATAGCATCATTCGTCACCAACCAAAGGAAAGCTTTAACTCTGGGAGGAACACTAGTTCCCCAAATCACATCCGTAATGTCGCTTCTGATACCGCCATCATTAAGCATTTTGTAAAGGGAGGAAACCGAGAACTTTCCATTGGCCTCCAACGTCCAACATCGCTTCTGATCCTTCTAAAATTGATTCAATGTTGCATTTAATTCATTACTTTTGCTATTTTCAATCCACATTTAATGCTCCTTATCATGTGCCCTTAGGGCACATGTTAGCATGACCCAATATTCTAATGACTACTCATATCTCTTTTAAATCAACTTACATTTTCCCCTCTTATGGTAAAATGTGTTTTACATTAACTTTTCTAATAAAACTTATTATTATTTTTATTTAAACTATTGTCCTTTTGTTTTGGTACAAGTGACGTGTCTAAGATTGTAAATACTACTATAGTACTTTATTATGGGAGGAGGGACATGTATTGTTGCCCCTCTTCCTTTACTACTAACAACTCAAAACTACTTTGAGGCCAACCATAATAGCATTGATAAACCCTGATAAACATCAGACTTTTGAAGATTAATGTGGTTTAAATTCCATAAACCTTTGTATTCTTAATGCTAAACAACTAGTGTATAGATTTCATGCATAGGTGTAGTTTAAAATGACTTCGGACAATTTAAAGTAACATAATCAGTTAATTTTACGGAGATCATCCTTAAGAGAGCTAAGATAAATATTTGTTGGTAGATAAAACAGAAGAAAATGTGGCATAAGAGGAGGTTCCTCTTATGGCACCTTAAAAATTCCTACCCCCTTCTTCTAAATGCATGATTCACACCATTCAAAGTAATCAACATATGTCATAAAATATAGGAGGATGAAATATAAAAAAAAATTGAATATGTTTTGCACATATATTTAATGACCGCAGTAGTTGTATCGCAGAAAACGATTCATTTTGCAACCTCATGATGAATTGGCAAAACATATTCAATGTTATTAATTTTTCTTCAACTTATGTTTTATATTTAATGATATGAAGATCAACTTAAATAGTTTGGATTGTGAATTTTGATTGTTGAGAATGAGTTTTAGTATTGGAGAAAATTTCCTCCTATGACAATGACACCCATATCCTCTTTCCGTTATCCTTCGTGTATGCTAAAATCAAAGAACTGAAGAGGCAAATTACATCTTCGAGCTCCAAAAAACTGAAGAGATTATAATGTACATCATAGAGCTCCATGTCTTTCACAAGCATTATTTCTATCTACTTTCTAATCTATTAAGAGAATCCAAACAATAATATTCAAGAAAAAGTCATCAAGATCAATAGGTAGGTAACAAACAATCTCTCCATTACAAACACATCAAGGTCAATACAGAGAAAAGTTATTTTTCAAATAGATCACGACTAATTAAATATCTTTCGACAGAACTACCAAATCTCTCAATAAATGGACGATTTAAATAATCTTCATTATAAGGATTTTTGTGGTCCACAATAAATATAAAGCAGCCGAAGTTGCATAGAAATTGTAAACTTGTCTACAATAATAAAGACAGAGCCATCTTATTCTTCTAAGAAAAAAAGATTCACAAATATTTAAAACATAGTATCCTTTTCTTTTCCCAAAAAGATGAGCATCAATAATATACATCACACAATCTTAACCGCACGGCATTACCGCTCTGGTTTGTATTCATTACATCGCTTCAAAGAAAACCATCCAATCCTTGTAGAACTTCAGACATACATTCATTTTCGTTCTTTTGTTTCTAGTAAGTCCTCGGGCTAGTTCATCGCCGGCTGCCAGTATTCATAGTTGTTTAGCGTTTACAATTTTTTTTTTTTTTTTTAACCTTTACAGTTCATTGCTTGTCCTTAGACCGGCGAACCCGAACAGGGCTACTCAGCTCAAGTTCGGTCAAAGCCTGACTCGAGCTGAGTTCAATTGCTTAACGAGCCGAGCTCGAGCTTGGGCTTTTTGTAATTTTTAGGCTAATCTCGTGAGCTACTCGGCTCAAACTCGATCAAAGCCGGATCAAAACTCGGCTCGAGCCGAGCTCGAGCTCGAAAACTGAGCTCGATATTTTAACAAGCCGAGCTCGAGCCTTAAGATACTCGGCTCGATTCGACTGGTTTGCAGCCCTACTTGTCCTTCCATTTTAAATCTTTTGTTGTGCTCTCTTTAACAGAAGAGGTAAGCATGCTATCTTTCCTTCAATAACTTAACTAAATGATATCTCATAATTCAACATAAGAACTGCATTCATGCATTTCTGGGGCATGTCATAATTGAAAAAACAAACCGAGAACACATACAAATTTTTATAAATTAAATTAATAAATGAAAAAAACAGTTTAAAAAAAACATTAGTATAACAGTTATTGTTATAACCCCGGCCCTGTGAGTAAAGCCATTCAAGAGAGGTAGTTAGAGTTAGGAAATGACAAACTGCCTGTATAGATTAGAAGTAGAACTACAGCAAATATATTAAGGGCAATAGCCTTATATATACTAGTAATTTACATGTGCAATGCACGTTTTAATAATTTCAAAAAATAAAAATAAAAATAAAAACTCTAATGTAGGGAGGATTTGAACCGGAAACCTCCTTTATATTTAGTTATGTACGTGCATTGCACATGTTAGTAGAATGACAAAATGACAAATGACACTAAGGTCTTCTCCCATTATAATATTAGAGATTAGAGACAGGCAAATTCTATGACAACTTACAATAGACACCCCCAATAATCCCAATATATTACCAAATCACTCATCCCTCGGCGCCAAGCTTCCACCTCCTCCACTGGCTCTGTCTCGCCTGGGTTCGACGAGGGTACTAGCAAACGCCGCAAACGAGTCAGATCAGCTTCAAAGTTGTCCACCACCAGGCCATTCCTACAGCATCTGCGCGCCTCTGCCAAGAGCGCGTCTCTCCGTAAAGCGGCAGGTACCTCATCTTCGAAGAACACCTTTAATTATGCATGTCAAAATCCTTTCGCTTTACTTTCAAATGATGATCTCCTCGAAGTTGCGGAATCGGTGGGAGTGGCGGCTACAGGGCCACACTCACTCACCAAGCTCAAGCAAGTTGCAGAGGTTGCAGTTGATCACCCTGATCAACAGCAACAACTCAATTAATGCATGAGGCTGTTGCATCATTATG